>OZ014514.1:23692864-24292864 GCA_963966075.1 Aphodius sticticus
TGCATTAGAAAAAAAAATAATTTTGTCCGGCTAAAAGTGCAAAGTCGCCACTGTGCAGCGGCTTGACATGAAATTATCGTTCCCGGGGCAATTTTGAGAAGCAGGCAGTTTTTTTTGGATCGGTTAAAAATGATAGGAATTTGCTAATAAAATACTGGGTCTGCACAGTTCAGCAAAAGAAAATATTGGTCGCATGACAGAATCGAACTATGACGACTCTGGGAAGAATATAGAAGTACATTTTTAACCATTTTTGGTCAGAATTTATAAATTTACTAAGTTTAATAACGCACTGTGATAATCACATTGATAATGTATTTTTTTTTCTAAGCTGCTTCTCTAATAGCCATTACATTCCGTTCAAGAAATTCCGAAATTCTCCCTTCGAAGAAGAGGGTTACAAATTGAAATCACTAAATCACAAAAATAAAAATAAAATAAACCATTTAGACCTCGATTTAACCAGACTTTAAATGCCAGCGAACATGCCAAACGTTTGGATTTCGGTCTTGGTAACGAAATATTAAATAACCGTAATGTTCATAAACTTATTGTATTTTCGGGAGCAAGCAGCTTTTCAACAAATGCCATGGTTTCTTCATAGCATAGTCGTTACTGGTCTGATGTAAATCCACATTTTACACTCTTTACACCAAGCCAAGATTTCAAAAAAGTAAACATGTGGTGTGCTATAATAATTGGGCCATATTTCTTCATTGGAAATGTCAATCAACAGATATATCTGGATATGTTACAAAAATATTTTCATGAACAACTCAATAGATTGGACGAAATGGTCCTATTTTCTGGTTTCTATAGTTATATATCTTAATTTGAACTTGACCATGTTTTCCAATTATTTATAAAACCTGGAATTATTAATGACCTTTGTATAAATTTTGCGCGATTTAAGGATTTGAAGAAATCAAACGCATTATTGATGCTGTGATGAGGTTGAAAAATCATACTGTATATAGTCACAATTTGTTTCTTTGTATTGTGAGCCATTTAATCCTGTCACTTTAAAACAATATATACAGTGTTGTAGGGTGATGTGATGTTTGTGGTGAACTATTGTGCTGAATAAAACTCTTGGAGTTGAACGAATCTGAGGAGTATATTCGGAGACGATTGTATGACACTTGTACACTTGTATAGAAGCTTATGCGACTCTGTCTAAAAATCGATGCTGCCACTCCAAAACAGTGCTGCCACTCGACCGCAGTGACAGTTAGAGAAAGTATCGCCTGACAGCTACAGCAAGTAGCGCCATCTGTTATAATATATGAAATAAACGTCAAAATAAAACAAATAAATATGTAACATAGACACTAGATGTCTCTAGTCCTTTTTCTCTAAACTTGCTCCAACAAGTGTGATTATTTCAAAACTTTCCACCCGGAATAACTTTTGTCATAATGTCGTCACAATATTGAGCAATAACACGTCAATTTTTACTTAAACGGGGAACTTTAAAACTAGTTCTAATCTAATCATGGGTCCCACCCCTTCACCCCCATCCACCCCTACTTTAGATTTTTAAATGGGACTACCAACCATCATATACCTCACGTTTAGTGCATCCTATCTCGGGATCCCGAAAACCGGGATCCCGGGATTCCCGGACTTTTCTGGTACTGTATTCCCGGTGCTGAGTTTCGTCTGAATACCGGGATTACGGTGCTGGTGCTTTAGTTTGTTGTGCTTGTTTTATGGTTTATAACCTAAATAAATTAAGTTCTGATCAATTATCTATTTTTTCCGTTCGCGCGAACGTAAATTCTTCGTTGCTTTTTCTAAACGTTGCGGAAACGGAAAAAAAATAGATTATTGATCAGAATTTAAGTTATTTAGGTTATTTAACAATACAATAAGCAGAAAAACTAAAGCGTGTTTATTACGTAAGTTTTAAGTAACTTAAACAAATTACAATAAAGGCAATTTTTCATTAACATTAAGTACGATGCGCGAGGGGAAGATTTAAATTTTTTATGGCATTTTCTTCTTATTACAATAGGCAACTTTTCAACACAAAGGTGTTGCGTGTTTTTTTTAATGTGTTAACATAGTGAACAAAATTAGATCATCGCTCAACGACAAAATTTTAAATATTTTAAGTTTTCTAAGAACTCATTTTAATGCAGGAAATAATAATTGAATTGATAATATATTTTACTGTTTATGTTTTCTTATATTTACTGGATAATCAGATCTATTCTGTAAAAAATGTTGCTAACTAACCACGTAACCAACTGGTTAGTTTTTTATGGAATTGGCCTGATTGTTTCCTGTACTTTTCTTTTATACATTCAGATTTCCGGTGCTGGCACCGGGATCCCGGGATTGAAAATTTCCAGCACCGTAACCCCGGTTCTAAAAAAACATTCCCGGATTGGAAGCTCTACTCACGTTAAAGGGAATAACAATGTTTATTCACTCATTAAAAAATAAATTAAATCGTTTTATCCATTTCCGAGATAGAGTTAAGAGCGTATCATTTAATTTTATCGAGTTAGCCTAGCTCTCACATACGACAGAATGTTTATTGTGTAACTTCCCATGGTTACTATTAAGACATTTCCTAGGTTACGTTATAAAATCGAGCTATATTCGAGTTCTAAAATCTACTATGTAGCATTTAGATCATTTTATGAACATGGTTTATAGCTTAGAAGAAAGAATAGATATAATTCTTATTTACGCCGGTGAAAATCGTTGTGCTCGTCGGGCGGCAAGATTTTCAACTATAAGTATCCCGATACAAATTTAAGCCATTGTTATGTAATTGATTTGGTTCAAAAATTTCTTGACACTCGTTCAGTAGAAAGTAAGAAGAACAAGCAACCGAGAGTTATGGTAGAAGGAGCACAAATTGAAGTTGTTGGTCATTTTGTAATGGATCCAAGAACATCAATAAGAAAGGTTGCTGCGCAATCCCAAATATCTCCTGGTTCCGTACATAAAACAATTAAAATTAATTAAGTTCTTTCCTTACAAGATGCAAATACATCAACGGTTCGCTGAAGACGATTTTGATAGGAGGATTGAATTTTGTGAGCAGATTACACAGAAAATTACTGATGATCCAAATCTATTAAAAACATCTGCTTCAGTGACGATTTGACATTCTATTTGAACGGGTTAGACAACAAAAATAATTGTAGATACGGGACACAGAAAATCCACATGTGTTTCGGGAAGACACAATACCCTCAGAAGGTCAATGTGTGGGCTGGTATTCTAGAGAATGATGTTGGAGAATGTGATAACTTCACTTATAATTCAATCTTTGGAAAACCAAGTTGATGAAGACGGACGCCAATTCCTCAATGAAGAACAACTGCGTTTCCAATAAGACGGAGCCCCTCCACATTATGCACTTCCTGTGAGAGAATGGTTAAATGAAAGGTTTTATAGGAAGTGGATAGGAAGAAGAGGGGCCCTAGAATGGCCAGCAAGATCCCCAAACTTAACGCCACTTGATTTTTTTCTCTGGGCTGCTTTTCTCTACTCATGTTTATACCTCTACTCATTTGAAAGGGGACAAAAAAGTCTACTTATTATTAAAAAATAAACTAAATCAGTTTATTCGTTTCTGAGATAGAACAATGTGATGTGTTGTACTGCTTGTGATGTGGGCCGGGTAAATACCCAGCCGGTGGGAACTTATAACATGGGTATTTACCCGGGTATTTACCCATACTTAGGGTAAATACCTAAATTTTTGATATCTATACTTTTATCCTTAAAACATCATTTAACAACATTTCGGAGATAGGTATACAGGATGTAACACCTTTTTCACGCAAGAATTATTTTTAGATAGTAAATGTCATTCTGAGTATAACTTTTCTTATGGACTTTTTTACGCTTGAAATATTAACTAAATAAAGAAAAATAAACAATAAACTGTATATCAAACAACAATGCTAAAACTAAGAAAGAGCACAATCAATACCCATAACAAAATTAAAAGTAAATAAATTTATTGGTTAATAATATAGGAGGGATGTATATAAATTCTATACATTTTATTCAACGACAGTTGTTTGTCGTCTTTCACACATGGCACACGTACTTTACTTTGCTTGTGTTTTTAATTACCTGACCATTTACGCTGATGATGTTGTAACAAACGAAACCGGTACCTAAGAAATTAAATATTTTACAAAGGAATAGAGACCTTTTTTCGAGTATATTAATTTATATACCTTTGTCGACATGGACACATTCCAAATAAACAAAAATATAATTTTGCTGTGCTCCTTGCTTATTGATGTCTTGCACAGAGAGTTGTTAGCTTATTACATGAAATGTACTGTAATTTTACAAACCAAAATCTGTTTACCAAGCTCACCGTTCCCATAATGACAGTTCGTAAGAATCTTTCTTTTCAAACAAATCCTAAACTGCTACTTCGCGAACAGAAGTCTGCTTAACGATTTTTGCCGCAGAACTTCTAACAAGCGCCGCGACGCCGTCGGTTAAAACCGAGTGAAACTTGAAAGGTGGCGAATGTGGGCTATAAGTGGTATCCTGGTCGATATGGAACAGCCGTCGGAAAAATGTCAAGTTGTCGCTTAGAGCGGTTGAGAAAATTTACCGACGTTGAACTGAATTCGTAAATCAAAGTGACCGTCGACGACAGACGAGAGGTGGGGATAGTGGGCGGAGCTACATCCGTGTCCTATAATACCTTTGAGACCTTTCAGAGACTTCAACATACTTTTTTGGATGCACCATTTAGGGTTATTGGGGATTTTTATGTACCTATCATAAGTGATTATTACAAGAATATTTTTCGTGTTTTTGTCCCTTTTTTAGCATATTCCTTAACTTAATGAAGATAAATTTAATATTAAGTTCTAAACAACAAGATATGGTAACAAAAAAGCATTTGAAGTCAAGTATTGTACATTTGAACGTCAAATAAAAGACCCAGTCAAGAATGAACATATAATAAGAGTAAGCTTCTGGTCCCTTATTTGTATTCAGCGCAAATCAGTCTACAACAGCGTTCCTCAGCCGGGGTATCTGGGGTTCTGCGAGATACCGTCAGGGGTTCCGCAGAAAAATAGTAACAAATACCAGGGGCAGTTGCTGTTCATAGGCATATTATTTATTGACTACAAGTGAGAATACTTAAATTTATTTGTTACTTCAAAACAACAAATAATCTTTTCAAAACAACAACACCTGGCAGAACTATTGGTTAAAATCTAACATTATCTGTTTCTAATATTTCATCCTTTCTGCACAAATGCTTGACACAGATTAACCTATATAGTGCAGGCAAATTAACTGATTATAAGCCAAAACCGGTATTAATTGTAGACAGGAGTTTTATCATTGGAAATGGTAAAGGGGCTCATAGTGAACGTAAAAAAAATAAATGCAGGTCATGGGGTGGTATAGTGTTTATTTGGGAGGGTTGAAAGCGGGTGCAAAGCATATTATTGCGTTTTACGGCGAAACTTGACGTTTTATTCAAAAACGGCCTATACTAAGTTGTCGATCATAAAAAAATCTACAACATTCATATTGGTCACTTTTTACTATGACCTCAGAATTTCCGAGAAAAATGCGAATGCCAATGTCAAAACGAATTTTCTGTTTTTTATTTTTCGCTGACGCAACAATGATTCAATTTTAATCAAACTTTGTGAAAGCGTGCGCTTTTATACCTTAAATAAGCTCACATTTTTTTATTATACAAAAAACAAGAAGTTTTTGAGATATTTAGTTTTTTCCGTCAAAATCAGACTTTTTTTAAAAAGAAATTCTGTGGTGAAAAGTCATCGTACAGTTCTTCTGGGTCTCATTTTTGTTGTTTTTACATGTACTTATTGACACAATAATAAAAATAATAGTCCCTATTTAACAACATGCTCAAAAATTTAAAAAACTCAAAAACGACTTTTGCAATAGTGAATTTTTCAGTAATTGTTCATTATTTGTTTAAATTTTTAAGAAAATTGCGATACTGGTTACGACATTCGATTGTACGGAAAAATATACAATGGAAACTGTCTCCCATTTCTACACTAATGCTATAACCATTAAATTAGAATAAGAAATCTTCAGATAAGTAACCAAAATAGTCAGTTTTTGTCTTAGTATCCAATACAAAAGTTGTAGGTCAAGAAAAAATATACAACTTTTGTAGAGGTTACTATATAACATAACCTCAGAACTTCCGAGAAAAATGCGAAAAATGCATTTTTTTTAGAATTTATAATTTTAATTTAGTTTTGACGAAACTTCTGAAAGTAAATTATTTATGTGTTAAAAGATCACAAACTGTTTATGAAAAAATCTTTAGTTAAAAATGTGATAACATTTAATGTGAAACAGTACTTTAATAATTGATAATAATAAATTACAAAAGTTAATATTGTAACACGCCCCTAATACCAGTGCGCTCCATGACCAGCGAGGGCGTAGGAGCCCCCTTCCACTACGTGTCGACACACGACCTGGACCGAGCAGGATAAAAGACGGTACGCAACCCTGGCACATGAGTTCGCTCACCGGCCTGGAGGAAACTATTAACTTGGCGCACCTCGTAGGGCCTTGGTGACAACGTGGAATCCAGACGGAGAGACAGGCATCGTCAGTATACGACACGCTGCACCTACCGCGACTTGCATTTTCAAATATCTTTTTCCGAACGACCCCACCCCGTCAATATATATTTACAGATTTACAAATAAAAAATGAAAAGTATTTATTTTTCATTTTCTATTTGATTTTTATAGATTGGCATAGTTATTTAACTATGCCAATCATTGCCTTATTCGCAATTTTTCTCGGGAGTTTTGAGGTTATGTTATATAGTAACCTCTACAAAATTAGTGGATTTTTTCTTGACCTACAACTTTTGTATTGGATACTTTTTGATTCTAAGCTAAAAACTGTTATTTTGCTTACTTATCTGAAGATTTCTTATTCTAATTTAATGGTTATAGCATTAGTGTAGAAATTAGAGCCAGTTTCCTTTGTATTTTTTCCGTACAATTTAATGTGCCGTAACAAGTATTGCAATTTTCTTATAAATCTAAGCAAATAATGAACAATTACTGAAAAATTCAGTGTTGCAAAGGTCGTTGTTGAGTTTTTCAATGTTTGAGCATGTTGTTAAATAGTAACTATTGTTTTTATTATTATATCAATAAGTACATGTAAAAACAACAAAATTGAGTCCCAGAAGAACTCTGTACGACGATTTTTCACCACAGAATTTTGTTTTAAAAAAGGTCTGATTTTGACGGAAAAAACTAAATATCTCAAAAACTTCTTATTTTTTGTGTAATAAAAAAATGTATACTTATTTAAGGTATAGAAAGGCACGCTTTCACAAAATTTGATTAAAATTGAATTATTGTTGCGACAACAAAAAATTAAAAACAGAAAATTCGTTTTGGCATTGGCATTCGCATTTTTCTCGGAAATTTTGAGGTCATAGTAAAAAGTGACCCATATGAATGTTGTAGATTTTTTTATGATCTATAACTTAGTATAGGACGCTTTTGGATAAAACATCAAGTTTCGCCGGAAAACGCAATAATATACTTTGCACCCGCTTTCAACCCCCCCCAAATAAACATTATACCACCCCATGACCTGCATTTATTTTTTCTACGTTCACTATGAGCCCCTTTACCATTTCCAATGATAAAACTCCTGTCTACAATTAATACCCACTCTCAACGTAATTTGCCTGCACTAATAGATTAAATCTGCTATTTAAACTTTGAGAGAAAATATTTGTATATTTTAAAAATTACAAATCTGTTATAAGTTAAAAATGATAGTTCTTTTACAATATTACAGCCGTTTGAAATATTAACAAGTATGTAGTTTAAATCTGCTTGCTATTTAAACTATGCGAAAAAATATTTCTGTATTTTAATATTCAATTTCGAGGAAGTTGGAGTAGAATGGAATAACTGTGTTGGAGTTTGTACAGACGGTGCAGCGGTGCAGCAATGACAAGACTGAAGACATACATATCTGGATTCCATGCTAAAGTTTTTTTTGCTTTTTTAACTCATTGCATGATTCATCGAAATGCACATGCGGCTAAACGAATTGTAGTGATTTAAATGCCGTATTAAAAATTGCAGTTAAGGTAATAAATTTCAATACAAATCGTGCACCTAGTAGTCGTTTCTTTGCAAATTTAGTAAGCCAAGATATGGCTTCCGATTTCAGCATACTTCTGTACTAAGTACTATGGCTGTCAAAAGCGCAAGTGTTGAGGCGGCTATTGGAATTAAAAATTAAGTGTTATTTCTTTCTGAAAATAATTCAGAATATGAGAATTTGTTTCATAACGAAAATTGGGTGTCTAAATTATTTTATCTTAACTCATTTTCGAAACTAATCGCTCTAAATATGTCTCTCCAAGGGGAAGTCAAGAACATTTTTACACTCAAAGACAAAATTCAGGCGTTTATAAAAAAATATACAGTGTGTCTCACGGGACGTTGGATTGTATGGGTACTTCTGTTATTATTAGAGATAGAAAGTCAGTTAAATGGACAAAGTAGTGCATATTTATGTACTCTTTCATAATCTGTTCAGAAAACAGTTGAATTCCGAATGGTTCCCAAGCTATTTTGAAAAGACAAAAAAATGCCATTTTTTATTATGGTCATAACTTCTTTATTTGTGATCCAATCAAAAAAGCGTTTTGACAATATAAAGGCACTTTTTTATCTACAATTTGATTATGTCAGTTTAAAATATTTTTCGCCAATGGATTCGTCAGAATCAAACGAAACTTTTGTTTTTCTTATGGACGCCATATTGGTTTTATACATGTTTGGATTCATCATTTCTTTCTGAATAATTTGGTATGCCACATGCCATGTTTTTCATAAAATAAGATAATAGAATTAACCGAAAACTGTACACTTCGAGAATTGCTGATAATCGCATGGTGCCATGGAAGACGTTTTGTGAAACAATGTGATATCTACCCATCTGTAACCATCTGTTGAACAAAATTGGTGAAAATCTAAGATTAAAAAAAAAAATATTATGGTCCGATGAAACATATTTGCTAACTGCGGTATTTTCAACTGAAAGAAGACGCACTACTGGGTACTGGGCCCGCGAAAATCAGCACCTTTTTGTACCGCAACATAATCAGGTGCGGTTTGGTTTTATTGTATGGTGCGGGTATAGTGGCTAAGTGATTAATCGGACCAATTTTTTATAAAAAAAATTTAACTTCGGGGAGGTATCGGCAATATTGCTCTCTGAGGACGTGGAAGAAAGAATGGACGATATACCGTTGGCCTTACGCTAAGGTATGTGGTTCCAACAAGACGGAGCATCTGCACATAATTCCCGAATTGTAAGGAACTATTTAGATATAAGATATAACACATAAACGGAGAGTAATTGCTACCAATTCAGAAGCATCATGACCACCAAGATTGCCGGATCTTACCCCTTGTGATTTTTATGTATGGAGTCACTTAAAAAATAAGGTGTATGGTGTTTATAATTTTGGAAACGTTGGGGAGTTACGTGATACCGTCATCGCCGCTTTCAATTCGATTGACAGAAGAACCCTCGGTAAGGTCACCGTATTACGGAATGCTGTGAATAATGTCTCCACGAAAATGGCGAGATTATTGAAAACATTATTTATCTTGTTAAAATGTTGTTAGTTTTTTATGTTGTGTAGTTAGTGCAAATAAATACATACCAAAATTTTACTGTAGGTTGACTATGGGCACATAAATACTGTATCACTCAAATGTGCTTTTCATGGCACCATGCGATTTTCAGCCATTCTCGAAGTGTACAATTTACTGAAAATTGTCTCTTATATCTTATTGTATTAAAAACATGGCATGTGGCGTACCATATTACTCAGAAAAAAATTCTGAATCCAATCATGTATAAAACCAATATGGCGTCCATAAGAAAAACAAAAGCTCGAAGGTTTCTGACGAATTCATTGGCGAACAACATTTTAAACTGACATAATCAAATTGTAGACAAAAAAGTGCCTTTGTAATGTCAAAACGTTTTTTTGATGGGATCACAAATAAAGAAGTTATGACCATAATGAAAAAAATGCATTTTTTGGTTTTTTCAAAATAGCTTGGAAACCATTTGGAATTCAAATGTTTTCTGAACAGATTACGAAAGAGCACATAAATATGCACTACTTTGCCCATTTAACCGACTTTCTATCTTAAATAATAACAAAAGTACCCATACAATCCAACGTCCCGTGAGATACACTGTATATGGAAGCTTAAATGGAAGATAACTGTTTTGAAATGTTTTCATATACTGAGCATTTTCTTGTCGATTCCGAGTTGAGCTTTGATTTGGTTAAGCAGACTTTTGTTAATTGAGCATTTGGTTGTCTAGAAAGAAATCTAGAAGAAATACTTCCCGGAAGGTCCCGGAATGGGACGACAATAAATCAGGTTGGATTCAAAATATCTTTGATGTCTAAATAGAAAAAGTAAATAATATTATGCATAATTTTTATTTCTAACAAAAGATAAAATAATAAGTACGACTGTTAGTAGTAAATTGCACTTATAATTTTGAGTGGGGTCGTGGAAAATTGTGTGGGGTACAAGTGGGTCGCCGATGAAAAAAGTTTGAGAAGCCCTGCCTTAGACAACAGCAGTCGAACTAGAAAACACATTTTTTTTTGCGACAAACAACGCTATCATTTATTCTGTGCAATAAAACACTGAAGGTGTCGATTCCTAAATTATGACTATTGAGTTTATTGATCTAGGATACCAGACACCTATTATTTCTTACCCCAACAAGCCCCTATTTATGGCTTAGTGCGTGGCAAAGTATTTTTTTCCGATTTCCCTGAATGTCTCCATTGGGAAATTGTGGATACGCCACTGGCCCCTGGTATCTTCTGTAATATAGGAAAGGGGCTACAGAACCTGTAAAAAAAAACGTTTGCAGTACAATTGTAGTGATCTTTAATATAAATCTTACCTCTCCGGTCGACGGCAAACGGTTTCTGTGGGGGGTTTGAGTTCGCGACTGTTTGACGTTACGTTGGGTGTGCCACAGGGGTCTATTTTGGGTCCCACGTTGTTTCTTTTATATATAAATGACTTACCTAGTTGCTTGGGTGGCGCATAGGTTACTTTGTATGCTGACGACTGCAATATTTTTGTCTCGGCCGAGTCGCACGAACAGCTCTTTGAACAAGCATCCACCGTGTATGTACGACTTATGCAATGGAAGGCCACAAACCGACTGGTGATTAACGCTGATAAGACCAAATGTATGCTGTTTTTTCGGAATAATTTGGATACCATTAAACTTGGGAATGCTGCAATGAGGGTTGATCGGTGTTGCCGGCTGCTTGGCGTGGTTGTCGATGACCAATTGCGCTGGAGTGACCACGTAGACACTCTTAGTGGAAAGTTGCGCAGTATGTGTTATGCGCTCTATCAGTTGAACAAGCACTGCAGCACGGATGTTGTGATGTCTTTTTACTTCGCGCAGTTTTACTCGCATATGAAATATGGCATTATTCATTGGGGTGCTAACTCTGCCGCGGATGGGGTTTTTGTGCTGCAGAAGCGAGCTATCAGGGCGGTGTACTGCCTGAGTGGGAGACAGTCGTGCAGGGAAATTTTTAAAAGCCATAAGCTTCTTAAATTTTACGACATTTACATTCTTGAGGTTGTGACTTTTGTGCATACGCGAAAGGGTGAGTTCAATCATTCATCTGGTCATGGTTACGGTACTAGAAACGTTGGTTACTTGTTGCCGCCCATGCATCGTCACTCTTCCTATCGTAAGAGCTTGAATTTCATGGGATGCGAGTTGTACAATGTGCTCCCTGATTCAGTAAAGTCGCTGACAAGCTTGAAAATGTTTAGAGGTGCAGTCAAGAGTTTGCTGCTTGATGTTTCATGTTACAGTGTTAAGGAATTTTATGACAGTTTGTGACGCTTTGTTCTTGTATTGTGTATTACCTTAACGTGATTTGTAATTGAATTGTTTATTGACGATTTATGTTCACTGTACTATATGTTGGTGGTTACATGAATAAACATCTATCTATCTATCTATCTATCTATCTATCTATCTATCTATCTATCTATCTATCTATCTATCTATCTATCTATTGTTTCTTTCAATTCAGCAATCGTATTATTTTTTATATCTAATTTCTTGAACCCTTTCTTCTACCCTCAAGTTCAATTTCTAAGACAAAGTAAAGCTCAAATTTAAATATCAGAATATTAGAATGTACCAATGTTACGCAATAAATGAATTAAAATGTTAATTATGTATTGCAATTACAGTGCAGAATAGCAAAACTGTTTGATATTTATGTCTTTTTTTAATTAACCTTAGTACATAATTCATCAATGCGTTCGTGTCTATACACTTGGGGTGCGTGTAAGAGAATTTAACACGCGAAAACAAATAGATAGTAGATGATATATTCAATGCATGTGAACTTGTTGTCGGTGGAAATATGCGCGGTGTAGAATTGCTGGAAAAATATTGTCGAGTAGCACACGTATACCTACATATACATAAAACTGAGTGTGCGGTAGAGTTATCGATTTTGCAGAAGGCGTTTGCATGTCAGGAAATAATGTGGAAAACAATGAGTGAATGTGGCAACCCGCTGCGGTTCTTTGTGGTTCGCTTCAGGAATGTCATCTTTATGGAACGGTGTGACGTTATATCAGTAACCAACCAAAGGGGTTCTATGAAAACCGCAAAAAAATATTTTGTATAATGATGTGATAATAATATTAAGCTGCAACCATAAAATGTACATAGTAAAATGTATTTTGCATCGTATTTCAGGTAGATCCAGTTATAGTTGTTAGTGTTCGAAAAGTTGTTAAATTTATAATTAAACAGCCCAATAGAATTCAGGAATTTTGTGAAAAATTCGTGTAAAAATCCCCATCGCTATCGTATGCGTCGCGAGTTATTCACGGTCAAAGATGACCCAATTGAGTTTTTTAACAATATATTGCTTTTTGTTAATGCGCTATTAGAAAATCTCTAATCTTTTAATTCTCTACAAAAAATGTCTATACACTACGACTTCAAATTCAAATGTTTTTACAATCCCCCTGGATTGTAAATTTTCCGAGGTTTGTCGCCTTTTTCGTCTAATTTGAGTTTTTGTGCGCTTCACAGGTATTAGATAAATAGGTATTGGATGATAGAAAGTTCTGGTAACTTCGAACTAAAATTTAGCCGATTTATGCATTTCGATAATTTGAATTTTAACTTGTATATTTTGCAATTGCAAATATGATAATCCGTCTGCAATAAAAGTTTCTAATAGAAAATTAATGAACAACAGATAAAAAAGATTGCTGGAATTAACTTAATTATCTCGAGATAATGTTTGAAGCCGACAATACAGGAAAACAAAATAAGTAGTGCGAGTGAAAAAGTTTGAGAACTTGCTCGCCAAGAAAATTTTCCGATGTAACGGTACTTAGTTGTTATTTCTTAGTGTATGAAGCTGAACCTGAACGAATAAAACTTTAATTAGTGGTATTTTTGGTACTTTTTGACAGGGCTGTGGAGTCGGAGGTGTGGAGGCGGAGTAGGAGTCCAGACAAATTTTAGAGGAGTTGGAGTCGGAGTCGGAAAAAATGTACCGACTCCGACTCCGGGTCCATGTTTAAATAATGTAGAAAAAGACATGCGAGATAGCAGTTGCCTCAATAGATAGTAAACGATTAACTAAACATATTATTAGGTCTTTTACAAATTACCTACCTACAGAGGTAAATATAATTTAACTACAAAACACATAGGTCGGTGGTGAGTTATGATTAGCAAAATGATTATTGTGAGTCGCTTGCCACGTTGCATATATAGTATATTTCCAATTTCCAACAACCAACTGCAATGTGCTAATTATGATAGCTCAATCATCTACAAATAATAAAATCGGACTTCGATGTATACTTAGACGAATTAAAACTTTCCAAAGTGAAGCTACAACGTGTGGTTTTCCTTATTCATCAAAATTAGGAGAATTTGCTTCTATTCGTTCGGCCACAAAGAGCAGCTGAACAATTCATTAAATATTGCAATAAGTATTTTAATGATATTCCCTTGCAATTTCATAAAGAAAAAAATAGTTTTCTACAGCTTTTGTACCAGAAGGAACAACGTGATGGTATCACGTCGTATTATTAACTCTCAACTTTTTTTTTATTTTTATTCGCCCCAATATCTGAATGTTAAAAGATAATGCTTTATTAGTAAAACTTAACCTTGGCTTCGGATTGAGTAAGCAACCAAATAAACATCATAATATTGTAATCAGATTTACACCGAAATGATTGTATTTCCATTCAAATTAAATGTTAAAGTGAACTTGGAACATTTGCCGATAGTATAAAAAATATCCGGCTCAATTCTGTCGAGTGTAGGTGACGGATTTTAAGATTATTGGTGGCTGTCTTCTTGCGATTAACTAAAAGACACCGATATTCGCAGAATTCGTCACAAACTAAATATGGTTCGATCAACAGGCCTTTTTGATTTTATTTAGAATTAGATTATGTCAGTTTAATTTTTTTTCGCCAACAAATTCGCTGGAAACACATTAAAATTTTGCCGGAGTCGGAGTCGGACTACGAAAATTATCTGGAGTCGGAGTCGGAGTCGAAAGTTTTTTACCGACTCCACAGCCCTGCTTTTTGGCATATTCTGGTAACACTTCAATTTTTTTTCAGAAATGAGATCATTGTAATTCTAAAATGGTAGGTACCCTATACATTTTTGCGATACTTTTAGTTGTCAATTCTTTTTGTGTGTACGATAAATGCTCAGAACTTGCTTGAAAGTCTTATAAATTGGTTGTTTAAATAGTTTTGTCTTATGGTTTTTGAGGTTTCTTGATTTATTGTCTTATTGAAAGTATTTCTTCAGATAAGTTTAACCTATTTTTAAATGTACGCTAACTAAAAATAATCAAAAAATTAGATTATTATAGATTTTAAAAAGTGGCCAATTACGACTTACTGCAGAAACTGCCTGTTGGGTCATTCTTGAAGGCTCTGAATCATTATAATTTTATTTATATTATACAGGATAGAGAAACTACAAGCAGGATTTAGAATAAAAATAGTATAAGACCTAATATGTGATAAAATTGTTATTCTAGTTCAAGTGACGTCACAAGCTGCCAACTTGTTTTTTTTTTATTAATTTGAAAATATTTAAAGTATGGAAAGAATCCTAAATAACATCTAGATTTCGGTAGAGCACCTATTTTGTCAAAATTTCGCCGCTGAGTAATTTTCATTTGTTTCGCACAAAATTTTTTGACAAATACAATGTCTCATTTTTGCCCCAAAACTAGGTTAAAAACGAGACAGCATTTTCTTTAGTTATTGGATAATGGATGCGAGGATGGAAAAACGTAGTTATCTAGCTCAGCATGCGAAGGTTAATTAAAAAAACAAAGAAGAATTAAATTAATATGATTAATATTTAATCCTGCAAAATTAAAAGATATTTCAATATATTTTGCTTTACACCACTTGAATCTGTTGAAAATAAAGGTACTTTTAGTCAAACCTCAAATATTCATCCCTGAATTAGGTAGGGTAGAAAGGGAACATTTCGACAACTGAATTTTTTTTCTCCATTTGCATAGTGAAGGTAGTTGGTTAGTTAGTTGGGTATAATAGTTAGGCTTTAATCCTGGTTGTGGAGTCATTAGATATGTCTGACAAATGCTAGTAAAAATAGCCAAATATAAACAAAGTAAACATTTGAACACATATTAGTATGGATACCTTTGTTCCTAGGGTGCTTCATATAGTGGTTCATAGATTGGTTCATTTGGCATATTGTATTGCTAATTGATAGAATGCTGTATGTTTGATGCAAAAAGTACTCATGCTGCTTGGATTATATTAAGTCAGGCATAACAACCCACTGTCGCATGAACATTTAACTGATTTAATTATATATCACATGTGGGGTAGATTTCGACAAATGAGGTGGGAAAAACTGTGTATTCCTAACAAGTAAGTTTTTACGACTACAAGCCTCAGCCATACATCTCAAGAAAGCAGGAAACGTCCACAGGAGCTTCTCGACGAAAAATCAATGTCTAATTTTGTTCATATAATATTCATATTATGTTTACTCTCATGAAAATATATTATTCACAGATGCTTTTATGATACATTTCTGAAAAACAACAATGTCTTTAATAAGATTATTACTCAATTGTTAACACGTACCCTACCCCTGTCCAAATGTACCATGGTGGGGCATAATTGGACATATGCATACCTGAACAGGAATCCAGATTTCTTAACCTATTCGTATTTTTGGTAAAAGTGTGTATATACAAAACTAATTCTTCTTTCAAATCTGACTGTATATTTTCCTTCATTTTCAGATCGATCATTTTTGGTGGCAAACAGCAGAGACGGACAATGTCACATCATTTACTGCTCGGATGGCTTTTGCCGACTGACGGGGTACTCGAGGGCAGAGGTCATGCAGAGGCCAGCATCATGCGAGTTCCTCTGCGGACCTCTGACCTCCCAACAGTCCGTGTCCGCTTTAAGGGACGCCCTAACGGACGGAGCGGAAAAACACGCGGAGTTGCTGTACTACAGGAAAGATGGTAAGTGGAACATATACTTAAGTTTCGTTGTATCCATCTCCTATGTAATTTTATCTCTCAGGCATTTTAACTAGTTGCTGATCTTTATAAACATTATCCTCCTGAGACCCAACGTTCATTTTGTTGGACAAAACTGTGTCCAATTGAATCCGGTGTCCAATTAAATGACTCTGAGTTCGGATCTAGTATTGTTACATCTAGACTTAATACAACAAAAACTGATTACTTTTACTATGTGGACATTGTACTACTTGCAATTATGCTATCATTGCAGATCCATGAAACGGTACTTTGGAGCTTTCGTTTATGGGACTGTCGGCTATCTCATTCACTTTAGCCCTCATTACCGCTTGCTCTGGCACTATAATAAAATAATCCGATTGTTTTTAATAGGGAGATTACATATATTTTGAAGTACTTCAAAACGATGCCAAAACCTTTAGAGCTGCTTAACTGTCGGAAATGTCAGCATAAAACTTTATAAACAATATAGTTATTTACGTCCCAATGGCATTAAACGGATGTTTATGCCCGAGTGTGGCCGTTTAAAAAGCTCGAGGGCCGACAGTCTCGAGAGCTTTTTAAGTCTCCCGAGTTTATAAACATCAAATAATGCCCGAGGTACATACAAAATTGTATGTCCTACGATTTGTTCCTCCAGTGTGAATAATATTAATAAATATTTTGTAATTCAAGTAGGTAACTTGCGTATCTACGGAGTTGAGTAACAATACATACATTACGCAGTTGAGTGATAATACAGACAATTAATTGTCAAATAGAATAACCTTAACCTTCAAAAGTGGATTTTAAACACATCGTCAGTTTATCGTTTAATGGGGTAAAGAGCTAATGGTTTTGATATTGAAAATATTATGTCACACTATAGTTTTCTTACTCAGGATTAATATGACTAATATGTATGCCAATAAATCACATTCGCCTGAACGAGCAAATGTAGATGGCGCTGCAAAAAAATAGTTATGGCCGCTCTAAACGGGATAAAATCGTGGTGTTCTGTGTACAAACGAGTACGATATGACTTTAATTAGACGTTTTTGGGAGGCTACAAGATGGTATTGTTCCTGATAATAATGGTAATGCAATGGGTCGCGGTTATGTTGGCGAGAACATAATTGCAAAGTGTTTAACCTCAAAATTTGTGGAATGACAATGCCTCACTGTAAAATGAACTACACTGAGGAACACAACAATACTTGATACTCTTATTGCTTATTTTCATCGCCCTTCCCATGTTTTCGTTCAATAATAGGTTTACAAATTTGCTAGTTTACCAATACCTACTAGCCACACCGGATCCCGTTTAGAGTAACTCACTCTTTTACCCCGAGGGGGCGACTCTTTCGTTCGTTTTAGCGAATTGACAATTTAAAATCTACAATTTGTATGCCAAATATTTGATGTATCCATGGATGTATGACACAATCTGACGTATAAATCATGGCAACGCTTAATGTCCACGCGGGCATAAAGTAGCAGTTTTTGTCCCCGTATCGAAGATGTAATAGTATATTATTTGACGAGCACATAACTAAGGATATAAATCGCGAGCATGAAGTTTATAAGCGAGCCGTAGGCGAGCGTGGGTTTTGACTTTGACACTAGCGTTGTATAATGATGACAGTTCGTTCAAATAATGAAGTCATTATTTGAGCGAACTATCATTATTATATAACGCTAGTGTCATTATAATCATTGGATGTATAATGATGGGGATTATACAGGGTGTTTATGGTCTTGTGATTTTATTTTCAAAGGGTGATTAAACATCATAAAAGAAGGCCTTTACCATAAAACTTTCTTTACAAAAGTTGCATAGTAAGAGAGATATTAAGTTACTGACATCAGCCTACTTAGTAAAAGATTCACTGATAACTTATTGTTAGAGTTTAGATTTACTTTGCACAAGTTGTTGATCAATCGTTTTAGCGTTAATAACCTCCTTTTAAGGTGTTTAAGCACCCTTTAACATCAAAAAGAAAGAAAAAAATAACAGTAATATCACACGTATTATGCAACTTTTGTTAAGAAATTTTTACGTTAATGGCTTTCTTTTAAGATGTTTAATCACCCCTTGAAAATAAAATCACAAGACCGTAAACACCCTGTATAGTCATGGATACGTATGCAATGAACTTATTATATGTGAGTCGTAGATAATAGTATATTATTAGACGAGCACATAACTAAGGATATAAATCGCGAGCATGAAGTTTATACGCGAGCCGTAGGCGAGCATGCGAGCGATTTATATCCGTTGTGTGCGAGTAGAATACGACGTTTTATCTACGACTTATAAGTTCAATTTTATATCAAATATTTTAAAGGTGTTTGTCAATGATGGCGAGGCGAACTGTCACATAACTGTCATCTACGTAGGTTTTGACATACTTTAACACTAGCGTCATATAATGATGACAGTTCGTTCAAATAATGAAGTCATTATTTGAACGAACTGTCAATAAATTGTCAAACAGAATAACCTTAATCTTCAAAAGGGGATTTTAAACACATCGTCAGGTTATCGTTTATGTTTTTACTTTCTCATACGTAGTATGACAAAGTATTGTAATCGTGCAGAAAATTACATTTAAAATTTGAGAACAGCGGAAATATGTCCTTTTGGGTCCCCTGAACATTTTTGACCAAGGTACAAAAAAAGTCTGGGTGTGTGTGTGTATGTGTATAATGTGTGTGTGTGTGTGTGTGTGTTTTTTTTTTGTGGCGACGATTCCGGAGAAACTATTAAAGGTATCGGGACGAAACTTCGAATTTAGAAGTTCGATAACCAAACTTAGAGCTGAAAAGCTTTTTGCTCAAACGGGTCCAGAGGAACTCGAGATTTACTCTTAGCATTTTTCAACGATTTTGCAAATCAGCCGCCATTTCTGTAATGTCGTCCAAAGAATTAAATAATAAATTAAAGTAAAATTAACAGTTAAGCTGCATGAGCAAATTCTATTTCATCGAGATTGGTCGTGTCTGTATTAATATAAAACTAGTTATCCAGGATTTGACAGATATTTTCATTCTAATGACAGTACGTAGTGGGAAACGCTGATGTTTTGACGATACCTACTGCCTATAGAATCAAAATATTTGTCAAATCCTGGTTAACTAGTTTTATTTTAATGCATACACGACCGATCTCGATCAAATAGAACTCTTGCAGCTAAACAATTAATTTTATATATAGTATGATAAAGTCATGTGCCTCGATAAACGATAATCCTGAACACGCCATATTTAATATTGATATTCTCGAATATAGTTGTTTGCTCATTCTAATGGTCCATGACATTTGTTTGTTGGAAACTATCTTTTTAATTGATTCTCTGATCTGATTACAGTGTTTTCTCACAATTTAAAATAATATTTAGCGGTTGCCATTAGCTGTCAAACTTAATTAAAAATCATTACACTTGTATTTTTATAGTTTGTTTATTTTAATAAATTTACAAACTTTTTAGTGTAGATATCAAAATAACGGTCTGCCATTTATTTTATTTAATTTGTCAAAATAAGAATTAAAGACAAATGATTATGGTACATTTGTTTTGTTCGGTAGAATCTGCACTGTAAGAAGTTGTGAATTATCTCTAGTTTTTGAGAAACTCAGTGACAAAAAATGTACAAAGAAAGGGGCTTGGTATTTGCATACACACTTTTTTATTTGCATACATTTACTTTAATGGTTTCTTTATTGTTGTGTTGGCAATTACAAGAAAATTGTGTACGCATATGAGCGAAACACTAACGTATGTAATAAACAGTGGTTATTACAAACATACATAACATACAGTAACAGTAGTAAAATGTTATTATTACTCAACAGATAGTTGAGTAATGTTCTTCGTATATTAAAAAAGTCTATTTTAAGAGATTTTCAGAACAGACAAGTTGTCAGTTTGAAAAGAGCGAAATTCATGACGAGTTACTAGTACATAAAAGGTCCCAAGTGAATTAGATAACCATTTCCAATTAGATAACCTATAAAACTATTTTCTACACTATCCGGCACACGTACAGCCATAATCTGAAGCGGAGTTCATCCCATCTGATATACAGCATTAGCGGGATAACCTAATCTCCACAAATATAAACTCTGCTCGATTGCGTACGCATAATCTAGTTTTAGTACTTAATGAGTACTTAGGGACACGGGCTTACCCGTTTTGTATCGATTGTTGGGAGCGATTTAATGTGTTTACCTACGACCGTATGTGTAAATGTCCCTTACGTCACGGACTACTTAGCTCGTATATCGCTTATAACATACGTGTGCCTTTGGCTGTGCGTTTGTGTTTTTAACGCACGACCTAATGTCATAATGACAGATGTCGCGCGAATATTTTGATTATTTATTTGTAATTTTTGATACAATTTATATTTATTGAAATTTTCGGTCGTAAGTAAGTGCAATACTCGAGCTGTAACATATTATTACTTGCACGTGATAATTTATGTTGAATTTGTACTGAAATTTTCGATCGACACTTCAGACAAAGTTCTCCGTAGTTGCAATAGATGTCGCGCGAATACATTGATTGGTTAACCGTCAAATATTCTTACCTGTATGTGTTTGTCATTTTTGATACAATTTATTGAAATTGTCGGTCGTAGGTAAAATTATGTACAATACTCGAGCTGTAACGCATATTACATACTCGTGGAAAATAACAAAACTCGCCGCTTCGCGGCTCGTATGTTAAATTTCCACTCGTACGTAATATGCTAGTTACTGCTCTTGTAATGTAATATACTATTACCTACGACCGTATGTGTAAATGTCCCTTACGTCACGGACTACATAGCTCGTATATCGCTTATAACATACGTGTGCCTTTGGGTGTGCGTTTGTGTTTTTAACGCACGACCTAATGTCATAATGACAGATGTCGCGCGAATATTTTGATTATTTATTTGTCATTTCTGATACAATTTATATTTATTGAAATTTTCGGTCGTAAGTAAGTGCAATACTCGAGCTGTAACATATTATTACTAGCACGTGATAATTTATGTTGAATTTGTACTGGAATTTTTGATCGACACTCAGACAAAGTTCTCCGTAGTTGCAATAGATGTCGCGCGAATACATTGATTGGTTAACCGTCAAATATTCTTACCTGTATTTGTTTGTCATTTTTGATACAATTTATTGAAATTGTCCGTCGTAGGTAAAATTATGTACAATACTCGAGCTGTCACGCATATTACATACTCGTGGAAAATAACAAAACTCGCCGCTTCGCGGCTCGTATGTTAAATTTCCACTCGTACGTAATATGCTAGTTACAGCTCTTGTAATGTAATATACTATTACCTACGACCGTATGTGTTAATGTCCCTTACGTCACGGACTGCTTAGCTCGTATATCGCTTATAACATACGTGTGCCTTTGGCTGTGCGTTTGTGTTTTTAACGCACGACATAATGTCATAATGACAGATGTCGCGCGAATATTTTGATTATTTATTTGTCATTTTTGATACAATTTATATTTATTGAAATTTTCGGTCATAAGTAAGTGCAATACTCGAGCTGTAACATATTATTACTAGAACATGACAATTTATGTTGAATTTATACTGGAATTTTCGATCGACACTTCAGACAAAGTTCTCCGTAGTTGCAATAGATGTCGCGCGAATACATTGATTGGTTAACCGTCAAATATTCTTACCTGTATTTGTTTGTCATTTTTGATACAATTTATTGAAATTGTCGGTCGTAGGTAAAATTATGTACAATACTCGTGCTGTAACGCATATTACGTACTCGTGGAAAATAACATAACTCGCCGCTTCGCGGCTCGTATGTTAACTTTCCACTCGTACGTAATATGCTAGTTACAGCTCTTGTAATGTAATATACTATTACAAATCCTCGCGCCGATAACTTACAGCTTATGCTTTAATGGCTTTGTCTGTGGATCTTTTCGCTCCCGAGCAAATATATGCTGCACCGCATCGCATGGTCTAATTTTAAATGCGGGAGGTGTAAATATAACGGGCCCACTGCCGCGACCGGCCCGTTTCGTATACATACGCCGCTTTTATGACGTGATAGATGACATGTTTCTGTAGAATTATTACGGAATTTTAAGAATGAGTTGTGTTGCGTAGTGAAGTTTTGTTTCCGTTGGTGTCGCTCGTTTTTTTGGGAGTGTGTGTTATTGTTGGAATAAATCTTTTTGGTGACGTCGTTGATATTCTTGTGGCTTGCATACTATTGTTTGTGTGCAAAAGTTGAGTAAATTAATTGATAAAACCACAGATACATAAATGTTTATTTAGCATCATACGGGGTGTCCACGAAGCTGATCCATTTGCAGTTTTTGATGTGACTCTATTTCGATAGATGCAAAATGTTAATTTTATTACATTAGCAATTTTCCAACGGTGCCGGACGGGAAATTATACGACAAACTCATTTCCGAAGATCACGTTGCTGTAAGATGTACTAAAGCCAGAATAACATGAAAATCGCGGTTTTTATTTCTTTCCATTTTCTTTTCAAACCGTATGTAAATTTTAACTTATGATGATAAATTTCTGATAACCCCAAACAAAACAGTTTGTTTCTGTCACGTCTGGTTTAGAAAAAAATGGAGATGGTTTTTACCAATAAACGCATTAAAATTTAATTACAGGTTTGTCAAATCAAATTGAATTTCTGACCTTCAATTTAGCTTGACACAAGAGATCATAAATTTTTTTTTTGGAAACCTCAATTTTTCTTATTGATTTTGATTTCATAATGTTAGCATAAAAATCTATGGCCTTACATAAGGAAATTGTTAACAAAAGGCAGGTGATAATTACGAGAATAATGATAATTCTTCGAGCGTCTATTTTGTGAATGAAAAGTGGAAAACAAAACATTGTTTTGCGCTGCTTACGAACGCAACAGTTGTTCATTAAGACTAGGTACCAACAAGTCAAAATGAAAAAACAAAAAACCGAATGTTTTCATTTGCTGGACAGATATCCCAGAAACGTAATTGGGTATCAAAGTAAATTTTAAACTTTGTACTTTTAACTAAAACCTGAAAAAGTGTGGAAACTTTGACAGCAACTTACTCAGAAAAATGTATTTTCCAAAAAAAAACTGTTTCATCTTGATTTATTTGTTTCTTCATCCTTTATTCAATTTATGTAATATGTAATATGTAATGGGTATTGTTTGATTTCTTCCTTTGTTTTCGGGTCTTTAACATGTAAGTATCTTCTTTTTTATTTGACTAGATTTTGCTAACATTTCACGCGGTTGTAACTTTTGAATAAATTGAAAAACAAATATGGAACTTTTTACTCAGAAAGACATTTAGACACTTTAGAGAGTTCAAAGAAACATTTTTCAGGATTTAAACTTCAGTTTAAGTAGTTTAGTTTAGTATTTATACCAAATTTTAAGGGTTATGTTGGGGATATTTTGAAGTTCCTAGGACATTTGGTTCAGCCGCTGTAACTAAATCCAGTTTTTACACATTAATCTAATCTTTTTCCGAAAACCCTTGTGAAAACGACGAGCCCGGATTCGTATTCAACGCAAAGAAATATATCGACACATTTAATTTTCATGTACAAAATCCAAGCGGAGTGATCAAGATTTTTCAAATTTTGAATTGCCTTTTTCTCGAAAAATGTCTCATGTAGGGCCGTAACATTAATTGTATGCTACAATTAACTCAATCAAAAGACCTATTTAAAACAAGAAGAAAAAAGGGGATTGCTATTAAAACAAGACAATGACGTCATAAGTAAAGTTCATAAGTTTGCTGTGCAAACCTTTGAACGGTACAGACGTATGTTGATCGCTCGCGAATTACCAAACGTATTGCCCAATCAATTGCTTAATAAACAAAAATAGTGTCGCGCGCGTATTATAGTGCTGACTATGAGTGAGTGCACGAGTACTAGCAATAAGTAGGACACCATGTCAACACAAGAAATTGTGATTACATCAGAAAATGAACATCTACTGTACAAGGAATTGCAAAAGGAAATATCCGCAAGAAAGCAGATAGAAGCCAAATTTAAGGACTTAGAGGAACAACTCAAAGCCCTGCAAGAGAAATTTCTGGAGCAATCTAGTAAAACAGAACCGAGTACTCCGAATAATAAGGAGTATTATACAGATGAGGAAGAATTGGCCAGAGAAACAGAATGGGTAGTGAAAAAGGCAAGGAAAAGCAAAAAGCGCAAAATGCATGAATCACTAGTAGTCTCACCCCAGCCCACAAACACAAATCAAAATAAAGAAACAAAAAAAGACAAAACGTTCTTGCCACCACCTGTCATTGTGAGCCAAGTAACAAACTACGAGTCAATGCGAAATTCTTTAAACAATAAAGAATTCAAGTACAAAGCTACGCTAATGAATTCTGGCGATATAAAACTCAACGTAGAGAAAATCGATGAATACAGGAAACTTACCGAACTGCTAAATGAACAAAAAGTAAACTGGTACACTTATGAAAACAAACAAACAAGACCAATTAAGGTCATGGTCAGGCGCCTACATCCAACCTGCAAAAATGAAGACATAGTGAAAGAACTAAAAGAAGGCGGCTATTCTATAATTGACGCCACGAATATACTAAAACGAAGCGATAAAACTCCACTACCGATGTTTATGCTTACGTTTAGTAACGAGGAAGATATTAAGAAAATCTATAATATTAAATCCATCTTAGGAATGAAGGTAGAAATAGAGGCGGTAAGAACGCCTAAACAGGTACCGCAATGCAAAAGATGTCAAGCTTTTGGACACACCCACCGATTCTGCAACAAAGAACCCCGATGCGTTAAATGCGCGGGAAAACATTTTTCGACAGAATGCAAGAAACCAAAAGAGGTACCACCAAAATGCTGGAACTGTGGAGATGCTCACCCTGCAAACTACAGAGGCTGTATGGTGGCAAAAGAAATACAACGAATCAGAGACCAGAAAGGGCTACCCAACTTACCAACCCAACCAAAAGTGGGTCAACAACAGCGTGCAGGTAACATCCCAAAATCAAAACCAATTAAAAAAACAAATACAAGCACAACATATGCTCAAGCGACAGATTCCTCAAAAAAGGACAAGCCATCAACTTCAGGTGACGCTACTATGCAGCTGCTACAAAAAATTCTAGAAAGGATGGACAAAATCGAAGAGAGATTATCTAAGCTAGAACAGTAAAAGACACACACATAAGATGACTAATGATTTACGAATCGCAACTTGGAATGCCAACGGTATACGAAACAGAAAATTGGAAATAGAAGTTTTTCTAAACACACATAAAATCGATATATGTCTTGTTTCAGAAACACACTCAACAAATCAGACATATCTAAAGCTGAAGGGATATCAGGTGTACGAAGTATGTCATCCGGATAACCAAGCTAGAGGAGGAAGTGCCGTAATAATAAAAAATAGCATAAATCACTATGAGGAGTGCCATCTCAAGAGCGCAGAAGTACAACTTACGGTCGTTGGTATAAAATCAACCAAACAGAATTTTACTGTAGGTGCGATATATTGCCCCCCAAGGTTTAATCTCAAGAAAACAGATTATAATAAATTCTTAGAACATCTCGGAGAAAGGTTTATACTGGGTGGTGATTATAACGCCAAACATACAGACTGGGGCTCCAGACTGATAACCACAAAAGGGAGAGAGCTGAGAAACGCAATCCAAGAAAGAGGATGTCGATTCCATTCCACAGGTAACCCAACCTATTGGCCTACTGACCAGGACAAAACCCCGGATCTTTTAGACTTCTTTATAACAAGAAAATTTTCGCCGAACTTCATTGATATTGAGGAGAACTTTGATCTGGACTCTGATCACTCTGCAATACTAATGACTCTAAGCGAAAGCATAATCAAAAAGGAATGTACCCCAACCTTGACCAATAAAACTACAGACTGGGTAAGCTTTAAAATAGAGCTTGAAAACACTATACAGCTAAATATCCAGCTTAAAACCAGAGATCAGCTCGACGTAGAAGCCGAGAAATTCATCAACACCATCCAGAAAGCCGCTTGGAACAACACTAAAGAAATCACCCACAGAACTATTGGAAATAATTATCCTATGGAAATTAGAGAAATGGTCAAGCAAAAAAGACAAGCTAGAAGAAGATGGCAACAGTCACGAGATCCAGCTGACAAAACCATACTTAATAATAAATCCCAACAACTTAAACGCGAAATTCAAAAACTAAAAGAGGCATCATTGGAATCCTTCTTAACCAAATTGACTCCCGATAAAGAAACAGATTACTCGCTGTGGAAAGCAGTGAGGAAATACAAGAGGCCAGTGGCCCATGTCCCACCTATAAGACGAAGAGACGGTACCTGGGCAAGAAACAATAAACAGAAGGCTGAAATTTTTGCAGAACATCTAACAGAAATCTTCCAGCCACACAACATCGAATCAGAGCCAATCACGAATGAAGATATAACCTATGATGAAGAAGCCATACAGCTAGTTACTCCAAAGGAAGTTGCCAGAGAAATCAAGACAAACCTGAATCCAAAGAAGGCACCTGGATATGATCTTATCACAGGAGAAGTTCTTAAGCAATTACCTAAGAAAGGTATTGTTATGCTGACGTACCTAATAAATGCATCGTTCAGATTAAAATACATCCCACATGTCTGGAAAGTAGCAGAAGTCATCATGATACCAAAACTAGGCAAACCACCGACCGAGGCCAAATCATATCGCCCAATATCACTGTTACCAATGATATCGAAACTCTTTGAAAAGTTGCTTCTAAAGAGAATGAAACCTATCATTGAGAGAAAAGAACTAATTCCTAATCACCAATTTGGTTTTAGAGAAAAGCATTCCACTATAGATCAAGTCCATAGAATAACAGATATCATAGAGAAAGCATTAGAAGAAAAGCTTATTTGCTCAACAATCTTTCTTGATGTGACACAAGCGTTCGATAAGGTTTGGCATGAAGGATTGATACACAAACTAAAGAGTATGCTACCTTTACAATACGTCGAGCTGCTAACATCCTATATATCTGATAGACTATTCAGAATAAAACAGATCGATGAATACTCGGAACTAAAAGAAGTCAAAGCTGGGGTACCCCAGGGTAGTGTATTGGGACCAATTCTCTATCTACTATATACAAGTGACCTTCCACAGATGGAAAATGTAACAGTGGCCACATTCGCAGATGACACGGCTCTAATGGCAGTGGGATCAACTATTGGTGAATCTACCAGGAATCTTCAACAAGCTAGTAACAAAATATACAAATGGACCAGAAAATGGAAGACCAAGCTCAACGAACTGAAATCTGTCCACATTAACTTCACAAACAAAAGAATCGAGGACATACCTCATGTCAAGATTAACGACGCCATAGTTCCATATGCGAACACTGCAAAGTATTTGGGTATGACACTGGATACAAAACTAAGGTGGAAAGAACATGTTAAGAAGAAAAGAGTAGAGCTTGGCCTCAAATACAGAGAACTGTACTGGCTTCTGGGAAGAAACTCTCAGTTGTCAGTACAGAACAAACTACAAGTCTACAACCAAGTACTAAAACCGATTTGGTTATACGGCATCCAGCTTTGGGGCTGCGCAAAAAGCTCCAATATACAAGGAATCCAGACCTTCCAAAATAAAGTACTAAGGAATATGGTTAACGCTCCTTGGTACATACGGAATAGTGACCTGCACCGTGATCTTGGTGTCCCACAAGTCATCCAAGAGATAAAAAGACTCGCCACTAAGCATGAATCTCGCCTAAGCCATCACGTCAACGTAGAGGCCCTGCAGCTACTGGACAACCAGAATCTAGTGAGAAGACTAAAAAGAACTAAACCCTTCGAACTAGTGAATCAGTGAAATGTGTAAAAAGCAGAGCACAGTGAGTGACGTGTTAGTGCTTCTTGTTTGGGACAAAGTAAATATAGGGACATCAGTGGATAGCCTATTAGAGACAAGTACCTAGTTTTAAGAATTCAGATTTAAATTGATGGTTAATCTTTTAGATTAGTTTCAATATGTTAAGCATCTTATGCTTATTAATAAAAAAAAAAAAAAAAAAAAAATAAGTAAAAAAAATAATTGATGGGAAATTGAATGTGATATGAAAATGTATATTTTGATAATTAAAAATTGTCGTGTCCGAGAATTCTTTTAACATAATATTAATTACTTTATTCCATATTTTGCCAATTTTTGCCTTATTAAAATAATGGAAATTTGAGCACAACATTGATAACCATTTCAAATAAGTGGTGTGCCATGTAATGTAAATGTATGGTAGGGATGTGGTTTTCTCCGCGCAGCTCCTAGGCCACAATTGGCCTTTTGAGCTTTTCCCTCACTACTATACAGTCATATCGACAACCAGAGGTGTACAACTGGTTGCCGGGCCCCACGGTTTTTCGTCTCTTCCGAAAGACGGCGGGACGCATTTTCGGCTTGGTCCTGGGTGTGAACCCCGGACCTCCTAGTCAGTAGGCCAACGCTCTACCACTAGAGCCATTTCCAATGTATAGTTTTAAATGAGATTTTTGCGACATATTGGCCAATCTGTGCAAAACAAATGAGCTTTGATTTTTTATGGTGATTACGCTGGTGTATTTGTATTTTCTCTATAGGGAACAGTTAAGAAGTTTTGAGATGTTAAGATGTTTCAAAGAAGTACAAACTTCCTACCACATTAGTGGATTTCAAACCAAACTGTGTCCGATCTACTTTTACAATGTTCACGATTCAAACGGTACCTGATGGGAAATTGTCCAAGGAAAGCATTACTGAAGACGCACCTTTCCTTTAGGATGTATGTTTGATAAAAATATGAACTATCGATGACGTTTTAACACATAATTTTTGACAAATTCGCATTTCTACATGTTTACCATTGTTTACAAATGTCATGCCAGTATTACCAATATCGTCGTGGCAACGTCATGATACTGGTCTATGACGTGAACACACATTTATCGAACTTCCAGTATATTTAACATTAGATTGCATTTAGTATAATAGTCACATTTTAGTCATAAGTATGAACAAGAATTGGACGCAAGCCATAATGATTGATCAATTTTGAAATTTGACGATTTTTGGTGATGTCAATACACTTTTGATTTCCATTTCCTAACAAACAATTCTATATCTCAATTCTGTATTTATCACTAATAACAATAAGTGCATCAAGACTTCGATAACCTAAAAAACAACCAGCATAATTAACAAACGACAACACTTGCAAAAATACATTAATCAACGCATTAATTGCTCATTATCGAACAAAGCAGAACAAGAGACAATCAATTAACTCGAAAAAGAAGGGGAGGCCAAAGTACCGGAGCCAGGTCTCATAAAATGAGTTGCCAATTTTTCAGCCTGCCGCATAGGGTACCATAAATCTTGTGACACATCTAGTGGGCCACGTTAACATAGCCCTCTAGACTAGGTTAAACGACCGATGGACTGTGTACTATAGAAACAACTTAATTTTGAAAGAATCCGAAATTAATGGCCCTGTCATGATCGCTAAACTTGTGATCTTTTATATTTCCAACAAGATATTTAAGTAATTTATCAAGTTTGTATACTTATTATTGCATAGTTTAATATTATGAGTAAAATCGGAAAAGCAACGCTTACTAACATAGTTTATAGCAAAAGACAAGAATCGTTTTTCTTTTTAATCATGTATTTTTGCTATAAATGATAAATGCAAACTTTGAAATTATAATACACTGCTCAAAGAAATTAGGGGAACACTTTCTCGAAACGTGTAACTTTTTAAATAATAGTTCTAGGCGAATCAACAATGGTGTAAATTAAAAACGCAAAACAAAATGGATATGGCTGTCATAGTATCGATGGCAGTCGGGTTTTCTGTGGATTGGTGAGGTTTAATACAGTGTATGCCCTCCACGAGCACGAATCACTTCCGCACACCTGCGTGGCATGCTTCGCACTAGTCTGAGAAGAGATTCTTGGGGTATGCTTTCCTATTCCTCAATCAGGGCTTGTGTTAGTTCCTGGATGGTTAGTGGTGGATTAGGGCGCTTGCGAACACGTCGGTCAAACTGACTCCACACGTGTTCAATAGGATTCAGGTCAGGACTTAACACCGACCATTCCATGACCTGAATTCCACGTTCTTGTAAAAAGTTTCTGGTGATGTCGGCCGTATGTGGCTTTGTATTGTCCTGCATTCGGATGAAATTTTGACCGACGCCATATGCAGCAGGCACCACATGGTCCTCCAAGATGTTTTCGATGTAATTCATGGCATTTAGTCTACCAGAAACCACAACTAGATCAGTTCTGTTGTCTATACTGATCCCAGCCCAAACCATCACAGATCCACGACCAAATCTATCCACTTGTAGCGTAGCGTTCACCAGGACTATATACACGTGCTCGACCATCGCAACGAGTTAAACGAAATCTGGACTCGTCTGTAAACAGTACAGGCGTCCAGTGACGAAGTTGGTAATCTCTGTGATCCAGAGCAAAACTCATTCGCGCTGCTTTGTGATGCTGCGTAAGGCGTGGTGCGTGGTCAGGTCTTCTTGGTTTTAAATTCGCTTCTTTTAATCTGTTTCTAACAGTTTGGTCAGAAATTTCTATTCCATGTGCTCGTCTTAGGTCGTTTAGGAGGTTTCGTGCTGTGGCAGTACGCTGACGTAGAGAGGAAAGGACAAGAAAATGTTCTTTATTTGGAGTAGTTTTTCGATTTCGACCTTGTCCAGCTCTTCTAACATTGGCCAGTCTCCCGAACCGATTCCACAACTTGCACTTCACTAAGCTCAAGAATCAACGAAAATTGACAACTGAATTTATTTGTCATCTTTAGTAGGCTTTCATGCGTGAATTCAAAGCATACTTGACATTTTTTCTATTTTGTTTTGCGTTATTAATTTACACTTTTAAGTGTAACTTAGAAGTATGTAAGAGTTGTAACATTATTTTTGTAATTTCCTTTAGTTAAATATATGCCCTTAAAGCATACCCAATTTGATTTGCCCAGAACAATTATTTAAACAGTTACAGGTTTCGAAAAAAGTGTTCCCCTAATTTTTTTGAGCAGTGTATAATAACAAAAAGTGAGGCAGGAGATACAGGCTTTATGGGGATGTAATAGGATTAAACTCTGTCTGGAAAGGAATAATTTGAACCTGATTTATGATATCCCGTGGGCACGGAAGCTGTTTATTTGTCGTGCTGAAATTATTATGTAAGATATGAGAAGCTTACAATGTAACACAACTTGAAGGGAATAATTCAGACAAAATACAATATGAAACGTGCTTATGGTAATATTTCAAGAACAAGCAAAGTGCTAAAGAATAAGTTTAGTAATTAAACTGAAAGGAATTAAGCCCAATAGGAAATTTATGCATTATTGTAATTGTATCCTTGAGTCCAAAACAGTACAAACCCAAAATTTTTTTAAAATTCTTTTTGTCTAACAGCCAAAGTGTTCATTGCGTATTCTTCTATTGGGCAAACACAAAACAACCCCCAATGTGCAATGAAGATCTGCTCATCGAAAGAGGATTTTTTGCGATTAGTTCTTGGAAACCATTTTTTCTCGGAAATCATTTTTTATCGGAAACCATTTTTTCTCGCAAAAATGATTAGCTAATGTCCAAATGATGCTCGTAATATTTTCTATTGTATGTTCAATCAAATGAAATCAGGGATTGAAAATTTGTGAACTTATGTTGTTGGATTTTAACTAAAATATTGTCAGGTTTTGGTTACTTCCGGTTACACCGGAAATGGTGTCAATTTTCAAATTTCAAACGCAACGCCTTGTATTTTATAGCATTTTTGAAATCTTTGTTAAATTTTAGGTCAATTGTATGTTACATTACCCTATAACTAACATGTGTCATTTTTCAGATATTCAATTTTTTCAATTAAAAATCGTAGCTGCAAGGTTGCCATAAATTATTTACAAACTATTCGCTGTGGCTGCTGGAAAAAAGGTTGTTCGGCAATTCTTGTGAAGATAACATTATCGCTACATTTTTTCGAAAAATTATACAGGCCGTTCAAATTATAATATCAAAGTTGAACTCGAGAAAACTTATAAAATTCGATATTTTCCTATTATATAAATGTGTTGGAAAATTTTATTATTTTTTGGATATTTTGGTAGAGAATTAACAGATTTAGAGATTAAAAAAAAGCGTTTTTTGTAATGTCCAACCAAATGTGCAAACACAAATTCAGCTGTATTCACTCAAAAAAATCTGTTGTTTCAATAGAGACAAAGAAATATTTCTTGGCGGATAAAAATGTTTTTGCTTGGTAGAAATAACACGTATTTGTGCAAACAATTTGTTTTCAGTTAAAATTTACAATTTGTTTATTATAAGGTAATTTCATTTGTAACCAAATAGGTATATTTATTTCACAACTAAATTTTCCAAATAAATTAACCTCTCTCTAAGCAAATTTACGTTAGTAGTAATTTCCAAAAGTATAAATTAAAATAATATGTTTCTTGAAAACAATAAATATTTTCTATCTGTGTTGATGGGTGAAATGGCACGCATTGGCGGTTTAGAATTAAATATACTACTAATCAATTATTAAAATATTCTTCATCGTTTCAAAGAGATGTACATATTTCTTCTTTTTTAAACACAACTTTAAACTTGGAAATCTAATAACACGTCTATAGGTCTTATGGTAAGGACGTGGTAAAAATTTATTACATCGGTACACAATATATATTTAAAAAATCTGATGTGGCCAGGCACATGACTTTATCATACTATATATAGAATTAATAGTTTAGCGGCATGAGATTCTATTTGATCGAGATCGGCTATGTCTGCATTAAAATAAAACTAGTAGAACTAGACAGATATGTCGTTTAAAGCTGCGTTCGGATATTGTACTCCGTTGACACCGGGTACACCGTCCAAATGACACTTACGTGTTATTGGGTGTAAAAAGTGTAAGGGTGTACAATATCCGAACGCAGCTTATATTGACAGTAGGTATTGTCAAAACATTACCGTTTGACACTACCTACTGTCATTAGAATCAAAATTTCTGACATATCCTGGCTACTAGTTTTAATGCAGTACGACCGATCTCGATAAAATAGAATTTGCTCATGGAGCTAAACTATTGATTGTACCAAAAAATTTCATAGTCGGAAATTATTCAGAATTCCCTCTACTTTAATTTATTATTTAACTATTTCGACGAAATTCCAGAAATGGCGGGTTATTTGCAAAATCTTTCAAAAATGATAAGACTAAACCTCCAGTTCCTTTGGACCCTTTTCAACAGAAAGCTTTCCAGCTCTAAGTTTTGTCATGAAACTTCTAAATATGAAGTTTCGTCCCGACACCTTTAGTAGTTTCTCAGGAATCGTCGCCACAAAAAGCAGGTACACACAGAAAATTTTGTACCTTGGTCAAAAATGTTCAGGGGACCCAAAAAAACATATTTCCGCTAAAATCTCAACATTTTTTTTTTGGCACGATTACAATACTTTAAAAAATATAATAATTACACTAACAGCACATTCTTGGAGACTACACCGCATATTTTGAGGGCAGGTGTTAGGACAGGTAGACGTTCAGGCGGTATAGTGTATTAGTCCTCAAGTAAGTACGCGTTTTAAAAACGCGTATGCGTTTTTAGTTTGTTATAATATATTATGTACATTAACAGCAAAGTCTGAAAGACAACACTGCGCATTTTGCTCGCGCGTTCATGATTGTTCTTCATGACAATGATGACAATTCTACTATTTGATAATTCAACGCTTGTCGCACATAAAACTTAACCGTAAGGGTTATTTTCATAGCGACAAGATCGAAGAAAATTTGCATATTTCAGCAACGGACTGCCTATTCTAACGTAGGTATATTACACGTTCCGCTCATTAGGAAGAATGGTTAGGTAAAGCAGTGCCGGCGGAATAATCGATATTTTGCACAGGCGTTTTCGCTGGCCTACAACAACGTCTGCGAACGTTAATGACCTGTGAGTTAATTAGATCAAGTAATTACACGGCTCTCAACTCGTATTAATTAATTGTTTGTTGATGTTATTGCTGCATTGTCAGCACTGTCAATACTCGGGATGACATTATTTCGTGAAAAAGTGTTAATAAATCAATATGTTACGGTTAAAGTGATAAATGTGGTTTGTATTAATAATTACCGGCTATTATTAATAATAACCGCATCATTTGGTCAATGTGATTAGAAACACTTAAATAATCACATGGACCGGCTATTATTAATAATTTCCTAACGGGCACGGTAAAAGTGATAAAAACGCTACTTTTTACTAAAGATCTTTTGTATACAGTCTTCAAAGAAGTTAGCTAAGTTATTTTGATTACTATGTAAGCTATTATATTTATTTACTCGACGCAAATCATCAGTACGGCTAGCCCAATGACCAAAATTACGAATAATACAAAACATTGATAATACAGATTGTTTTCTTCTGCCTCCCTTGTACTTTAGAAACTACTGGATATAATTTGTAATGATATTTGGTATACACCCAAGGACGGCTCAATGACGAAAACATAAAAAGAACATTTTATACAGAGTGTTCAAAAAAGTTAACCATTTTATTATCGATAGCACCCATTTTTAATGCATGTGGGTAGTATTTTGTAAATGTACAATTACAATTTATGAAGTAAATTCTCAAATCTCAATTATCTTGAAATTTTGCGCATTTAATAATAATTTTTTTAATATTGTATTTTCATGCAAATACATGCAAGAATAGGCCAGACTAGATTACTAGATGTTTTTACATAAATTGCACCGCACAAATGATGCAAACATTTTTGTATGGTTCTGTTCCTAACACGGTATTTTTACTTTTTGTGTTTGACAATAAAGTACTATTTTATAAATAAATGATTAAACATTGTAACAACTTGCCCCAATCTTCCCTACATTAGGTTGTCCATTACCTATGCCTACCGTAAGCATATCTAATATCTGGCGGATATAATCTGTTTTATAAGGCGATTATTATCAAAGTGTTTATCACCAACAAAAAAAAAAGACTTTTATGTAAATACATTTTTTATTTAGATATATGAAAAAATATAACAATAACAAAAACACAAAATAATTCTCAAGTCCAGGAATCAGTTTAAAAATAAAATATATTCTTAATAAATAAAATTAACAGTAGGTAACTCAAATAAAATCTGTCGCACATTTGTGCACTTACAAATCAAAACTAAACAATATTCATAGTAAATAATAAAATAAAAATAAAATACAGGTACAGTTCACATTTGTGAACAAAACAAAAGAAGATGACGTCCTATTGTTACAAACTTTATCTTGCTTTATTTTTACAATATAAATGGTGTAATTGTTGTACTACCACAAAAAAAATAAAGGTCTAGAAGGACTTTTGTATTCAAAATTAAATATAAAACATTTTTTAAAGTTTTTTATCAAAAAGATAATAAATAATGTTATAAATAAAAATAATTTTTCTTGCCACGAATTGCAAAACACAAAAGCACTATGTACGTATGCACTGGCAGACTAATACAAACCGAGTTTCTAATTTATTACTGAAGCCTCAATTACATTTAGCGAGTTTACACGCTGCTAGTTGGCGAATTCACTAGTTGCTAGTAAACTCGCCCAATGTCATCATGTTCACAACGTTACTCGCAGCTTGTAAACTATCTGCGAACATGATGACACTGGGCGAGTTTACTAGCAACTAGTAAGTTCGCCAACTAACAGCGTGTAAACTCGCTCAATGTAATTGAGGCTTTACTTAGCTTTTAAGAATTGTGCAAATAAGCATGCCCCAAAGAGTTACACACTCGTGCATGCAATTTGTATGATTTGGCATTTTCTAGTCTCGATTTGATAATCTTCCTTATTTTAGTCATGAGTAGTAACTAAATAAGTTAGTCAGGACTAACGTCACTAAAGGCCCAACACTGAAAACCCAGTGCATAGATTCGTTGTGTGGCGAATATGTAGATACTAACAGAATTCCAAATCTGAGGCTCCATTATATTGTAGCATCACCTTAATGCAATATCGAATTGAAATATATCACATTGACCACAGCATGCTGGAAATTATTAATAATAGCCGGTTCATGTGATAAATTCTTCACTTTAACCTCGCCACTTGGCTATTATTAATAATAACCGGTAATTATTAATAATAACCTATTTATCACTATGACCGTAACAAATACATAGAATAGAGGCCATATTTGAATTGTTCGAAATGTGCGACGCTTGCATTGATGTCCCCCAAAAAAATAATAGTACATATATTATAACTAATTAAGAGCTACCTTGTGGTATTAAGGCCCGCCGAAGAAATGATTAATGAGCGACAAACAACTAAACAGCTATTGCTTTACACACGACTTAAACAAATCCAAAAATTATTAAATAAATAAAAAGTCGGTTTTTAAGCCACAAAGGTTTTAGAGTTTTAAATTTGCTACATTCTAAAACATACTAAAAAGAGAATCATGAAAATGCGAGCCCTGGTGAGTAGCTAGCGTGAAAATTGAACTCTGGGGAACCTTGGGAAATTGCATATGCGTTTTCGATAGACCGAAACTAAAATAAAACACTCAAAAATTTCCAATAGCGTAAGGTTTTCGAAAAAGTTGGGGCAAAATTTTTTATTTTCAAAATTGTTTGAACTTTTAGCTGATGAAATCAATGCCTTGAGTAACATTCACTCAACAATGAAAAATAAAAAGTTTCAGGTTTATTTTGAGACCCTGAGGCTTTGGGCACAGGCGCTATATCTTGACACAAAAAAAAACAAAAGGACAAACCAATCTCATTTTGACAGTAGGTATTGTCAAAATATTAGCGTTTGGCACTACCTACTGTCATTAGAATCAAAATATCTCACAAATCCTGGCTACTAGTTTTAATGAAGTACGACCGATCTCGATGAAATAGATTTTGCTCATGCAGAATTTCAGAATTTCCTGTACTTTAATTTATTATTTAACTATTTCGATGAAATTCCAGAAATGGCGGCTTATTTGCAAAATCTTTCAAAAATGCTAAGACTAAACCTCCAGTTCCTTTGGACCCCTTTCAACAGCATGAGCAAATTCTATTCCATCGAGATCGGTCGTACTGCATTAAAACTATTAGCCAGGATTTGTCAGATATTTTGATTCTAATGACATGACAGTAGGTAGTGTCAAACGCTAATGCTTTGACAATACCTACTGTCAATATAAGCTGCGTTCGGATATTGTACACCGTTACACTTTTTACACCCAATAACAAACACGTTGTGTCATTTGAACGCTGTACCCGGTGTCAACGGAGTACAATATCCGAACGCAGCTTTAATCGACATATCTGTCTAGTTCTACTAGTTTTATTTTAATACAGACGTGGTCGATCTCGATCAAATAGAATCTCATGCAGCGAAACTATTAATTATATATATATATATATATATATATATATATATATATATATATATATATATATATATATATATATTATGATAAAGTCATGTGCCTGGCCACATCAGGTTTGGTCTAAGATTAAACAAAAATGACTATACTGGCTAAACAACAAAAAAGATATAAAATAAATTGCAACTGATTCTGGTATCCTTTTTTTTGTAGAATCGAAATCCGAAAGCAGACATTGATAATCTAGTCTGTCATTTCAGTTTTAACAATGTCTGATTTTACTGATTCTTCAGTTGTGTAATTGTGTATTGTGTAATAAAAATTCAACATATCAAATCAAAGCTTGTAACTTTGGCAGCAAGTAGCAATAATGTTTAGAAAGAAAAACAATTGGTTTCCTGAAAACCGAATTTTGAAATTTGGCACAAGTAGAAAATAACTTATTTTTTGTTTTAATGTTTTTTTTGTTCACTTAAAAATCAACAAAATTTTCTTTGCTTGAAAAGGCAACTGTCCCAATCCGTGATTTTAGAAATCTGACTACCCTGTTTCGCATACAAGCCATCCGTCGCATACAATTGCCATCCGTCGGTCTCTGGTATAACACAAACACTAGATAAACTAACGAACAGCTGACTACAATGATATGAGTAGACTAATGTATGTCAATGTCACTGTAAGCAAGAAACGCCAGAGCCAGTTGCAGCACAACTGCGGTAGAATTTTGACGATTTTCTTGCACTGAACAGGGTAGGACTCTGTTTTACTTTACTAATTTTCTAAAAAATGCCGTTATATACGCTATTTGACAAAACATGAAGGGGCATAATGCCCCTTCAAGGTTAGCCGTTATTTCTGAAACACCCTGTTTATTCAGGGTGTTATATACTATTCTTTATCTTTATGCGCTAGTCGCTGTTATTAACCTATAACTAATGAAAGAGCAATGACATATATCCGTTTCCTCCTTTAAAAAACGCTATTAAGATTATTTATCTAGATAAATTACGGCTCATATTCATTAGATTTTAGATAAACTGTTTTATATACTTCACAAACTGTGATAATTAACGATAAACCTTAAAGTTTGTTTACATTTGTTGTACTTTTACGCATTCCTCTTCTGGAGCAGTACTTTTCCTACTGTCAATAAAAAAAAATGTATGAGATATTTACTCAACAGCATGGGTAAAAGAAAAATAAGTACAATTAACCAGATAATAGCAATTAAAATCCACTGTAATTCAATATAAAGACAAATTTGGTCTATGTCGTGTTAAATAACCTTGACCAACTAGGTATATAATGTAACAATGAAACTAAAATTCCAACATTTGTCAAAAATGCCAGCAGCAATTCACCGCGCCATAACAGAAGTACAATTATAGTATTATGCTTGTTATGCATGCATCTTAATTGCATCTACTATCGAAGAAATGGAAGGGAAGTATGTTGGCTATTTTTTGCTTCGTAAAAGATTTCTTGTGTCGATTTCTTGTCCGAGTGCAATTAGCTGCAATCACGTGATCAAAAACCGATAAGAACGCAAAGGAAATGAGGAAAACTTATGACATTTTCCTCGTCAAACTCCGCGATTCGTAATGACAGCAATTTTCCTTAAGTATTACGAATACTTACAGATGGTCAGATAATAATCTAATTGTAGCGTAAGTTTGTGAAATAATTTTGGATTGAGAAAGTTTTCTAGTCAAATTATAGACCTCGTTAATGAGTTTCGAGATTATTCGCTTGTAAATGGTGTAGGAGTTGCTGGAGGCTAAAATTGATAAAGATAACTTCAAAGTTGGCTGCTTTGTGACGTCAAATGTGAATTAAAAAATATTTTTCTGACATGCAGGATTGTTATTCAATTATTTAATCCTGCAACACCTTTATTTCCTAAAATACACATTTATATATCAAATTCAATGCCTGGTTTTATGGCTTCAGCAGACTATTTTCTATCAAAAGATAATGGATTTTGTGAATGGTAATCGTATTCGACAGATTTTTTTTGTGCTGAATACTAATCCCCACTTGAAAGTGCGTATGAAGTATGTTCGGTTCTTATATATATATATATATATATATATATATATATATATATATATATATATATATATATATAAGAATTATATATATGCATTTATATTATATGCATTTATATTTTTTTAAGGCGCACGCACACCACTTAAAGAAACGCTCTCAGTGTTTTCAGGACATTGGTAATTTTTTTCAAAATTTTAGCTCAAAGTACAAAGTGTACTTTGGCACCCTTTTGAAGTTTCTAGAGTATTGGGTTCAGCCGCTATAAATTCACAAAAATGCCAAAAACAAGATTTTTCTTTTGACATTTTGACTGATGTTTTCGTCATCCTAAGTGATGGTGGAAAACTTTTGATCCCGGACTTATTTTGCTCAAGAAAGTCGATCTAATTCAATTGTACTTTTTCAAAAATTTTATTATGGAAGACCATAGACGAAAGAAAAGTGTTGTTGCCAGGGCTGTGGAGTCGGTAAAAAAAACTGTCGACTCCGACTCCGACTCCAGATAATTTTGGTAGTCCGACTCCGATTCCGAGTCCGACTCCAACTCCGACTCCGGCAAAATTTTATTTGTTTCCAGCGAATTTAATGGCAAAAAAAAGTAAATCTGACAATCTAATTGTAAATAAAATCAAAAAGGCCTGTTGATCAAACCATAAAATTATGGCCATATTTTAAAGGATGCCTTTTATATTTTCAAAATATCTCTGAAATCATTAGAACTTCAACTGTTTTCTCATTAGAGAGTACATAAATAATTCTGAACTAGTTTGTCACTTGAACCCCGATGTTCTATCTTTAATAATAACAAAAGTAATGACAAACCACTGTACAGTATAAAGTAAAATTAATTTCAATGAATACAAAATTAAGTGCAAAATAAAATAAAAATAATCTCCACTCTTACTTCTGTTAGTGGTAATGACGTCACAATTCTGGCTGCAACGAGTAGGACTTGCATACATGGATATTCCAACATTCAACTTAAGGTAGAGTTTAAATCGGAGATGCAGTTATAATTTGTAATCGGCTATTATACATATATTACGCATGTTTAAGTTTATGCATTAAAAATTACGTTAGAGTGAAGTTTGTACCTTTGCTAATAATAAAAATATATCTGGCTCAATTCTGTCAAGGGTAGGTGACGAAATCTGCGAATATCGGTGGTTTTTAGTTGATCGCAAGAAGACTAGGACATAGTCACCAATAATCTTACTTATAATCTTACTTATCACGAATAGGAGCAGATTGTCGTAATTTTGATGAATAAGGAAACCCACTCGTTGACCCTTCACTTTGGAAAGTTCTAATTCGTCTATAAGTATGCATCAAAGTCCGATTTTTTTATTGGTAGATAATCGAGCTATCATAATTAGCATATTGAAGTTGGTTGTTGGAAATTGGAAACACATAAACTATATATGCGACGCGGCAAGCGACTCACAATAATCATTTTGCTAATCATTTGCATCACTCACCACCGATTGTGTGTTTTGTTGTTAAATTATATTTACTTTGTAAAAGACCTAATAATAAGTTTTATCTACGACTCACATATAATAAGTTCATTGCATACGTATCTATGACTATATAATCCCCATCATGATACGCGCCAATGATTATAATGACACTAGCGTCATATAATAATGACAGTTCGTTCAAATAATGACTTCATTATTTGAAGGAACTGTCATCATTAAGTACTGTCAAAGTCAGTCTAAACCTACGTAAACCTACAGTTATTTGACATTTCGCCTCGCCACCATTGACAAATACATTTAAAAGATTTGATATAAAATGGAATTTATGAGTCGTAGATAAAACGTCGTATTCGACTCGCACACAACTGATATAAACATGCTCGCGATTTATATCCTTAGTTATGTGCTCGTCAAATAATATACTATAGTTAATCGTTTACTATATCTATTGAGGCAACGGCCATCTCGCATGTCTTTTTCTACTTTATGTAAACATGGACCCGGGGTCGCAGTCTGTACATTTTTTCCGACTCCGACTCCGAGTCCGACTCCTCTGAAATTTGTCCGAACACCGACTCCGACTCCACGACTCCGACTCTGACTCCACAGCCCTGTTGTTGCATATAAAAAAAGGTTGATGTCATCGTAATACAATTAAAGGTAGGACATGAAATTTGATATAATAATGTATACCTATGTTAATAATTCAAAACTGACGGTGGCTGAGTATTTTTCAAAATAACATTTTGTTTTATTTTAATAGCTTATACTTCTTCTAAAGTAAAAAATTAACAAAAAATGTATTTTTAAAATTTACAATTAGAATATCATTCCTTGATGACATTCAAATTGTGCCAGATTTTGTGCCAGAAATTGTGTCAAATTGGTTCCCCAAAGTCACAGATCGTTGTCATTTAGTAAGTATCGTGGTCATTATTAGTCCAGTTCATGGGTCCAGTCATTCTAGATTGTGTAAATAAAAATCAAATGCAGTCGATGAAACTGATATCAATCAATAGCTAATGGTTCTTGTAGTCACATATTAGAAGGTTTAGAATTAAAGGTAATAGAAACATTTATAATTAATGAAAAGACATCGCTCTTATGTGCCTGGCAGACTTTAATCCTGCATCCCTCGAATCCCACTCATTCCTAAAAATTAAAATACCACCTTGTAGCGCACAAAAGTTATCATCAAAAGCATTCGGGAACCTATACGAGAAAAGGACCGGTAAGTAATTTTTGACGATTCCACGTCAACCAATCGCTTAACATTAGGACGATCATTTCAAATGTCAAACAACAATCATAAAACAATCGTTTGACATTAAATGAAAGATTAAGTCTGACAAACACAATTGTTTGGTGGTTCTTCATTAATTAATTATCAATTTTCCTATTAACTTTGATTCTAAACATTTTAATATGTTACCACCAGAACCATAAGCTGTCGATTGATATCAATTTCATCAACTGCATTTGATCTTTATGTACACTGTAGATCAAAAATCTAAAATGACTGAACTATATTATTCTTTTGACATTTTGAGATCATTTCCTTAAGCAGTGCGACGTGATGAGGGTTTTTGGTCAGTTAAGTAACCTACAGAAAAAAAACCATAATGGTATGTTAGTAATTTCTTATGTAAAAGAATATAAAAGAATGTAGGATGAAATACAAAATATCTCGTTGAATAAATTGGCAGTAGTTGAAAAAGATTTTTTTCTCCCAAAAATATTTTATCTTGGTTTTAGAGTACCAAAAAATTGCTCTGAGTTGTTAAAATCTTATGGAACATCGTGTATACACAAAAACATAACATTATTTCCAGGAAATTTTTCAGAAAATAGCTGTAAAATGAAGTAATTGCGTACTTGGTAATTTGCGTAAAAATAGCATTACATCAATTCAACGTAACATTTGTTACATGCATATCCTAGATCCTTATCAGATTTTGATACGCAGTTACAGATTTCCCGCAACTTAACACTTAACATTAGCTCTTTTCTACCATGTATCTCTAGATCTTTACGACAATTTCCCTTTCGATTCCATCAGCACCAAAGTGCTGCATACACTGACCAAAACACAAAAAAATGCATTGTTGCAGTAAAACTAAGTGCGCCGCATTATGTACATACAATCTCTGCTGCATCTAAAGGCAACAAAATCAAAAAGGGGGCAAGACGTGGTAAAAGGGGAAGGAAAGACCATGCGTCGTCGCCATACTCCATTAAATTGTATACATTGTCGGCTAATTAACCCTTATATATACGTATATCTGCAATGCAGGGGTTCTGAGCTTGAAAATTACCTCAACACTCACTCATACACGTGAAAACAGAGCAATCAATCTGTTGTAGCCGAGTCGGCCGCTACTTGCCGTAATAATCGAAGTTGGCTTCGCGGACGCCGCAAAAAGCCGGCCCTGCTCTGATGATGCACGAGATCCAAGTATTGGTAATTTTGTGTGTGTTGTATTGTTGTTAGCAACATTAATACGAAAATTATAACAGGACTATAACAGGAAATGCTCTTGACGGAAAATTCGTAAATAATTCTTATGACAACTTTGATTAAGCGCGATAATTTACTAAACGAAACAATTCTTACCATTACTAGAATGGTATTACATAGTAGTATACCCAAGTCAGCAAGAAATTCAGGTCTGCTGTACCTGAATTCAGCCAAAAACATTTTATGGGCCATTTAATGGTGTGGGTGATATCAAATTAAATTATTATAAAAACAGATAAGAAGTTTAAAAAGTTTCCAATACAACGCACTGAAGTGAATTTTTGGGAGATGGTATCACATGATTCCACAGTTTTACTGGTCAAATTTGTGCACAAAGAATCTTTAGATATTGTTCTAATAAATTTAAAAGATTAGCAATATAACTAAGCAATATCGTGAAATATTGTTAATAAGTGAAATAATATTAAATTTAATATTACGATTACCTCAGTATTTAGGAGGCTCTTGAAGGCAGGTCTCTTATTTAGGCAATAGGATCGGATATTGTTTGAAGTATTCTCCTTAATTTATTGGGTCAGGGAAATAGGTTTATTGTTTTCTCTCGTTTTTCATTTTGTATTGTAGATTACATATAGTTTATTAATTAATTAAAAGACAGCCATGTTAATAATTAATTGTGTTAGTTTATAGTTTTCATAGGGTTAAGTTGAGCAGGCTACGAGCTTTCGTAGACCTGGACTTCGCCCGATATAAAATTTAGTTTTGTCAAATTATATATTTTTGTAGAAATTTTCTTTTAATAAAGACATTTATTATTAATCAATTATATAATGAATAATGTATGGAATTCATACTGTATAATATATGTAACAAATAATGGTTTCTTAGATGTTTGTAATTACTTCCTACGCAGTGACTTTTTAAAATTATTTTTATTTCTTGTTTACTAGCCGGCATAAGATACCTGGGCACAAACATTTTGCTACACTTCTGTAATAATGAAGATCTGTAATATTTTACCGACTTTGACTATTATTTATTGGTGCATTCTAGAAATGGGCGGAGATGACATTACAATGTTTAAATTAAAAAAAAAAATAAAAAACTGTAGATTCTCTGTTGCAAAGCATACCTAATCTTTTCTCAACACTTTTTACTTTATCATACGCAGTATGTAAAGTATTGTAATCATGCCAAAAAATTTTTTTGAGATTTTAGCGGAAATATGTCTTTTTGGGTCCCCTGAACATTTTTGACCAAGGTACAAAAAAATGTCTGTGTGTGTGTGTGTGTGTGTGTATGTGTGTGTGTACCCGTTTTTGTGGCGACGATTCCGGAGAAACTACTAAAGGTATCGGGACAAAACATCATATTTAGAAGTTTCATAATCAAACTTAGAGCTGAAAAGCTTTCTGTTGAAAAGGGTCCAAAGGAACTGGTGGTTTACTCTTAGCATTTTTCGAAAATTTTGTAAATGAGCCGCTATTTGTGTAATGTCGTCAAAATAGTTAAATAATAAATTAAAGGAGAGGAAATTTTCTATAATTTATGTATATGACATTTTTTGGTAGAATTTATAGTTTAGCTGCATGAGCAAATTCTATTTCATCAAGATCGGTCGTACTGCTTTAAAACTAGTAGCCAGGATATGTCAGATTTTTTGATTCTAATGACAGTAGCTAGTGTCAAACGCTAATGTTTTGAAAATACTACTGTCAATATAGGCTGCGTTCGGATATTGAACACCGTTACACTTTTTACACCCACTAACACGTAAGTGTCATTTGGACGGTGTACCCGGCGTCAACGGAGTACAATATCCGAACGCAGCTTTAATCGACATATCTGTCTACTTCTACTAGTTTTATTTTAATGCAGACATAGCCAATCTCGATCAAATAGAATCGCATGCAGCTAAACTATTAATTTTATATATAGTATGATAAAGTCATGTGCCTGGCCACATCAGATTTTTTTATCACGTTTTGAAAATTTTATATTAATTTTTAAAAAATGCAAATCCCACAACTGCCACCAAATGTGTAATTTGAAGATTTTCTTACGATAATCTCTACCTACTGTGCCTTGCTAATTTTTCTATTTAAAATAAAACATTAAGAGGTGTGAGCAGTGTGATCAGCACTAACTTACTCTCTTTTTTAGTTTTTTTAGGTAAAACAAAAAAGGCAGCCTAATAATATTACACATTTCAAGTTAATTGCAACTTCGCACTAAATTTTAATATATGTATAATAGAACATGGCCAGTATTTAAAAATCTGTTCGTACACAATTAATAATATTAAAATCGGTCTCGTCCGTTTAAATATGAACGCGCTGTGATTGGTGTGACGTACCATGCTTGGTCGATGGCTACGTGACATGAGCTAGTTATGATGCGATTGTCATGCCTTCACTCTTTCTATAACAGGTGAAAAGATTGACATTAACGTTGGACTGTACGTCCTCTCAGGCGACTGTCACTTTTGACAACACGCAAAGATTCCATGACCCAACTATACTTATTCGTTATCAGAACGCACACAACGTCTTCCAGATGCTATACATTCAATTCGATGCCGTTCTCATGCCCGTAGGTCCTATTTTTTCGGCTGCTCTCTACGGCCTAGGCTCGTTGAGCTTCTCACCAAACTTATGACGTCACGGAGTGTTTTGGCGCGGTTTAAACTTTGATGTTCAATAACAATTAATTGCAACAATATTAAGCGGAAAGATTTTTCACACGGTTTTCTCACCACCTAAGGATTTTATTTGTTAAGTTAGGTAAAATCATGCAAGACCCCTATTAAGGCAAACCGTCAATCGCGTAAATATCTTATTATAAGGATATTTCGGCAATTTATTACTGACAAACGAAAAGTCCCACAGCAGGTCTGAAATAAAGATAGAAAGTACTTCGAGACAAATATCATTGTTTTAATTGGATTCAATTTAAGACTCACTCTGTATTGGATCAAATTCTTGTTTTTGGGGTACAACATTTTTGTACCAGTTGCATATTTGAGCTCACAATTGAATTTAAAACCCTTTCCTGGGCAATTTTTAATTTAATTCTGAACTACATCAGAGAATCAGAACCTTGTATAATTTGCAACGTTTGGACTCTTTATTGGAATCTACACCACGCAATAAATTACTAGAAGAAATTGAAAAGCAATCAATGATGACAAATAAGAACAATTTGAGATTTAATTTACTTACAGTGGTATTGCAATAAGCACAGTTACTAGCAGCTAGCATCGTACATACACAGTCTAAAGGACACATGGACTGTGTCCTTTAGACTTTGTGGACTTCAAATCCTTTTTTATGGATGTTTTGGACATAAATTAAAATGTAGGTCCCTCTGAGGACACACTGTAGATGGATTAAGTAAATAATTTTGATATAATTCCTAATATCACCTAATTCGGCACTATGCTAAAATTGTTTATTTTCTGGATTCAACTAATATCATAAAGAAACATTTACCATTTATTAATTTACGGATATGTTACTAATACTAACTTATAACTTAAATGTATTCGCATATTTTATGTCAAAAAATCATTCAACTGTACTATCAGGTTAAGTAGACTTGTCGGAATATAGCTATTTAAATGTACCATGCTTTCATTACCATCTTCAGATAAATTAAAAACAAAGTAACAAAATGCAAATAAAGCATTTTATATTATCATTTTATTTCCAGAAAATTCCTGCAAAAGACTTAGAAAAAATGCATTTTACATGGTCTTTTCAGCCGCTGAACTCTATGCAACTTAGTTTTCACCGACAAAAACTTTTTGCACGCACCCTATAGACGTATTTTGCTGCAAAATACGAAACGTCACTATCTCTATCTCTGTCACTCCTCTACTAATATTGGGTCGACTATAATATCAGGACTCCATGTGGGTTGACAGGGAACTGGAAGAAATTAAAAAAGAAAATTGAATACTATGGACAGAAACATTTACTTCCTATAAATCTTTTCTTACTAAAATTAGTCTCAATTCCCTATTCAGAAATTCAAGATTTAAATTTAAATTTTTTGCACTTTTTGCACGCACCCTATAGACGTAAATTGCTGCAAAATACGAAACGTATCTATCTCTATCTCTGTCACTCCTCTACTAATATTGGCTCGACTATAATATCAGGACTCCATGTGGGTTGACAGGGAAATGAAAGAAATTAAAAAAAGAAAATTGAATACTATGGACAGAAGCATTTACTTCCTATAAATCTTTTCTTACTAAGATTAGTCTCAATTCCCTATTCAGAAATTCAAGATTTAAATTTAAATTTTGACAAACAGATAAAAGAGCAAGTTTGCTTTATTCAAAATTTCCTAATTTATATCTTAGTTAGTTTATAGGTACTATAATATCATACCTGTTATCAGAATGTAATATATTTTCAAAATATAAACAAACAACAAACAAATTGTTATTTGCAGTACCTATATTTTATTTGTTTTAATTAAAATATACATCGATACAGTACAATATAAATATTGTACTGTATCAACGATAAATGCGACAATAATTTATTAAAATTTTAATTAAATAATTTAAATTTGATCACTTGCAGTTAATTCATAAATAGTGTTATCAGTAAACAGCTATTTTATGAATTATCTTTATTCGTACTGTCAGACTATATACAGGCTGTCCGGAAAGCAATGGGACCCAGCTTAACCGTATATTCTTGATGTCAAATGGGACCGAATAAACCAAAAATCCCATAGTAAAAAGTGCTTCCTTAAGAAGTTATAAGGTGTTAAAGATAGAAAATATATTTCTTGTTGTGCGTATATTTCAGAAAAGAAACGGCCGATCAAGCTGAAAATTGGTACCCTTAGGCTCTTGGAGAAGCCAAACATGATAAGGGTATTAGGACATTTGCATATTGTAGAGGGAGCTGTCGGCAGCTTTTCTGGGGTAGTATTATTATGATATTTTTACTTTATCATACGCAGTATGTATAAAGTATTGTAATCATCCCAAAAAAAAATTTGGAGATTTTAGCGGAAATATGTCTTTTTGGGTCCCCTGAACATTTTTGACCAAGGTACAAAAAAATGTCTGTGTGTGTGTGTGTGTATGTGTGTGTGTACCCGTTTTTGTGGCGCCGATTCCGGAGAAACTACTAAAGGTATCGGGACGAAAATTCATATTTAGAAGTTTCATAACCAAACTTAGAGCTGAAAAGCTTTCTGTTGAAGAGGGTCCAAAGGAACTGGAGGTTTAGTCTTAGCATTTTTGCAAGATTTTGCAAATAAGCCGCCATTTCTGGAATTTCGTCGAAATAGTTAAATAATAAATTAAAGATGAGGAAATTCTGAATAATTTATCGCTATGACATTTTTTGGTACAATCAATAGTTTAGCTGCATGGGCAAATTCTATTTCTACGAGATCGGTCGTACTGACAATAACTTCTGTCAATATAAGCTGCGTTCGCATATTGCATTACACTTTTTACACCCAATAACACGTAAGTGTCATTTGGACGGTGTACCCGGTGTCAACAGAGTACAATATCCGAACGCAGCTTTAATCGACATATCTGTCTAGTTCTACTAGTTTTATTTTAATGCAGACATGGCCGATCTCGATCAAATAGAATCTCATGCAGCTAAACTATTAATTTTATATATAGTATGATAAAGTCATGTGCCTGGCCACATCAGATTTTTATTATTATTAAGACTTTGGGCGGTATGACCAAAAATTATGATACGGACGTTAATTTCACATAAAAAATGTTTACGTATTTTATGCCGATTAAGACCACCGTTTTCAAGAAAAACGCATTTAAACATTTTGTGTATTTGCTAAAAGCTATGTCATTACAAAAAATTAAACTTAATTTTCACTTATTCTTTATTTATAAATTTGTGAGGTTTTCAAAATGTCCATTGTTTAGTTCAACACACATTTCACAACGTTTTCCTAAGTTTTGTCGTACTCTAAAAAATGACTCAAAATTATTTCTAATTTCATTTCGTGCGTCAATACTTTGCAAATCTTGCCTAGTATTAGTAAACTTGCCGGTATGCAATAGATTTCATATAGCTGCATATAAAAAAATCTAATGGGTTGAGGTCTGGGTTTCTCGGTGGCCAAGGCTAATCACTCCAGCGGCAGCGGTGCGGAGTGTGGTTGTCTAAATAGTTTCGCACAGTTTGCAGGAAATGAGCGGGAGCACCATCGTGCATAAACCATACACTCCCACGCAGTTTTAAAGGGATGTCCTCTAATAAGGTAGTCATTTTTTAGAGTACGACAAAACTTAGGAAAGCGTTGTGAAAGATGTGTTGAACTAAACGGTGGACATTTTGAAAACCTTATAAATTTATAAATAAACAATATGTGAAAATTAAGTTTAATTTTTTATAATGACAGCGTTTAGCAAATACACAAAATGTTTAAATGCGTTTTTCTTGAAAACGGTGGTCTTAATCGGCATAAAATAGGTAAACATTTTTTATGTGAAATTAACGTCCGTATCATAATTTTTAGTCATACCGCCCAAAGTCATAATAATAATAAAAATATCATAATAATACTACGCCAGAAAAGCTGCCGACAGCTCCCTCTACAATATGCAAATGTGCTAATACTCTTATCATGTTTGGCTTCTCCAAAAGCCTAAGGGTACCAATTTTCAGCTTAATAGGCCATTTCTTTTCTGAAATATACGCAAAACAAGAAATATATTTTCTATCTTTAACACCTTATAACTTCATACGGAAGCACTTTTTACTATGGGATTTTTGGTTTAATCGGTCCCATTTGACATCAAGAATATACGGTTAAGCTGGGTCCCATTACTTTCCGGACACCCTGTATAATCTTGTTTATTATATTGCGTCAACCACCCTAGAGTCATGGATATTGTTCCCCATTGCTAGGGTCCGTCGCTATAGCGGCCGCCATTATACTGGATGGCGCCGTTAAAGTTCACCTATCCTAACATTAGTTAATTATTTATGTCTTATTATTTATGTCATTTAAATATTTGAGTGGAATTTAACGCCGTTTAACGTTCGAGTTATTTTCCTTGGTGAACAATAACATTGGTTTTAATATTGGTTTTATACATGTTTGGATTCAGAATTTTTTTCTGAGTAATTTGGTATGCCACATGCCATATTTAGAACACAATAAGCCAACAAAATTGAAGTTTTTTCTTAATATCTGAAGATCGCATGATGCCATGAAAAGCACATTACAGTAAAATCTTGGAATGTATTTATTTGTACTAACTACATAACATAAAAAAGTAACAACACTTTAACAAACTAAATAACGTTTTAAAAAATCTCGCCATTTTCGTGGAGGCATTTTTCACAGCATTCCGTAAAACGGTGGCCTTACCGAGGGCTCTTCTGTCAATCGAATTGAAAGCGGCGATGACGGTGTCACGTAACTCCCCTACGTTTCCAAAATTATAAACACCCTTCACCTTATTTTTTAAGTCACTCCATAGATAAAAATCACAAGGGGTAAGATCCGGCAATCTTGGTGGTCATGAATAGGTAGCAATTCCTCTCCGTTTATGTCTTATATCTAAATAGTTCCTCACAATTCGGGCATTATGTGCAGGTGCTCCGTCTTGTTGGAACCTCATACCTTAGCGTAAGGCCAACGGTTTATCGTCCATTCTTTCGTCCACGTCCTCAGAGAGCAATATTGCCGATACCGCACTGAAGTTAAATTTCTGTTATACAAAATTGGTCCGATTAATCGGTTGGTCACTATACCGCACCATACATTAAAACCAAACCGCACCTGATTATGGCGCGGTACAAAAAGGTGCTGATTTTCGCGTACTCAGTACCCAGTAGTGCGTCTTCTTTCAGTTAAAAATACCGCAGATGGGTACAGATGGGTAGATATCACATTGTTTCGGAAAATGTCTTCATGGCACCATGCGATTTTCGGTGTACAATTTGTGTACAATTTTCAGGCAATATTATCTTATTGTATTAAAAACATGACGTGTGGCATACCAAACTACTCAGAAAAATTCTGAATCCAAACATGTATAAAACCAATATGGCGTCCATAAGAAAAACAAAAGTTTCGTTTGTTTCTGACGAATTCATTGGCGAAAAAATTTGTCACTGTCATAATCAAATTGGAGACAAAAAAAGTGCCTTTATAATGTCAAAACGCTTGTTTTTATTGGATCACAAATAAAGAAGTTATGACCATAATTAAAAAAATCACATTTTTTGTTTTTTTTTTCAAAATAGCTTGGGACCCGTTTGGAATTCAACTATTTTCTGAACAGATTATGAAAGATCACATAAATATGCACTACTTTGTCCATTTAACCGACTTTCCATCTCTAATAATAACAAAAGTATGCAATGTTATAGTTGCCACTAACGAATACTTTAAGAGAAAATATGTTATACAAGAACAATGTGTAATATAACACTTTTCTTACTTAAATTCTTTTGTCCAAAGATCGTTTTAAAAAGTCTATTTATAGTTTACTCCTAACTTTCTGCATTATTTATCATGGACCCCCCCAGAGCCTAACACAGAGACCATAACACTGTTAGCTAGCTTAGGGTTGTTTTGATTTCCATATATTACAACCCAGATACAATATTATCACCCCCACAAACTTAACACGAAGAAACCAACAAAGACACACGTTGTTTCGTAGCGGCAAAGCTCGCATTACAAGTCGACATTCGTCATGCCAAAACGCGATCGTTCATTTTTAATTAATACATATATAATTCTACCCTCGCACCGCTCATTTTATCTCCACAATCTACCCTCCCATACACCAAGTTCATGTTCAGCTATATTAATATCTAAGCCAGCTTCGCTCCTATAAACATTCCCATAAATTTTACTCTTAGACCGCTGCCGCTTCGCGAATCCTTTGATAAAAACGCTTGCTGCACATTTGCATTCTAATTTAAATAACTAAATATTCGGTGGCGCTCTCTATCAAAGGAAGCTCGTTTTCTGCTATGTATTAATCTGCAACACAAAGGTTTGTCTATGTATATTCGCTAAAATAAAATACGACGAAAAGGAAATATTGTAAGTGTATGTGCGGAGATGTTCTGGTGTAGAAAACGGATACTTGCTGGTTTGTTTTGCAGATAGCCGCAGTAGAATCGCCGCATTGTTTTTTAGGTTAGGTCGGTTTGCTGCATAGCAACGCGTGCGAATGTTTGAATACAATGGAGTGCTTGAAGGGTTGGACTTGTGTTGCGGTAAAAGGGGTGATTGTGGATTAATTGAATTATAATGCGGATGGAATTTAAATAAATGCGGTGTATTTGTGTAAGTTCTCAATTGTTTTGTTAATGGAAATCGTGCCAATTGCGAATATATTCTGGATTTGTTTAGGATTTTCAGTTTCGGGGAAAATAAAGGGGTGGATTAGTTTTTGCAGACCGTAGGTATGTTTTTTCCTCGTTTATGAGGTAAATTTAACCATCACATCTTAAAACGTATGTCCCATATACCGGACAGTTCAGAATATAGGAACTAGACGTTTGAAAGCACAGCCACCTATCTTTAAAAAATAATGTGTTTTTTGGTTTTTTGAATTATCACTCTTGTCATAAATATTAGTTACTATGATTGACTCTATGGATTCTCCATCGCAAAATTGTTGATTTTCTTGATGCGCAGTTGATATATTACATGCGTCCAAATTCGTAATTGCTAATTTTGATAATATTGACTGCCGGCATTCTGCCAAAAATCAGTAGTTAATGTTTCAATTGCGACAAGTATTTGTCCTAAACTTTGAATGAATTGTGCAGTTTCAGAAGAACCACCAACATTAGAACAATATTGCGGCAACTTCTTTATCATTATCTGTACTGTTGTAGTCTAATAAGTCGTCATCATCATCATCTTCATGCAAGTTGATTATAATTGTTTCTACAATTGAGTCAAAAATATGATCAATATCAATGTATTGTTTTTGATTTTCAAAACCAAAAATTGTGTTGCAAAATTTCAAGACAATATTGCCATATCTCTTTTGAGACAGTGCTTTGTTACATAAATTTAACATATGTTTAATTTCAAATGTATTGTAGCTTTCTCAAGTTTATTTTGTGCGTATGCCCAGATTAATTCAATTGCAATGGGTGACAGCCTACAGGTAACCACAATAATTTTACTTCATCGCTTCCGATTTATACAATTCCGATAAAATCTAATAACTTCTCTTGATGGTGATTTTGTGGCAGATACAACAGCTGTTATTTGAGAACGGAATTTCTGACATTGATAATTAATTGTTTTACTTCCTTGGAATAATACTTCAAAATTCTTGCTCAATACTTACAAAACATGTACGTACGCAACGCAGTTACTCAAGAAACTTTATTCAATGAATATTTATGTATTTATCTTATCTTGATTTTACCCAAAATCATATTATTAGGGTCTGAGAAAAAATATTTGGTATTGTTATTTTATTTGTTTGCTGCTACCCGATAATATTAAATTTGATTGCTGCTGTTGATTCAAAATGCGTTAAAAAAAAAAAAATGCTTACAGCTCTTCGTTGAACACTTGCAACCTATTCTTTCATTAAACAAACAGTCCACTATTTCTAACCTTCAACTTCAACGCTGGTTACATCAATAAATATGTACGATGTTAGTTTTAATTCTAAGTACGGGCCTGTGATACATGCTGTAGTCGACCTCAAATCCCGAGCCGCTGCGCTGACGACTGAGTTGAACGACGTGACGTACTTGCGCGCTCAATTTGGCGTTGACAAATCAATTATTGATAGTTTTTAATAAATTTAAATTCGCGCTCAAAATTGAAAGTACAGGCTTGCATTTCCTCGCTCGGGAGTTGGTATTTTCTGAATCCATAGGTTTTCATCGAGACCATTTTCGGGTCATGTTATTTTTTTCCAAATTGACTGGGCTATCATGGAATAACTAATGCAAGGGGGTGATTATGAAAATCCATTAACATGCTAATTTACTTATCTTATTTGTAGGGTAATTATTTAACTACTAAACAAATAAATACATTGGTGTAACATTAGGTACGACTTTGCCATATGGTTTGAAGAGAAGAAAAGAAAACCATGAACAGATGATGCCACATTCATTTCCTATATAACTGTTCCTTCTCAATGCCAGCATAGTAAAATTTTAGAATACCATAACTGGATATCAAAGTTTACATTGCTGAAACTGTAGACATCCAAATGTAAATGTATTTATTACAAAAATACGGTAGTTTTTCAGAATAACCTATAACAGTGCATAATTTTGCAATGTAGTTAATGTAAAATTACAGAGTTTAAACTGTAGAATTGCATTTGAGGAATTGTGATTTTACACCGGCCCTGGAAAGTTACAAATTGACAGACTTTCACAGACTTTCTGTGATGGAAAAGAACCCTATGTACTATCCGCGCCAAAAAAAGTCGTACAGCTAAGTTTGAGATCATGTAATTCTGGCTTGTCAACTTGACAGTTAGTGCATGTTTCATATTTACCTATGATTAATGTCAGAATGACAGCGAATAGGTTATAAAAGACCCATTTACAAAGCTACAACGTGTACGACTTTTTTTGGCGCGCATAGTACATGTGTGTTAATAGTATATTACATTACAAGAGCTGTAACTAGCATATTACGTACGAGTGGAAATTTAACATACGAGCCGCGAAGCGGCGAGTTTTGTTTTTTCCACGAGTATGTAATATGCGTTACAGCTCGAGTATTGTACATAATTTTACCAAAAATGACAAACAAATACAGGTAAGAATATTTGACGGTTAACCAATCAATGTATTCGCGCGACATCTATTGCAACTACGGAGAACTTTGTCTGAAGTGTCGATCGAAAATTCCAGTACAAATTCAACATAAATTATCACGTGCAAATAGTATATGTTACAGCTCGAGTATTGCACTTACTTACCACCGAAAATTTCAATAAAATAAATATAAATTGTATCAAATGGCAAATAAATAATCAAGATATTCGCGCGCATCTGTCATTATGACATTATGTCGTGCGTAATAGTATATTACATTACAAGAGCTGTAACTAGCATATTACGTACGAGTGGAAATTGAACATACGAGCCGCGAAGCGGCGAGTTTTGTTATTTTCCACGAGTATGTAATATGCGTTACAGCTCGAGTATTGTACATAATTTTACCTACGACTGACAATTTCAATAAATTGTATCAAAAATGACAAACAAATACAGGTAAGAATATTTGACGGTTAACCAATCAATGTATTCGCGCGACATCTATTGCAACTACGGAGAACTTTGTCTGAAGTGTCGATCGAAAATTCCAGTACAAATTCAACATAAATTATCACGTGCTAGTAATAATATGTTACAGCTCGAGTATTGCACTTACTTACGACCGAAAATTTCAATAAATATAAATTGTATAAAAAATGACAAATAAATAATCAAAATATTCGCGCGACATCTGTCATTATGACATTAGGTCGTGCGTTAAAAACACAAACGCACAGCCAAAGGCACACGTATGTTATAAGCGATATACGAGCTAAGTAGTCCGTGACGTAAGGGACATTTACACATACGGTCGTAGGTAAAATCTTTAATAATCTTCCCGAACACATAAAACGCATGCAAGAATTCCAATCTTTCAAGAAAAAAAACAAAGATTTTTTATTAGACCTAGAAGTGCTAGAACCGTACAGTTTGAATGAGTACTTTATGTAGAGATTTTTTGTTGGTTACGCATCTTCATTTTTGTTGTATAGGACAAAAATTGTAAACAATTTTGTACACTATTATGAAATAAAGAATTTGTTGTTGTTATTGTATTTCTCGGGCAATAAAATTACCCATCGTATCACTGATAATATTTACAGCGAAAGTTTTTTTTGTGAGAGCAAAGGCAAGGACAACAATGGCGAAACACGCCAAGTTCACCATTGTAGTCACTACCTTTTCAAGACTAATGTGTTGTAAGATATTGAAATAATAAAATATTTAAACATTTGTTTTCTTGTCTAAATTTCTTGTAATTAGAAGTAAAATCATGAAGATCACGGATACAAGAAAAAATCATTTTACTTTGCAAATTGATCACTCATACCTACATGAGTAAATTTGTTGTTTGTTCTTATTCTTCAATTCAGGGAATTGACAACTTTTGGCGACAATTTGACTCACACATATTTGCAATGACTTGGGTAACAGGATAATCGGGAATCCACTAACTGAACTATGTTTTTTAAATAACGAGCACCACCGATAAAGTAATAATAATGTATATTATGTGCGATTTACCTATAATTTCTGAAAGAATTTTAAAACATTTTTGTCTATTGCATTTTAATTTAATATAATAAAGCACGAATGTTTTATTGTAGACGTGTTTTAGTTAGATAAGATCTTAAACGTTATCGATTTCGGTCATTAGATGTCCAATCTTCAGGCGTTTAAACGTCATATGGATAAAATTAATTATAGTGAGACATGTTACAAAAAACTGCTCAAAAGTAAACAATTTGAAGGTATGTAGTATTGAGTGTCCGTATCGTTTGTTGGTTTACTCCTGCCAGTAAATTTAAGTGATTATTTAAATTTTTATCTAGAAGACCTAATTTATTTTAATTTCTACAAACATAAATTTGAGGTGAGCTTACGGTGGATATACAGGTATTAAGTAGCTTAAGAGCTTAAGTAGCTGAATGTGATTGTATAATGAAAACCACTTGATTTATAACTTTTAAGCATTTGGGATTCACTCTAATTTTAGTCTAGGAGCACATTTAACTACCATTGACTTTGACATATAAGAGTAAATTTGTGAAGCAAAAATTAAAATTTTGTTCTCCAGCGTAAATAATCCATATATATTTGCAATATTCTCCAATCTCACACAAGAAACTATTTATTATTTGAGCTACTCGATTTGAATACTCATACTCAAACAAACCACTATTGCCATCGAACTGTGTGAACTCCATGTAGCTACTTGAATATTAAGTAAACACGGGTTTCGAGCAGTACGACTGTATAAACAGGTATGTTTGAATTATTAAGTAAGTTTGTAACGATTCGATCCGACATCTAGTAATTTTAGGACGTCATATATATGAACGGTCTGATGTTTTTTTATATCCAAAATTGCTTGTTTCAAAATACAGATTTCTGTATTTAATGTTAGTAGAACTACACATTAAAATTCATTAAATTTATCTCAGTTTTAAGCAATACGAATATGTGATTGTGTGTCTAAACCTAACCACTCAATCGTTGATCAAATGTATTGTTTGAAGTATTGAATGATCACATCTCTCCCATCATTCGATGATTATGTGTGTTAGCTTTTCACAATAGCTATATAAGGTTAAGTATCACACGACACTGTTTTAAACTACGAAGACATTTTTGGAAATTCATTATTTGAAATAAACAGATAGTGAAAAACTTTATGTACTCATTCCTTTCATACTGCCTGTTTTAAGTAGTCCGCCGCCACAAATTGATCTAACGGTTTGAAAATACCTATAATTAAAGCAAAACCTTTGATAATAGTCCATGCTGGTGGAGAGGGAGGTTTCATTCCTTATGGCATATTGTTGATTTTGTCTGGAATGTTGTTCATAATTATTTTATCGGTAATCAAGTTGCACTGTATTATAGGTTCCAAAAATGGAGATTATCATGACGGTATGAACGTAGAAACTTCATGAAGTAAAATGAACAGCAGTCGATGCTTAATTGAAATTTGGGAATGTGTTAATAGACAAAAAATGCCATTCTTTGGGATACTCTTGAGGTTAATATGACTACCGGTTTTTCCGGAAATGACGCCATCATTAAAATTTTAAATGGCACCCTATATTCTTTGTGTTATATTTTTAATCAGGATGCCATTTTGAACACACAAACATATCGATCACCAAGGCAACGCAAAAATAACTTTTTTGTGTATTAATCTAGGTAGCTAGGAATTGAAAATAGTCGAAAATTGTCAAATAAACACTAACTAAATCGATTTTGCCCGACATTGCATTACTGGCGCCCTCTAGCGTGATTTAATTGGTTTTTGGCTAGTGAGTCATTTTTTTCACGGGTACCCTATGGCCACACCCTGATTATTCGATAGAAAACATCTTTCCGATTACAATGATTACAATTCAGAATGTCATCCTGATTGATAATATCACACAAAGAATATGGAGTGCCATTTAAAATTTTAATGATGACGTCATTTCCGGAAAAAACGGAAGTCATATTAACCTCAAGAGTATCCAAAAGAATTACACTTTTTGTCTATTAACACTTTCCCAAATTTCATTCGCGCAGCTTTGTAAACAACAAAAATAAACAGGAGTACCTATGGCTTGGGTCACCCGGTATATATATAAAGTGTTATATATATATATATATATATATATATATATATAGCAACCCCGAAAATCACAAAAATATTAGTAAAATAAAAAAACTCAAAAATGGTGACATTTAGGTATAGAAACGGAAAATAAAATTAAAATTATATCATTATATTAATAACAAAGTTGATATCGACCGGTGACCTGACGTGACAGTTAACTTGAAAATATTTTAGCTGAAGAGCTCAGATCGAGTAAATTCTAATTCCAAAATTTCAAAAGTTTCCAGAAATAGTAGAACATGAGAAACTTCTGATGTACCAGTTCCGTGAGACACCCTGCATACTATGTTTTCTACTTTGCGTCATTAACTTGACACACATTTCGAAACTTGCGGTTGTCATCTTACAATCTAGAGCAGTTTTATCTTCAACAATTGGTAGTTGTGGTAAAACTGACAAATACGATTGAGGCGAACCAATAGCGAGTAAGATGTAAGTATTATTTGACACTTTACATCAATATCACCAAACTTGGAAAACTAAATGTTACTAAAAGTTAGTGATCTAGTGTTTTCATAACGGCACCGAAAGCGGGTTCGTTATGAGTTTATAACAAACGCAAAGTAGAAAAAAATCGTTTTACGTAAGCTCTTAGCTCGTTTTTGTTTTTTTTTTTATTGAGGTATTCAATAATCTAAATCCTATAATTTTGTCTTATTTTTTTTCCTATGTACTTTTTATATATGATCCGATGACACCTTTGTCTACTTACGCCGTCATTTAATTTAATTCTGTTATAGAGACCGTTCTATATTTTAAATATTTCATTTTATCATTAAATTCTATTTAATTTATAGGTATTTATAGTTATTAGAACTTCGAAAGTATGACATGAATAGCCATTATCGTCAAATAAGTAGATTTAGACCTTATAAGAGTAGCCTCAGCACCTTTAAGGGTCAATTAAAGAAGCTACTAATATAAATTTTTGTAATTTATGTGGTAAAATTTATTTATTTATTCATGTCATTTCTGTACTGTTTTATGTTTTATGAGTTTATTTTGTTTTTGTTGTAATATTTTGTACTTTAATTCCAATAGCTTAAGCATTTAAATATCCCGCCGCACAGGGTGAAAATGGGGTACCACCTTCTTAGTTTGAAACATCTCTATGACAGTCGCGTAACAACAACAGCCTTGTTCACATAACAGTGTGCGATACATACCACAACTTTCCCAAACTTTTCAACTTTCATAGACAAAGCAATCATCAAAGCCGGGTTATATGACCTACTGTAAAATTTTAACAACATCGAAGAATAGCTTAAAAATCTCGCCAGACCTATTGACGAAATACGTCCGATTTCCAAGCACAAGCAAGCAATAAAAAGGCCGTAAATAATTTTGTGGTCCATCGGAGAAATTTTATAGATAGATTTACGCGTGCCAAGTGGTATATTTCAATTGACTCTGTGGCACGTTGTAATCGACGATCTCCTACCCTTTTATAGGAGTCGTTTATTGCGCGAAAGGACAAATATCCCGACCGTCCTCTGGATAGTCTGGATAATCATAACCAATAGGGCGTTTTCACATTTACCGACACCGACACCGACACGACATCAGCACAGCACCGATATCGGCACGATATTGGCAGCATGCTTACACATTGCAACGATCACGGCACGTTGAGTTGTCGTGTGGCGTTCGAGGAAATGTCATAGCGGGATTGAACAAATTGTATTTTCCTTATTTATTTATTTTAAAACAAAATAAGCAAACGATGTTATGGGTACATCCAATTGTAAAAGTGAGATATTTAGAGGGTACCTACTATTATACTCTGTTTGAGAAGTTGTCTAATGACCCAAACAAGTCTTTTAATTATCGAATTATCGAATATAATTAATAAGATCAAGAAGCAAGATACTCAATTTAGAATGTACATACCACCTGAAGAAATGCTAGCAGTGACAATAAGGTAAGGTTTTGGCATTATGTATTGAAAAGAAAAAGAAAACTATTTAAAGCTATATTATTTATTTAAAAAAAAACATAGGAACTTAAGATTATTTTGTAAGTAAAATAAAAACAGAAACAATAGATCTTTCTTAAATAACTATTATTTCAATCTTTTTAATTATTATTAGTGAAATAGTTGTTAATATTTGTTTGTATAATTTATCAAAAATGTTTGATGAGATTGTTCTTGTTGGTGTTCGTTCTGATTCGAAGAAGCAGGCGATGGTTAATCAAAAGTTTTTAAATTAAAAACTCTACAGCCGTCAACGACACGAGTGGAGTGACTGCTGCTCACCGACACGTTGTCACCGGTAACGACACGACACCGACATGTCGGCGAGTGTGAAAGCACTCCCATGATTTACATGAGATTACGCGTCCACCGACATCGTTGTCGTTGTCGTGCCGGTGTCGTGTCGGCCAGTGTGCAAACGCCCTTCGGGTGGAAAATTGTCGTCGGTTGTAGTAAAGTATTTGTGGTCAGTCAGAGTCTAGTTTGGTAAACATCGTTTGTGTGTTGAGGGAGAAAAACAAATAAATTACTTTTATTTGACACTTCTTTCGAAACCTGTAATTTTTAAAATAATTGTCTAGGTAAATCAAATTCGGTATGCTTTAAGGGCATATATTTAACTAACGAAAATTACAAAAACAATGTTACAACTCTTAGTTACTTCTAAGTTACACCGAAAAATGTAAATTAATAACGCAAAACAAAATGGAAAAAATATCAAGTATGCTGTGATTCATGACAAATGAATTCAGTTGTTAATTTTCGTTGATTAGAAGTAAAATGAGGCATCTTAGTTAACTGCAAGTTGCTCGTGCTGTCGCCCTTATTCAGCATGGCCACTCTATTCGACATGTTAGCAGGGACCTTCGAGTTTCCCCTTCTGTTATTCAGCGTTTATGGAATCGGTTTCGGGAGACTGGGCAATATGTCAGAAGAGCTGGACAAGGTCGAAATCGAAAAACTAGTCAAAATCAAAACCGATTTCTTGTCCTTTCCTCTCTAGGTCAGCGTACTGCTACAGCACGAGACCTCCTAAACCAGTGTTCTTCAACCTTTTTACGCCTGCGGACCGGCAAAAGTAGGAGAAATATTTCGCGGACCGGCTGACGATTAAGGGAAGGTATAAAAGTGATACCGAAGTTTAAGCATGTAGTAGTAGTAGTGTAAAAAGCATATTTATTCAAAAATCAAATATTTTGCTAGAAATTCTGTTTGCTTTATAATCATTTGCATTTCAAAAACTGTCGGATATCTCAACCAATTCACACCTGATTGATTTCTACATTTTTCTACTTAGACAGATTTTAGGTATTCTCTGATTCAACAACGCAGTCCAGTACGTACGATTTTAGCAAGTAGTATTTTTTTGCAGTTTGGCGCGTTATTAAACACAAATTGAATACTCTTTATTCAACAATTTTGTAACCAAATAGCTCTGACCAAAAAGAAGTTTTGAAAATTTCGTAAAAAAGAACTTGCTGGACTGGTAGGTATATGTATCGGAGAAGATTGTCTCAATTTCAAGTCAATCGGTTATGAATACCCGACTCAACATATTTGATGATTTTGAAACGAGTTTTGAGCGGAAATGCCGGTACGCCACCATTTTGTTAATGTTTTTTAAGTACGTGATTTCAAGGATTTGTGTAAATTATGTAACTTCTGAATAAGCTTGATTTTTACACTTGTACAATTGTAGATGCTTAAACTTTTTTCGACCTAAAAAGATGGACACTTACACCCATACTATAACTTTTAAACTTTTAAATATCCGTGGCCATGCCATTGATTCTTCTCTGAATTGTGGTATCCGATAGTGGTATACTATAGCATCCAATTTTGTAGCAGCTTGAGGAACTCAAAATTTCTCGAACGACATCTAGACGCAAAGCTTTACTAACTCCTCACCAATAGTGAACGCTTTTTTTTGTTTCAGCTTTACGAAGAGCTACGAAATAAAACGCTTGAAGCAGTGACTTGTCACTATAGTAGTCATCATAATTTTCATTTGACTTTTCTGAATTTTCGTCTGATCATGTAATCTTTCAAAACAGTCCAGTCGTTTAACAGTAAAATGTTTATTCTTTGAATGCAAATGACGAGCTAGTTTTTAAGGCTTTATAGCTTCATTTCAAAGATTTTCCGAAGATACTACACACAAAGACAGTGGCGACAGAACTTTAAATACTCTGTATTATATTGCATAACAAAGTTACCTTTTCGCTTTTTTGTTTGTAGTGTATATTCAAAAGTATCAACTCATTTCTTTTTCTGTGGTCCTACTACACTTGAAGCACTGGTACTTGGCATAACTTCGATACCATCAGTACTTTTCTCCTGTATATTGTCCTTGCTTCTACTAAAGAAAGTTTTAAGGTTTTGCGGTTTGACTTTTTGTACTTCCATTTTGTACGGCTTCAAGTTTTACGACACAATACTGGGGTGGAGCTACACGAATCGCCGCAAACAATGTTGTATGTAGAGGTGAACAATGTTGCCAACACCAGTAAGTAATGATCGTACAATATTGTAGTTAAAAACAAATGAAATAAATTCATTAGAAATAAAGATTATACAGTAGAAAATGTTTATTTCTCTAATATTATGTACATATCATTTTGGAAATATTTCGCCTGGAAACGGCCATCCACCGGAGTCCTTCAGCCGCAAAGATGATATATATATTTGGAATATACTTTTTGTGCATGTTTTATACGGATTTCATAGACTGGTATTAGTGCCAACTAGTGATAGCTATAGATAAGTAATAGAATAATATATGAAAATAAATAGAAATCACATGCATATCTTCTGTTAACAGTTAACTAACACACACTTTGCGACGTTTACTATATTTATAAAGAAATACCGACAAATGTATGTTCTTACCGTTAATGCTGTACCTGAACAGAAGAGAGCCAGCAGCGACGGCACCGGGCGCTGAGCCACCTTAAACGAGATACGCTACTTGATACGGGCGATTTTTTGCGGACCGGTAAAATATTTCTGCGGACCGGCGCCGGTCCGCGGACCGGCGGTTGGGAAACGCTGTCCTAAACGACCTAAGACGACCACATGGAATAGAAATTTCTGATCAAACTGTTAGAAACAGATTAAAAGAAGCAAATTTGAAACTAAGAATACCTGTCCGCGCACCACGCTTTACGCAGCATCACAAAGCAGTGCGAATGAGGTTTGCTCTGGATCAGAGATTGGCAACTTCGTCACTGGACGCCTGTACTGTTTACAGACGAGTCCAGATTTCGTTTAACTCGTTGCGACGGTCGAGTACGTGTATATAGACGTCCTGGTGAACGCTACACAGCCGCTACTATACAGGAAGTGGATAGATTTGGTCGTGGATCTGTGATGGTTTGGGCTGGCATCAGTATAGACAATAGAACTGATCTTGTTGTGGTTCCTGGTAGTCTAAATGCCATTACATGGAAAATATTTTGGAGGACCATGGGGGCCTGCTGCATATAGCGTCGGTCAAAATTTCATCCTAATACAGGACAATGCAAAGCCACATACCGCCGGCATCCCCAGAAAGTTTTTACAAGAACGTGGAATTCAGGTCATGGAATGTCCGAATGGCCATTCAGTGTATGGCCCACTGTATTAAACCTCACCAATCCACAGAAAACAGTCATTTCCATATTGCTTTTGTAATGTTCTTTAAATTTTTAAATATATGCCGTTGAAATATATCAAATTTGATTTGCTTAGAAATATTATTTAAAAAGTTACAGGTTTCGAAAAAAGTGTTCCCCTAATTTTCTTGAGCAGTGTATAATAATTTGTAATGTCACGTCCGTCACGTCAACTTCACAACTAACTTCAATCTTCAAAGTAGAAGCGCAATACATTGTTAAAGTCAACGTTGTCTAACTTTTTACAAACGTAGGTACGACCTATATGCTTAACACAGCAGAACAGTCAGTTAAAATAAGTGACTAAACTATGACCGGGTCTCAAAAGTTCAAACACTGATTTAAAAAATAAAACAGTAATATCGTGAAATTATTATTTTGTATGTGTTTTTATTTGGTTCAATACATTTGGGGTGGTATTTTCAAAAAGCTTTTAAAGTCATTTCTGTACAAGGAGGTCTCATTGACAGAGTTTGTGAGTGCTTAAAATTTGGATGATGTACCTATCGAGAACGCAATATAACTTACAATATTTACGCCATCGTATAGCAATGACGTTGCGGCCTGAAGACGAGTAATACTCGAAACCGGCAGCCAGAACACTAATTTAAAAATACACTTTAGAATAATTGCAACCCTGCATTTTAATTTTATAACACCAAATAACACACACACACACACAAATTTGTCGTGCAAATGAAGAGTTGCCCTTTGAAATTATGTTGTCATTGCACGGGCTATAATTAAAACAATGGATATACCGTAAATCAAATGTATTTTGTTGACAGCTATGGAATATCGATGCTTTATTGTACATTCATTTTGTAATAGTTTAAAAGTTGAAGTCAACTCAAATAATATGATTTGGCTGAATATTTAGTTAAAGCCCTGTGAAATGAGGTTGTGCTGGTCACACCCGTCTCGGTCATTATTTTTTGTGATACTCTTAAGGTTAGTATGACGTCAAGTTTTTCCGAAACGACGTCATCATTGAGATTTTAAATGGCACCCTTGCTTATTTGTGTTATATGTTATATTCTCAATCAACATGACATTCTGTACACAAAAAAAACTTATCGATTGACAATTCTTATTACCAAGGCGATAACAAATTTGTGAAAATAGCAAAAAATTGTCAAATAAACACTACACTTTGCTGAAAATCGTAACGTGGAAATGTCTTTTAAAGGAACAAAGGAAACAAGGGAAAAAGAAAAACGTAATAATCAAAGTCAGCGTAGTGAACGTTGAGGTTATTGCCAAGTGTTTTCGATCATTAACACATCATTTATTTTTTTCTATTTCCCTGCTTCAAACGACATTTCCACGCTTTTCCACGATTTTCAGCAAAATATCCAGTTTGGCGTAATTGTAATCGAAAAATGTTTTCTATCAAATAGTCGGGGTGTATCCTTGAAGTACACGGAGAAAAAAAGGACTCATTGGCCAACAACCAATCAAATCACGCTAGAGGGCGCCAGTAATACAATATCAGCCAAAATTTACGATCAATATGTTTTTGTGTTCAGAATGTCATCCTGATTGAAATGTAACACAAATAATATAAGGTACCATTTAAAATTTCCATGATGACGTCATTTCCGGAAAAACCGGAAGTCACACTAACCACAAGAGTATCCCAAAAATGCTATTTTTTCTCTTCTTTTGACTCTACTTGCGGGGTTGGTATGAAAAAGTGTTAAAAACTTACTTTTTTACATTGTTTGCGAATCTTTTTGTTGAAAGTTCAGAAATGTGCAAAAGTGATTAATTATGTTAAAGAATGTTTCAGATCGACGAATAAAACAAACAATGATGTACAATTCCTCAAAGGAATATGAAAATAATTAGATATCCCGTAAATTCAAAGTCATAAATCGTTTCAAATGCTTCACACATCGTTCTTCTTTATTATTCTGATCATAAAACTTGTAAAAAATTGTTTTTAACATCAATCGAACACATCAAAGTCAATGCAAATATGCAAACACAACCATCAAAGAAATTTATCAAGCAAAAATCATCCAGCAAAAAATAATTTTCGACGATTTCAATACTGTGTCAGTAGGACAAAGTTAGGTCAGTGCTTTTCTCGGTTATGTTTATTCAATGAAAAATTCCTGCAATTTTTACGAATTTTTACTTTGATGACCAAAAATAGACCATCGCGTACTTCTGTAGGCAAAGATAATTCTTTAAATTACTGCATTTTGGGAAATATGAAGAATATTATCACAAGATATAATGTTGTTTGTATGTTCTTGATAATATTACCTCGGGATTTTTGTGTTTTGTATCTATGTAGGGTTATTTTTAGCGTTGTTTTGCACTTGAATTTGTTTGTATTATCAAACGTGTGAGTGTACCTACTCGAAAATTGATTGCTTGCCAAGTACATTTTGATCATTTGTAATTGTGGTATAGGCGGATCGGTTATTCCGATCGACAGTGAAACTGTGTAGTTTTACTGTTGAGTAAAATTGACACATTGCGCAGTAAAAGTTTCAAGAGAAATCCGACTCACTTCGAATACATTAATTTCTGTTTCGTTTCACGTCAAGTCAAGTTTGATAAAGCACTTCAAACATTTTAAAGAGTTACCGAATTATTATATCTGTAATTAGTTATTATTAATATCTATTTTGATTCACCTACACCACATATGTTAAACTAAGATTAGATTTTGAGATTTTCCCAAAAACACGTCTGAATTCAACTAGAATTTTGAAAAATATAGTGGTACCAAAAGAAGTAAAACTATTACTATGTTTCCAAAATCTATAGTTTTCTAGAAATTAATACTAATAATATTCAATAACTATCAACATTAATGAAGAATAATAATATTTTAAAATAATTATGTACCTATAATTAAAAAATCTGATGTGGCCAGGCACATGACTTTATCATACTATATATAAAATTAATAGTTTAGCTGCATGAGGTTTTATTTGATCGAGATCGGCCATGTCTGCATTAAAATAAAACTAGTAGAACTAGACAGATATGTTGATTTATATTGACAGTAGTATGAAAACATTACCGTTTGACACTACCTACTGTCATTAGAATCAAAATATCTGACAAATCCTGCCTAACTAGTTTTAATGCTGTAAGACCGATCTCGATGAAATAGAATTTGCTCAAAACTATTAATTTTACCAAAAAATGTCATAGTCATAAATTATTGAGAATTTCCTCTACTTTAATTTATTATTTAACTGTTTCGACAAAATTCCGAAGTTTGGTCATGAAACTTCTAAATATGAAGTTTCGTCCCGATACCTCTAGTAGTTTCTCCGGAATCGTCGCCACAAAAAAACGGGTACACACACATTTTTTTGTACCTTGGTCAAAAATGTTCAGGTGACCCAGAAGACGTATTTCCACTAAAATCAAAAAAAAATTTTGGCTCGATTACAATACTTTACATACTACGTATGATAAAGTAAAAAAAAAACTAAATATTAATACAAGAAGTACTAAGGCAATAGCACCTAGATACATCATATAAATTATTTTTGCGCTTTTGTTTTGTTTTTCTTTTGTCGAAAACAGTAGTTTGAGAAAAAATATGTTTCTATTCTCAATTTGTTCGACGTGATATGATGTATGTTATGTATGTGATATGAAACACAATTTAGCAGCCAATGTTCTGTCAGTTTCACAAAATAAAGTAAAATATTTGATGTGGCCAGGCACATGACTTTATCATACTATATATAAAATTAATAGTTTAGCTGCATGAGATTCTTTTTGATCGAGATCTGCCATGTCAGCATTAAAATAAAACTAGTAGAACTAGACAGATATGTCGATTAAAGCTGCGTTCGGATATTGTACTCCGTTGACACCGGGCACAGCATCCAAATGACACCTACGTGTTATTGGGTGTAGAAAGTGTAACGGTGTACAATATCCGAACGCAGCTTATATTGACACTATGTATTGTCAAAACATTAGCGTTTGACAGTACCTACTGTCATTAGAATCAAAATATCTGTCAATCCTGGCTAATTAGTTTTAATGCAGTACGACCGATCTCGATGAAATAGAATTAGCTCATGCAGCTAAACTATTGATTGTACCAAAAAATGTCATATTCATAAATTATTCAGAATTTTCTCCTCTTTAATTTATTATTTAACTATTTCGACGAAATTCCAGAAATGGCGGCTTATTTGCAAAATCTTTCAAAAATGCTAAGACTAAACCTCCAGTTCCTTTGGACCCTCTTCAACAGAAAGCTTTTCAGCTCTAAGTTTGGTTATGAAACTTCTAAATATGTAGTTCTGTCCCTATACCTTTAGTAGTTTCTCCGGAATCGTCGCCACAAAAAAACGGGTACCTTGGTCAAAAATGTTCAGGAGACCCAAAAAGACATATTTCCGGTAAACTCTCAAAATTTGTTTTTGGCACGATTACAATACTTTACATACTGCGTATGATAAAGTAAAAAACTGTTTACAAACATGTCAACCAAAATGTTGTTTGACATGACAATGTTGTCAAATGCCAAGAAGCGTACGAATCTTGAAAATATTGATGTCAACAGTTTTTATGTTCGTTAAATGTGAAACAACAAAAAATATTTAAAAAAAACTGTATGACAAGAAATATTGGATACATCGTGAATCAAAAGGCTATCATCGACTGAGCACGGAAAAGCTGGCTGAAAGTTTGTCACTTCGTGGCCGCGCGTATTTTCCTCGAGCAACCCAATTAAAGTTCAATTTTCTGATAAGGGTATCGAGAAGGCCCAGAACTTGACGAGGGTTCTTGAGAATTGTTTGAAAGAGATGTTTGTTTTGAGCTCACGCGATAAGCAGTTTAAGCTTTATGCGAAGAATGATGACACGAGCCGAAACATTTATTTTCTAATAAACTCCCTCCAGTGGCGGCTCGTGCGCGATATAAAATGAAAGATAATGTTTTATTATCTTAATTTTCTTTTAATTCTTTTAAGTTTTTATTTTGATTGCTGCAATATTAAAAGAACATGAGAAGGATAAAACTTTTTTTATGTTTTATTCAGATTTACCTCCTACTGACGTTCTGTTATAATATATGATATGTTCATAATTGAAAAGTTACTGTTTTTTCAAATCTGCAGACATATTTTAAGAAATGAAAATAGCGGATTCAAAATGGCTACTAAAAATATTACAAAATGTCAGGTTCTGATGATGTTTACTGCTGTGATATTTGAAGAGTCTAGATTCCATATGTGATGTTAAATTTCAAAGTAAAAAATGTACAATATGTTGGATTTATATGAAACTTATTTCTCGCAATATTTGAAGATTGCAGATTCGAAATATGTCAGATAATAAATTAAAAATTAATTTAGTATTTAAAGCGACAAAAAGAAATTTGTATTTGCATGAAACATAATTCATCTGATATTATATTGTAACCATTCAAAATGGCTGATCCAATATGGCGACAAAACATGTACTGGTCATCGTCTAAATCTACAGGTTGTCCCACAATCAATAACAACAATCATAACAACAATAAAATTAAATACATTTAAGTAAAAAAATCAAAATATAAAAGTAAATTAGCTAAACAAATGAAGGAAGAAACAAAATACATATGAAACCTTTTAGACATTTGTTCTAGAATTTGTCTCTAGAAGTAAATGTCATTCTGAGTAAAAAAAGCTCATAAAAAAGTTAGAGCCGCTTAAAATACAGTTTTGCTGTTATTTCAAACGGATGCAACTTTTTAAGGAATAAAGAAAGCAAATAAGTCCATATGAAACTTTTTGCTCAGTGTGACATTTACTATATGGAAAAGAGTTTTGCGGGAAAAAGTGGGACACACTATTGAATCTTATTATATTATAATTAATAATATTTATAATTAATATCTATTATATTATAATACATCTACATTAAATATTTGAATCTCAATGACTCCAAGTCAATTCGTTCGATTCGCATGAATCTTATCTCATTTGATATCTGAAGCTCCCTGAAAGAAAATATTTTTTTTTATTTTGTTCAAACACAGGGTGTTTGTGGCATAACACCTAGTCAATGACTAATAAGTTATTTTTAGTTAACCTAAACTGATAAAATAATGAGTATTTCTACAATTTTGTCCATTGGCCCAAGTTGTTTTAGTCTGACAGTTTTTACCACTCAAGTAGACGGCGGTTGTTTTCACTTTTACTATCACTGTGAATACAGAAAGCAAATCTTCAGTAAAATATTTAAAATTCAAAATGGCCGTTCAATATGGCGGCCAAAAATGTAAAAACTCGACTTATTTCCTGTGTTATTTATAGTTATTTAGTTATATAGTTATTTGAAATTCCTTGATTGCAAATCTAGGACATTTTGTCAGTTCATAATAGCGTATAAATATATTTTTTAAAAACAACGCTGTAAAAAAATTGCGTATGCATAGTCAATGCAAATCAGTCAACATTCAAAGTTTCAACTGGATTTGAAAAATTTTCCAAATTTTGGAAAAATTTACAAACATTTTCAGTTTTTTTATTGATTTATGAAGTATCACTGGAAATCTATCCGCATGCAAAATTTCAACTCGATTGAACATTGTGAAGTAGGGAAAATATCGATTACAAAATTGGAACGTAAACAAACAAACAAAGTAAGCAAGTGAAGTTGATAGCGTGGTAAAAAAACATTGCCGCATTCGGATAAATATAATTTTATATGACGTTTGAAGCTAAATTCATATCTGTAGTCGGATTTTCATAATTCTAAACGACCGATCCAAAGATATTCACCGAACATGTACAAAAAAACTCGTAAACTGTACAAAAGATACGTCTGCATCGTTTGTCTATGATATTTATAAGTCCGTGGTGCCAAATCTGATATCAGATGGTCAAAAGTGACAGTGCGGATCCTACATATATAGCGACCAAAAAGGTTATCACAGTGCAGCAAATTGACTGTATATTCTTTTACGGTGACATAGTGACATAGAACATAATATAGAAAATATTACGAGCAATAATTTTGACATTAACTATTTTCCGAAAAAATCGTAAAACATTGATTTATCTATCGATTTTATGGGCAATCATTCGTTTTATTTGGATATTTTAGTGGGTTTGGTACATTCATCTGATAGGGAAAAAAACTCGCAAAGACCTCTTTCGCTATGTTACGTAACATTTTCTCATTTTTATGTATTATTCAGATTTACGTACTACTGGTTTTAAATGGTATCTTCATAATTATCGTCACATTTTTACTTTATCATACGTAGTGTGGCACATTTTAAGGAAATCAAGTGACCAGATAGTTTCTAAGAAACGAGGATTATTTATTTTGTAATATTATATATTCATTCCTTCTTGACAACTGCTACAGAACACATCGTTCTATCCCTTGTTACATTTAACCTTATAAAATATAATAATTTTATCGACAATATTTTATTATTTTATGAGGGAAAACTTTGACCTACATAATTGGTGACTCCGACGTGATACACAAGGTGGACAGAAGCATATCCACTCACCGATATTTCAGCTTCATCAATAGCAAACACGCTATTAATGCATTATTTTTCCCGTTTCGGTATTCCTCATGCTATTACTCATGACCAAGGTAGACAATTTGAGTCGCAACTTTTTTCTAAATTTAATCAATTTTTCGGATGAAAACAAATACATTCTTCGTCTTACCATCCGCAGAGTAACGGAATTTTGGAAAGATTTCATAGGACACTTAAATCTATTTTTATTGCTAGAGGTAATTCAACTCAATGGAAAAATGATCTACCAGTTATTCTCCTAGGTCTAAGATCTTCTCTTAAAGAAAACTTAGGTTGTTCTTCAGCTGATTTGGTCTGTGGTCAACCTTTACGTCTTCCTGGAGAATTTTTTGTATCAACCTGGAACGATTTAGATACTTTTCCTTTATTAATCATTTTTCGCGAAATTTTTGCAAATTTACAGCCGACTCTTCCTCAGCACCATTCTTCTTTTAAACCATTTGTGCACAAAGATTTGTTCAAGTCAGATTTCGTATTTCTTAAAATTGAAAACAAAAAATCCACATTATCTCCAAGATACGAGGGCCCTTTTAAAGTTATTGAGAGATTTTCCAAAACTTTTACTATTTTGAAAAATAACAGAAATTGTACTGTCAGCATAGATCGTTTGAAACCTGCTTTTACCTTGGATGACAAATTTGTATCTCCAAATTGTAACTCTCTTGATAATTTTTCGGACGTTATTTCTCAACGAAAACACAAAACAGTTACTTTCAATTTCACCTAAATTTTCAATTTGATTTTCCTCTATATTTGATATGTTTATTTTTTCTTTCTGGAGGGGAGTAATCTGTGGCGTACTTCATGTTGCAGTTGGCCAATTTCCTGTGACTTGTGCACTTGCACATTTTAAGGAAATCAATTGACCAGATAGTTTGTAAGAAACGAAGATTATTTATTTTGTAATATATTCATTCCTTCATGATTCCTTCTTGACAACTACTACAGAACACATCGTTCTACCCCTTGTTACATTTAAGCTTATAAAATATAATAATTTTATTGACAATATTTTATTATTTTATGTGGGAAAACTTTGACCTACACGTAGTATGATAAAGTTTTGTAATTCTATGCAGTTTCATGACCAATCTTAGAGCTGAAAACGTTTTTGTTCAAAAGGATCTAAAGGAACTGGATGTTTGCTCTACGCATTTTTCAAGGATTTTGCAAATGGGCCGCCATTTCTGTAATTTCGTCAAAATAGTCAAATAATGAATTAAAGTAGAGGAAATTTTGTATAATTTAATGTCTATGACATTTTTTGGTAAAATTAATAGTTTAGCTGCATGAGCAAATTCTATTTGATCCAGATCGGTCGTGTCTGCATTAATGTAAAACTAGTTAGCCAGGATTTGACAGACATTTTCATTCTAATGACAGTAGGTAGTGTCGAACGCTGATTTTTAGGCAACACTTACTGTCATAGAATCAAAATATCTGTCAAATCCTGGCTAACTACACAATTTTATTTTAATGGAGACACGACCGATCTCGATCAAATAGAATCTCATGCAGCTAAACTATTAATTTTATATATAGTATGATAAAGTCATGTATCTGGCTACATCACATTTTTACTTTATCATACGTAGTATGAATTATGCTAAAGTATTGTAATTCTATACAGTTTCATGACCAAACTTCAAAGGAACTAGATGCTTATTCTTAGCATTTTTTAACGATTTTGCAAGTGAGCCGCAATTTCTATATTTCGTCAAAATAGTTAAATAATAAATTAAAGAAGAGCATATTCTCAATAATTTATGACTATGACATTTTGTGGTAAAATTAATAGTTTAGCTGATTGAGCAAATTCTATTTCATCGAGATCGCTCGTACTGCATTAAAACTAGTTAGCCAGTATTTGACAGATATTTTGGTTCTAATGACCCTAGATATTGTCAAAGCATCAGCGTCTGACAATACCTACTGTCAATAGAAGCAAAATATCTGTCAAATACTGGCTAATTAATTTTATTTTAATGCAGACAGGACCGATCTCGATCAAGTAGAGTCTCATGCAGCTAATCTATTAATTTTATATATAGTATGATAAAGTCATGTGCCTGGCCACATCAGATTTTTTAATTACATTTTTAAAATTAAGGGAATCAATGTGAACAGTAATTGACCAACTATTAGCGCAATTGAGAATTTAGTAATGTCGTACCCCACCAAACCGAGTTCACTTATTTTTAGATCGAGTTGTTCCAATTCTCCGTTCATTGCGAGCACACTTGAATTTGACGGTTTCTTTTTGCGACTGACTTCGGCTTGCGGCTGATCGGATGTGATGTTTCCCATCTATCGGTTTGAGTTGTTCTGGATAGCCAGGATGCCACGACAAATGGCTCAACTTCTTCTGTCTAAAGTTCTAAAAATAATAAGCTCCAGCTGTTGCGGCTGAACGTGTGACGTATTTCGGGAGTATTGCGTTTGCTACGTCACAGCTGACGTATCTGGACTAAGGAGTAATATTGGTGAAGTTATGCTACAAAATTGTGACGCCATAGGGCATACAGGGTGCTATACACGCATATTATGACGCCACGTATAATGTGACGCCATACAGGGTGATTTACAGTAAGTTTTTTTTTTGCTATTTTGGTTAAGTTAGCACTTTAATTCTCTTCAATTACGTTAAAAACGATCCAATAATACTTATTTGATTTTATAGGGGCTATCTTATCCTATGAAGCTATGGACACATTGGACACATTATTCACACTTGATGAGTTAACACGTGTTAACTCGTCTTTAAACATAATTGGTTATTGTTGGACCTCCATATTCCACAGAACAAGGTTAAAAAGACTTTGAAAACGTTTCATGTCGTCACGTGTGAATAATTTCGCACAACTACCTTCTTTTAGCTTCTGTGCCCAAAGTTAGTATCTTCCCCATTGTTTAACCTTCTGTAGCTTCCGAACAGTGCGCTTCCGGATTTATTTTTTCATTGTCAAAACTTGGTCTACTATGACGCCTCTGAATACTCTTTTCTTTAAACTTTTTCTCCTCACTGCACATAAATCACTCTATAGAGTAGCGTTTCTTAACCGGAGTTCCGCGAGATTCGTCAAGGGTTTCGCAGAAAATATTAACAAATAGCAGCGCTGGTCACAAATATATTGACTTCAAGTGATAAGACTGACACTGTTACCTAAAAACTATTTTTAATTCTAAGAAAAAATTATATCGTTTTTATCATATCGTATGTACATTGAAGATGAGATTACTAACCTATTCCCACACAAAAGTTCAGGTCATTAACATAAATATATCTTAACAAAAGTTGCATTATAACAGAGATATTACTGTTAATTTTTTGTTGAATGAGTCCATAATTTTCAAAGGTGAGTAATATAGGTGTTGGAAATAAAAACCTCTTTGATCCTTGGATTGTTATTTATTTTAATAGGAACCGGTTTCGATCAGCTAAGTGATCATCATCAGCCTAAGTGGTCGACTTGTGAAAAAAAATAATAGAAAGCGAAGACTATGTAACATGCGTCTCGTTTGGAGAGTGAGAAACCTGTGACAGGTTTCTTAAAATAAATAACAATCAAAGGATCGAAGAGGTTTTTATTTCCAACACCCATGTTAATTTTTTGTTTGTTTTTGCTTTAAGGGGTGACTAAACACCTTAAAAAAGATTAATGTTAAAATGATTGATCAACAACTTGTGCAACATAAATCTAAATTCAAACGAGTGATCAGTGCTTTTTTACTAAGTAGGCTGTAACTTAATATCTCCTAATATTATAGAACTAATATATAGAACTAATATTATACAACTTTTGTAAAGACATTTTTACGTTAATGACCTTAATTAATCAGCCATTGAAAATAAAATCACAAGACCCCCTATAGAATTATTAACAAAAGAAAATGTTGAGATTGGAATATCCCTGTATGATGGAGTCTGGGAATATCGGTTTAATAATATTAAAGAATAAAAATGTTATAATATTATATATTATAATCTATTTAAGAAATTTAAGAAAAAGTGGAATATACCTTTTTGTGCAGAATAATAATTAAGGACTAATTTCGGACATTTGCCAATTGCACTGCACTATTTGAGCAAATAGTCTACTAAAATAATTAAAATTTATTTGGATTTGTCCGGTAACATTTAATTTTTCTTATAAATTAGTACTGTTTAACTGTTTTTCTTAGCCAAACTTTTTATGTAATTAAATTAATATTCGAATGGCTGCTTTAGAAATAATACGTGTTTAAACATTTAAACATTTAAACCAATCTATTTCGTTGGAGTCGGCGTTTCCCCACACTAGCTTCTCCGCGCAGATATATCTGTCTTAGTTCGGATTAGTTCGAAATTTATTTCTAACGTTTTATTGGATAAAATTAATTTGTAATTGCCATTTTTGTTATTAAAAATGATAAAAATTGATAAAAGTGTCTTAGTAATAGAATTGTTTTTATGCCAATTTTCGAATGGTTGGTTTAGAAATAATACGAGCTGGAAACTTAAAATAAAACCTTCCCGTTTTTCCTCTGTTTTTCTTTCCTTTTTTCTCAATTTATAACGTCTCATACGACGATGGGAATATCAATCACGCATTTTGTTTCTGCACGATACTCGCACCAGATATTTCAAAACTGATTTGTCCTTGATATAAGGAAGCCTTGTAATAAGAAAAGAAAAACCGTATTTAAGGCTCCCGTCTCCGACCACCAAAACGCGAATATAACCCACGTCATAATTATTCCACCAATCTTGAAATACTCGCTACCCTTTGATTCTGCAGGTCCTTATGCAACTGCCATCGGAAATGAATTTCAATATTTATGAAAATTATTTATGCAAATTTTGGTGTGAACTACAAATATAGAAATGCTTTCCGATGGCAGTTGCGTCTGATTATTGTCTGTCGTAATACATTATAAAATATAATTAAATGATAACTATAAGAACACAAGTTTTTTCTTCTGAACTTCGCTAGACTTGCACTCTGGAGTATTGTAGTGTGTGTTTGTAGTGAGTTGGATAACTTATTTACAATAGCGACGACTGTGAAAGTACTAGATCAACGACTAGAAAGCTCAAACACAGTCCAGTTTGAATATTTGTACAAATAGAAAGTAATACATTTATTTCTTTCAGGGTTGGGTAAATACGCGTAGAAAACTGTTTTCTACATTACGCGTAGAAAACGACGTCGAAAACTACTAAAAATGTAGAATACGTATGATACGTAGAATGCCACCGTCTTGTGTTGTATTGGTGGTGTTCTATCATACTGCGCTGAATACAGCCCACCGCCGGTGGTCAGTGTTGACAGATTGGGGGATTTCCCCCAAAAGTGGGAAATTTTTAGGCGTTTGGGGGAAGTTTTGGCGGTATAAAATGTCTGGGGGATTTCCTCTGGGCAAACTTTTATATTGGGGGATTTTTGGAGGTATTTTACTATCAATTTATTTTATATTTTATTGATAACTAATTTTCATCAACAGGCTATTTCCACAGCTGTTCCACGTTAAGTTGAAGATTTGGGGGACTTTTATCCTTAAACATTCCTTTTTGGCGTTTTTTTTTCGTTTGACCACTGATACAAACATTGAAACTCATATCTACACTCCCCCCTCCCTTCCGAACAAGTTTCTCTGAGAAGGTAGAAAAAATCGCGGGATTTTGTTGCCGAAACGGTTGGTTTTGGGGGAATTTATACTGTTAATTGGGGGAATCCGTAAAATCTTATCTGGCAACACTGCCGGTGGTTCTCCATTTTGTATACATTGCGATAGCCATTCCTACTTATTGGTGCTATTACATGAGTGTTGCAGTTAACGTACATTTACTACTCTCTCAAAGTAAAAGATGGTAACAAGTGTAATGATTACTGAATTGATCCAACCGATCTTTTTCGTAATTATTACTTTTTCTATATTGTTATATCACATATTAAACTTAAATAGGATAGATACATATAGGTACTGTATTTTCATGTTGAATAAACAAAATAAAAAATCTGATGTGGCCAGGCACATGACTTTATCATACTATATATAAAATTAATGGTTTAGCTGCATGCGATTCCATTAACCATTAACACAAATATATTAATTAAAGAAAATCTAAATCTTTACGATTTACCCGCCAGTGACTGAATAGCTTGGCGGGTATATTTTTAAAAACAAACAATGATAAAACAATAAAAATGCTTTACTAAAATATTTAAAATAACGTAAAACGTTTTGATCTAAATATTATTGAATAAAACATGGACACACACAGCACGCACACGCAGCTACCGCCACCGCCTTCGCCGTCTCCTTCGTTGATCGGACTCAACGTCATCTTCATCGCTGAGCATCTATTTGCAGAGGTCCTGCATCCGCTTTGCCTTCGTCCCCAGGCTCGTCAGGCGGTCCCGGCGCAGAGCTATTGTCAAAACATCACCGTATGACACTGTCTGTCATGAGTTCTGTCACAGTTCTGTCATTAGAATTAAAATCCTGGCTACTTAGTTTTAAGGCCGACACGACCGATATCAATTTGAATCTGCTCGTGCAGCCAAACTATTAATTTTACCAAAAAATGTCATAGATATAAATGATACAAAATTTCCTCTTCTTTAATTTATTATTTAGCTGTTTTGCCGAAATTACAGAAATGGCGGCTCATTTGCAGAATCCTTGAAAAAGGCTTGGAGGAAACATCCAGTTCCTTTGGACCGTTTTGAGCCAAAAGCTTTTCAGCTCTAAGTTTGGTCATGAAACTTCTAAATATGAAGTTTCGTCCCGATACCTTTAGTAGTTTTTCCGGAATCGTCGCCACAAAAATCGGGTACACACACACACACACACACACACACACACACATACACACAGACACACACACACACACACAGACATCTTTTTGTACCTTGGTCAAATATGTTCAGGGGACCCGAAAGGACATATTTCCGCTAAAAACTCAATTTTTTTTTTCGGCATGATTACAATACTTTATAATACTGCATATGATAAAGTAAAAATATATTTGTTTTCCTTGTTCTGCGAACAAGGAAAACATCAAATAATTTTTTTAAATAAAATTGAGCGTGTAAATCAAAAGAAAAAAATAACAACAAAAAGCACTTTTCACTACCTAAATTTTCGTTTTCAGTCGTTTTCAAATCCATTATTTGGTTATTAATAGTAATAATTAATAAACTCAAAACATTTACAGAGAACTGCAATTTTCAATCCTCAGTTTTTATGAACTCATTCCACTGGTTGGGTTGGTACGTGTGTACCCGGTGACGTTGGGGGATGGTTCGTTCTGGTGTTCCGTAAACGCGGGTGCTAAATTGGGGTCATTCAACTCCCCCACATTTACCACCTCCGTTCGTCCCGAATCATTGTATCATAGTGGGCTAGTGGCATTTGCCCGCGAGCGTAGCGAAGCGCCGCGCCGGTCTCTTTAGCTAGCCAACCCCCTTTTCATGTGATTAAGGGTGTGTTACTATATTTTAGGGAGGAACTACGAGAAATCTGCTTGTTGTGATTACTATACCCATTACGAAAAGTAGACGGTAATCATGTACTTTAGACGGTAATTTATTTGTGTGCACGTATATTACTGTCGCGTTTTTGTTTTTAATTCTGCCGTGGCTAATGGCCTATGTTTTTCTTAATCTAAGAGGTCAAGCCCTCTGGGATGCGAAATACCAAAATAGGATTGATCATCAAATAATCAGAACTGTGTTTGTCAAAATATCGGATATACGGACATTTTCCGGAAATTTGGTCTACAAAGAATACTAGCAACATAATAATTTTATTGTTCTACTTTCGATTCACAATGCACACATTCTAACACTGTTTTCTGTGTTACAATTAACAAATTGTAACACCGTTTTTAGTAACTTTTCACATGACATGTAACATGATATCAAATGCCATATGTCAATCATAAATATGTACACATAAACAATGAATACGCCTGCATGACTTTTCGGTGATGTTTTGCGACTCTGGTAAGCGATCGTGCATCATTCTCGTCAACTAAACATCAAATCCCCCTTTCAGATATAATACAAGGGCCACATTTACCTGAATAAGGAGTTATGCGAAGATCAAACCAACATCGTAGATATGATCGGGTTCAATTAAAGCAACGGGATTGTATGTGCGCAATAAATAGTTAATTGAATATCAGCATCCACGCAGCAAGCTATAGTATGTACATCTAAAGTGTTGAGGATTTCCTAGTTTATGTAATGCATATGTTTTCGGTGACATTTTGGACAGAATTCTGGTCGTGCCAACACCGTATTATTTTTTTGTACGTCTAAAGGAGCTCCTACACGCAGTGCCAACGTCTCGCCAACGTTGGTGATGTGACGCGCTGCGCGTAGTGCGCGCATTCACTTCGCCAACATTGGCCAACGTTGGTATTGGGCGCAAGGAATTTCTGTGTATCGTAGAAGGCTCGTAGCGTCCCGTAAAGAATTATAAATGAACAGTGAAGACGATATCATTGCTGTTGCCGCAGCTCCCATTATTTTAAGCAGTGCATTGTTGCTTAGAATTAAAGAAAGGAACCCTCGAAAGAGGACACTGTTTAATAAGGTTGTTAAATATTAAACATGTTTTTCAGTCATTATTTATACAGTACGTTCGAAAATATTAAATACATTAAGGAATACAAATTGCTGTATATTTGTATTCCTTAATGTATTTAATATTTTCGATACCTACAGGAAACAAAATTATTTAGTTTTTATATTTGCCACGTGACATTAAAAAATCTCCCTTTTTATTTTCTTTATGTTTCAAGCAACAAATGCGGAATAAGATGGGATAAGATCTGATACACTGAGTGGTCTATATTTTTATGCATGACCCTGTTAATTTGTGTCGTTTCTTTATATAAATATTTCATTTCAGTCAAATCGATGAATTCATAATTTTGATTTAAAATATAATTTATATAATAAAACTGAAATTATTTATAATAAGATACAAAGAAAAATTGAGAACCCTTACATACACGGAGTTTTAATTATAGATATTAAAACTCCGTGTATGTATATTATGTAGGTATATTTATTGTCAACCTAATATTTTTAGTAACATATATACTTTTTGATATTTTTCTGATAATCAAAATAAGGAAAAGAATCCAGTATAGTTTTTAAACTTTGTTGAATACACTAAATACATCAGATTATTTAAATTTGCCGCTTAAAACTAATCTATAAATTGTTAATTAATAAATAGTTAATTGTTGTTAATTATATAAATGCAACTTTGTTTGATTGTAGACAAGATTGTAGAGAAGAGGGTTGACCGTAGTCCTTGGACCCCTATACGGTATGACTCCCCATCGTGTGTAGATTCATATCCCGCTTCCCTCCAACCCCCTCCCTCACCTTTCCCACCCCACCCTAGCGAATAAGGTTGACCGCAATCCCAGAACCTAAATACCGTATGCCTCCCCATTGTGTGCGAATTCATTTTTAAAATTTTAATGATGACGTCATTTCTGGAAAACCCGGAAGTCATACTAACCTCAAGACCATCCCATAAATTGGCATTTTCTGTCTATTAACACAACGTTCATTCCTTCGGCGTCAAAAACACAAAAAATAAACAAACGTACCTATGCCGTGGGTCACCCATTATAACGACTTCAATATTGTCTTCAGAATATTATTTTATTGCTTGTTAATTTATTGTAACTGTAAGGTTAATATAATGCTTATAAGAACCATAATTATTGTGCATAAATTTACAAAATATTAAAAAAAGTTTTCATCTTTTTACATTTGGGCAATCAGGCATTCAGGCAAATAAATCATCATTGTCCTTAAAGTACGTACAAACATAAATAATGCAGTATATATGATAAAACATAGATAGATAACTAAACTTTTCGTCGGTAGTACGTACAATGCTAAAACATAATGAAATAAAGCGGACAAGGTCGACATATTGACGATGTGCATTGGCACAGTTGGGTCCCGCTACGCGAAGCACTCCGATGGCCAATGATGGCCCCTATTGGCACTGCGTGTGGGAGCACCTTTAGTTCTAGTTGTGTGCAACTATTTGTGTTACCTCCATCGCATGTAATTTTACTAAGTATAATTTATTCTGATAAACTACTTTACCGAAATTAGAATTTGGTTTCAATAATAAGTGCGTGTATACATTTTAGTATAAGCCTCAACGGCTACCTAGCGGAATTAGGTAGACACCGCAACGTTAAGCGTTATAACTTTACAACTTTATAACCTATAAATTTCCACTACCTCTGTAGCTCAAATGGAAGAGCTGTCAAACGGAAATTGGAGCGTTCCTGGTTCAAATCCAGGCGGAGGTGCTTTTTCCAAAAAAATTATCCTGACCTGGATTAATTATCATTCGCTTCTTTAGTTGGTTATAACTTTAGTAAGTTTTGTTCTTCGAAGTAACTAAGCAGTCAACGCCAAACACTTCTATTCCGACTATTATAATTAGACACTATTTTTAAGTGAACTTTTTAGGTTACGTTTCTATATCTATATCCTTTATTCTCTGGTTGTCATGTAAGTTTTTACCACAGTAGCCGTCGCGGGTTAATAGTGTTGCCCCAAGCTCTATTGTGATCATAGTTGCGCCCCGTTAATTATTTATTAAAACTTGTAGGATAAAGTAGAGTAAATATCCACAATAAGGTTTTGTCATGATTTTATCCCAACTTTACGAAGTTGACAGTTTACTACAGTACCAACAGTACTACAACACGGTACCCACAAAATACCCTAGGTTCTAAATATAGTAACCACAATTTCTAAACTTATATAAAATTAATGACGCAAAGTAAAAAAAATAGTATATTTCACTCGATTTATAAGACATCTTGGCGCATTCGCTCATTTAGGGCACTCGTCGCTGGCGCTCCTCGTGCCCCAAACAACTCATGCGCCAATTTGACGTCTTATAACACTTGTATAATAATATACTATTATTAAACGCTACCTTGTAGGACGACTAGAATAGTACTCTATACTATCTGGATGCTATCTGGTACAATATATTAACGCAAACACTGCATAAAACAAACAGAATTTGATAATATCCGTTTGAAACCACTTGATATAGTATAGATAACTATATATTTTAGTAGGTAATGCAGTTACCTACTATTTGTTTGGTTTGAAGATTTTAACAATCCGTTTTCCTGTTAAATTATTACGCAAATGCCAATTTGTGTGACTGTGAGATTCTTAGAAATAAGAATATAAATCACACAGTTCACAAACTAAATGTATGAAAGTAATTCAACTATAGTAAAAATTACGGGTCGTTCAGGGGATGAAGGGTTTCGATTAGCAATAGCCTGTAAACCCAATTGAACTGATCCAATCCGTTATGTTATAGTGTGGAAGATCATCATGTTAAAAAATCAATTTGATATTAAAAACTGCACTAGATACATTAAAACAAGAATGCATCAACAATGTATTCACAATTTCGTATTTTCTATGCTTATCACGACAAAACAATAATATACTTCATAAGAACATGCAACAAACTAATAGACACGTCAGCGACCAGACAGATCTACGAGTCTAGTAAGTCGACGTAGTCACGATAGTCAACTGTTGGACGAAGATGATTGCTTACGTTTTTCGAGAAAATTGCATTTTTGCGAGGGAGATAAGCGAGGAGTTCGTTGATTTTATGGGCGGCAATTCCTATTCTAATAAAGCAGAAAGCGGCACAGTGTGATGCACTGACCTTCCTGAATGGGGCAATAAAATATTTACGAGGCAGTTCGCCTTCGACCCCGTTCACCCCCGTCACGTCTATTCAGAGTGCCTTCTACGTACAATTTTTTGATACATACTTCGTACGTGATCAGTCTCGAGTCTCGTAGTTGGTATACGTGTCTGGTTTATTTTATTGGTGTGAAACAAAAATAAAGTGGAAATGTCGGTGGAAAAAGTTTAATGAATGTTAGAAAAATATGGTTGCTTACGAGTTCCAATTTCTTCTATTAAAATATGTCTTTGAAATTATTGTCTTTTTACCATAACAAAAATTAGAATTTTTATTTGAATGGAGCACATAGTATACTCCCTTGTAAACAGATTTTTAACCTGTTTGAATACCAATCAATTCCTAGGTTTTATAGCGGGGAGAAATTGCTATCGATTTATTAAACAAGCATTAGGGTCGAACAATGGTTAATACCTGACGGTTGACGTCCTCTTCTTTCATAGTCAGCTTGATTTGGAAACATTTACAGATCGTCTTCAGTAGGGTGGTTCCAATTGGCTATTTTTATTTAGAAAGCAACGATCCCCCAAATCGTTTCCAAATCCAAAAAAAGTGGACACGTATTTTATTTTTCGAAATTTTGATTCTTAATGGTGCCTGTCGAGGCCTCAAATTTACATAAGAAAATGCATGGGAAAAAGAAATTTTTTGGTATTGTTCGAATAATTGTTCGGGGTTAGGGAAAACTTAAGACTAAAGTTATAGGACTTCCAGAGGACTTTCCAAGGAAGAATTTGACCTACCATACATATGGATTTGATGCCCCCAAGCCACCCCCACAGTACCCTGAAAACTACTCCTAAATGAAAAAAATTGAGATTCATCAGAAAATTGACCCTTCTAATTATTTCATTCTCTTTTTTTCATAGAAATCATTATTATAAGTGTAGTGAGATGTTTATAAACATTTGTAACTTAATTTCCATTTGTTTAAACAAATTTTATTTGTTTAAATAATTTGTTTTTCTCGATAATCCGTCTGAATTCTGTTTTCTGAGTTCGAAATGGCAGTTTATTATCTTAGAGTGACATTATTCATTAAAAAAACTCCTCCTATTGTTTAAACAATAAATTATTATTCATTTTCAACTTTTTTCTAATTATGGTAGAAAATTCAGCTTCTTTGAGAAATTAACTTACAAATTTCATGTTCGAGATATCTTGCCTATATTATCTAATAAACTCACATATGTTTAAACAAATCCCATTAGTTTAAACAATTCTTTTTTGCAATTCAACTACAATTATTTTTCTAGATCGGCCTGGCTAACTGTTATTCTCAAGTGAAATCATTTATATTTTTGGATGAATTCCATTGTTTAAACAATAAAATATTATTCGTTTTCAATGTTTCATCAAATTAGAGTACAGTGGTCTTGCGACACACAGTGGTAGGAAATAAGAATAAGAAATGCAAAAAAGAAATTATGATTAATAAAGGAATAGGAAATTTAATATTTTTAAAAGAAATGTACTCCCCAATTTCCCGAAAAAAAGATTTTAAATCAATTCAATTTTTTCGAATAAATGATATTGAAAACGAATAATATTTTACTTAATAATGATCTGAACCAGGTCCCAGGTCTCTGGTTCAAATCCAGGTTGTGGCTGTAATTTTTAATTTATTTTAAAATTTACATACAACCTGTATATCACCATTATGCATTTGAATAATATTTTATTAGTTAAACAATGGAAAATGATTAACTAATAAAATATAGATGATGTCACTTGACAATAACAGTTGACCAGACCGATAGTTAGGAGAATTGCAAAAAAATTGTTTAAACAAATAGAATTTGTTTAAACAAATATGGGTTTATTAGCTAATAACATAGGCAAGATACCTCGAACATGAAATTTATAAGTTAATTTCACAAAAAAGCTGACTTCTACCATAATTAGAACAACAGTTGAAAATTAATAATTATTGAGTGTTTAAACAGAAGGAAGAATTTGTTTAATGAATAATGTCACTCTAAGATTATAAACTGTCATTTCGAACTCAGAAAACAGATGTTCGACGGAGTTTCGAGAAAAGCGAATTATTTAAACAAATGGAATTTGTTTAAACAAATGTAAATTACCTGACAAATATCTATAAACGTTCAACTAGATTTATAGTAATGATTTCTATGAGAAAAAAGAGAATGTGATTAGAAGGGTAAGTTTTCTGAAGAGTGTACATTTTTCATTTAAGGGTAGTTTTCAGGGCACTGTGGGGTGAGTTGGGGGCGTCAAAGCCATCATTGGAAAGCCCTCTACAAGTCCTATAACTTTGGTCTTAAGTTTTCCCAAACCCCGAACAATTATTCGAAAAATACCAAAAAATTTCTTTTTCCCATGCATTTTCTTATGTAAATTTGAGGCCTCGACAGGCCTCAAAGAAACAACAATAAACAAAATCAAAATTTCAAAAAAAAAAATACGTGTCCACTTTTTTTGGATTTGGAAACGATTCGGGGGGATTGTTGCTTTCTAGCATCACAAAAATTTTTGTAATGCATTTTTGAACCACCCTAGACTCTTCAGCCAATCGCGGTTGCTACAACAAAATTTTCTTTTGAAATTTGAGAATTGAATGCCTTGTGCCGAATTTTATTTACAATTTTGACTACATCAGAGTGTGAAGATCTGGGGACATTCTTTTTGCTGCTAGTTGCTCGCGACGAAAAATACAATGCGTAAACATCTTTCACTCTTCTAACTACTCCTGAAAGACACTCGGTCATGCTTGCTGCACTATCTGTACATATGCCAACACATTTCTTCCACTCAACACCGCTTTTCTGATGCACTTACGTGCATCAGAACAAACCTCACAAAACAAAACTTTGTTTGTTATATCTGTTGATTAGTCGAGTTGAATTGAATAAACCGTTGATTTTGTTACAATTTCAATCACTCGAGTTTCAATATCTTCTGCCATGTCGTCAATTCGGCGCTTCACAGTGTTAGCGGAGATAGCAGTTACTTTCAGCTTATGAACAGCATGTTGCCCCAAAACCTCTTCACGCATTTTTTTTTTTACTTTTTACGATTTGAAGCGCAATTATATAATAGACTTTTACTAGAGACTTATCCGCAAAACGTTTTCTAATGAAGTATTCATTTAGTTTCTTAGCACCATCTTTTTACCATAACAAAAATTAGAATTTTTATTTGAATCTAGTACATAATATACTCCCTTATAAACAGATTTTTCACCTGTTTCAATACCAATAAATTCCTCGATTTTATGGCGGGGAGAAATTGTTAAAAAGAGTATTTTTTTATAATTTTAAAAAAATATTTCGGTTGCTACGGGCATTTTTGTTTTCAGATCCATATACTACGGTAAAAGTACGCCAGAATCAGTTGGCACCTGTTCGATTTTTACCAATTGTAAATCTGTGTTCTGATATCTGCATTCAAAAGTTTTTGGATTATTTGTTTGCGTATTGCTGATTAATATTGGACTTTTCATTTCGGCCAATATTTAGCCAATAATTGTGGCTTTTTCAGGGAAGCTATAGCTTCCGAAATAAAAACCTTTATAGACTCTACTAATATAATGATTCTTTTAAATTTGGATCAAATATAAGCGTTATTCGCCCAACTCAATCACAGGAGGGTTAGGGGAATGTCAAACGCGCGTTAGGCAAACGCTTCACAGCAAGAAATAGAAACAAGCTGTGAAGAAACGTCTAAATAGGTGGAATAGGCATACCAATTGTCTGGTGCCAAAAATCCAATGGGCCGTTCATCAATGTTTCATCAATGATTAAAATTAAGGATTTTATCACCATTGTACGTATACTAACTTTTTGTCAAAATGTGCGATTTTGTCACCATATATACTTAGAAAATAAAAGTTACTGTATTATTATGAAGACATCTAGTTAAAATAAACAATAATATATTTAGTAACAAAACATGTGCTAGAGTATTACACAACGCGCAAGTGTTATAACATAGTTCTTGCTAAATTTGATATTTTGTTCATGTCACATAATACTGAGTTTTAATGATAATAATAATAATCAGTCAGTGCCAGTTTATAAAGTACTGTAAATAAGCTGTTCACTTAATAATCAATAATCAAAATTTAATAATATAAATAAAATAGTTTAGAATATCGGCAATCTAATATCATTTCGTTTTCAAAATTAACATTAAAAAATCCATGTATCGGTGTTGTTTATTTGGCCTAATCATGCGAAAATTTAACAACCGAGGTCTGATTCGGCAAATAGTTGCTATAGAAATGTCACAATTTTGTTTTAAACGAAGAAAACGTTTTTAAGAAGCACACACAAAAATAGGATTTGACCAATAGGGTATTCCGGTCATGTTAAAATTTAAGCAGATATTCGGTTTAACCTATTGTACAATTTATGAGGATTCATATAGTTAAGCTATGAGTTTTTTGATTTAGTGTTTCTATAAGATAATTGCAATTAAAAGTGCATTTCGTTTGAATTCACCGACCACCCTCGGAAATACACGATGATTACCGATCCCTAGTAGCGGTGGCAACAGCGGACAGCTCTCGAACAGCTGATCGGCCAAGTTGACGGTTGGCGACCCTGTTGTTTGACAACGAATAAAGGTAACTTTTTTGAGAGATGATTTGATCATTGAAACTTAAAGCCAAACATCTCTCATCTCGCTAGTCGGCAATGTAAAGAAAATCTTATCAGGAGTTACTGTTCTACTGTTGTTACAGCCCGGCACAGAACAATGTCGGCGTTGGAGTTTATACATTTTGAACAAGTGTTTGATATAGCCTCAATAACCAAAACAGGTGTCAACAAACGAGCGATTCTAAACGTTGACACAACAGAAGACAAAAATTTACTACGTGCACCCTAGATATAGCAACGTTGTCAAGTCGCTCACTTTGAGCGGTCTTTGTGACGTCACAAAGACCAATCCTAATTCAAACTTCAAACAACGATTTCTCTTAATTTAAAACAATGTTTGATATTTTACTTGTGAAGTAGCAAACAGTAGCACCCATAGTTTGTAAAAAATGACAATTTCAAAAACACCGGAATACCCTATTCAAGTGTATGATCGCTAATAAAAAAGAAATGCAATAACACAATATTTTTAATATGATGAAAAAAAAAACGGACTACATACCTAAAATTTTGCTAAATTTTGATGTTACTTTTTGTAATCTTCCACATGATTACGATAATTATTTGAGCCTATTAAAAAAAAAAAACTCAACAACCACATGCTTTTGGAATTTTAAAACACCCTATGGAGTAATTTAGGAACTTGAACACATTCCCAAGGATTCTGCTAAGAAGCCATCTAAATTCCCAATATTTGTTTTTTTATGCATCCCAATGTCTGTAAAAGATATACAGTTTCGAGTAAAAATACGCAATTTCTGTTTTGGCGTACGATATAGTTATTTATGTACCAAGGGCATTAGACAGATGCTATGCCCTGAGGGTGACAGTTTAAAAAGCGAGAGGGCCGATAGGCCCGAGAACTTTTTAAGTCGCCCGAGGGTATAAACATCAAGTAATGCCCGAGGTATATACAAAATTTTATGTCCTACAATGGTTTTGTTCCTCCCTCCGTTTGAATAATATTAATAAATATTTTGACCTTATCAAGTGACGGCGTATCTACGACGTTGAATAACCATACAAACAATTCGGAGTTGAATGACAATACAGACAATTAATTGTCAAACTTATAACCTTAATCGCCAATAATTGACATTGACGATTTAAAATTTACAATTTGAATGACAAATATTTGATATATTTGACATATAACCATGGCAATCCTTTATGCCCTAGGGCGCATAAAGAATCTTTATCTACTTTGCATTCACAATGCACAACACATTGTAATACCGAAAACAGTAACATTTTTGTCTAAGATTGGTACACATTGATATCAAATGCCATATGTCAAACGTACAATACATAACCCAACATAACCACACACTGCATCGACTGCATCTTCTTAATCGCTTGCAATCGCATAAACTGCGAAATATCAATATTCTATACATATTTAAACATGGGTGTAGCCTGCTATAGTATGGCCAAAGGATTGGGGCTGTCTTAGTTTTGCTGTGTTCATCAAAATACGCCAGCATAACGTTTTCGGTTTTACGAGTCTGGTAAGTGATCGTTATCATTCTTTTCAACCAAACATCAAATCCCCTTTTCAGATATAATTCAAGGACCACATTTACTTTAATAAGGTATTACGCGAAGATCAAACCTACATCGTAGATATGACCGATTTTAATTACTGCTGCGAGATTGTATATGCGCAATAAATGGTTTATCAGCATACACGTACGAAGCTATAGTACATTTAAAGTGTAGAGGATTTCTTAGTTTATGCAACGTATAAGTTTTCGGTAATATTTTGGACGTTTGGATGCTCGGTTCAATTTGTTTTTGTCCGTCGCTTTCGACTTCGTCTTAGTTCTGGTTGTGTGCAACGTATTTGTATTACCTCCATCACATGTAATTTTACTAAGTATAATTTATTCTAATAAACTACTTTGCCGAAATTAGAATTGGGTTTCAATTATAAGTGCTTGTAAATATATAAGCCGCAACGGCTACGTAGCGGAATTAGGTAGACATCGCTATTAAACGTTAAGCGTTATAACAATTATTTAGTAAGTTCTTGTTCTTCGAAGTAACTAATCAGTCACCGCCAAACACTTCTATTCTGATTATTATACTTATGAAACCACTATTTTAAGTTGTTTTTAGGTTAAGTTTCATGTATTTATCACAGTAGGGTTAAATGTGTTGCCCCAAGCTCCATTATGATCATCGTTGCGACCTCGCTGAATATTTATTCAAACTTGTAGGCTAAAGTAGAGTAAAATTATTCACAATTAGATTTTGTCATGATTTTATCTCATCGATGCTCATCGAGCTCATCCTTAACGAAGTTGACAGTTACTACAGTGCTGCCACGTGGTACCCGCAAAATACCCTAGATTCTAATTTAGCGCGATATAGTAACCACAATTTCTAAATTTATATAAAATTAATGACGCAAAGTAGAAAAAATAGTATATTACACTCGTTTTATAAGACGTATTGGCGCACTCGTTCCATTTGGGCACTCCTCGCTACGCTCGTCGCGCCCAAAACAACTCGTGCGCCAATTTGACGTCTTATAAAACTTGTATAATAATATATTATTGTAAAATGTCTCTTTATGATCATGTAGGACATCAAAATCTTTATCATTAGTCACATTCCTATAGCAGATACGTAGATATTGTAAAAATGTAGAAAACGTTGCAATTTTAGCGCTTGTCAACATACTTCTTTTTTATTTTTTGTTAATACTCACTTATAGACAAATAACGAAGATGGGCACATGGTCTGATTTTTAAATTAAATTAGTTTGTTCATACAGTAAAAAACAACATGTAGTGTATAGAAGGGAACTTTGGAATAGACTACAAGAGGACCTCATCAAGTTCCACAAATACTTTACAGGATGTCTTAAACTTGGCTCAACAAAATACGGTTTTTACAAAATAACAAGCTGTAAGACTACTTTTTCAAATTCGTGTGGTAATCATAATAAATTTTCTTAGAAAATGGTGGCAAACTTATGAAAATCTATCAGTTGACAGTTTTCTAAAAAAAAAGATCTAATTTAGTTTTGATCTAAAGATCAAAATTAAAATATTTCAAAAGACATTGAACACAAAGCTAAAATTGCAAAGTTTTACTTGTAACTCTGTATATTTTAAGCAAAAGTGATTTGCTTTTAAAAGATCTATCAAATGATACCTCACACAACATATTTTGCCTATGCTTCCTCGAAAGTTTGTACCAATATCACCTGCTTGTGGTTCAAACCGGAAGTAGGTAGATAGTACCATTTGCACCGTTTGTATCACGAGAAAACCTTTCAACATTTTCATAAAATATTTTGCTGTTTATCATGTTCATGCAATGTATAAAATCGTGTAAACCAGTAAATTACAGTGTATGCCAAATAATAGGAAAAAAAACTTAACAAGTAGGTAAATATACAAATATGTATTGATTAATCTTTAAAGACAAAAAACATTTTCTACATTTACCCACCAATAAAATTTAGAATTCGCGAAGGAAGACAATTAGTACAGAGTGATATATGCAGACAATAGGGGTGGCCATTGAAATTTCTTATTTATTACGCTATAGTTAACTGTTTAAGGGCACGATTTGCGGTCGTTTCTCGTAGTTAGCGCCAGGGGGCGCGCGGAAGGTGATACTTTGAGTGCAAACGCACGAACGTATCGGGACAGGAGGGGTGGGCTTATCAGAGACATCTAACGTCGCCGTACCGCATGATAATAACTATGGGGGTTCTGAGGGAATACGAGAATGTACGATACGATACGTATTTTTACTGCCCAGCACGCTACAAGAAGAATTCACATTGAAATTCCGCCCCCCACATCGGTTAAGACATTTTAGCTAGCTTTCTTATCGATTCTTAATGGTGGTAGAAGTGGAGGAGGAAAATTCGAGATTTTCGTGATTGGGAAAGTAATGGTTTTGTTGATGTTTTAGGTACATAACGGCGGACATCTTTCTTTTGGTGTTATGTAAAATTTTACCAACTAAATGTGTAACTGTAAAGTGTAAATGCCTTTCACGATAATAGAGAGAAATTATTAGAGAGTGTAAGGAAAGTAATATGAAAATAATTAGAAATTTCAATTAAAAATATATAATGGGAATGTGTAAATAAAAACCTCTTTTTCTTTGTTTGGTTAGATTGTTTTAATGGGTACATTTTTCGTCTTACGACATCTTCAGCCCAAATCTACAATATATCAAAACATATACATTAATCTAGGCAAACACATACAAATCTTTAATAAATTACGTACGGTCCAATTGAAATAAAATACGCAGTACACAACAACACATGTCTATCATTTCAGAACACACAAGACGAATGACAAGACGACCGTTGTGAAGTTAGAAGAGTAATGGATGAAAAAACAGGTTGGGCAAAGTTAGGAATTTAAAGTGTAAGAAATAATTGGTTTGTTATTAAATATTAATTGATCGTTTAGCAAAGTGACGTTATTATTTCTTTTGTGTTTTTCTATTTCTAATTGTTCTAATAAATCCATTTTCTAACCATTTTTACATCGGTGGATTAGTTTGGGTGTATTATAATTAATATGATGACCTGTGTTTAATCTATGTTGAAATAAGTTAGATGTTGCTGTTTTTATTTCCCGCCATTCGTTTTGCTAACTTCCTTCCGGTTTGACCTACATAAAAACGGAACATAAAAACAGAGCAACATCTAACTTATTTCAACATAGATTAAACCAGGGCTGCGGAGTCGGTAAAAAAATTCTCGACTCCGATTCCGACTCCGACTCCAGATATTTTTCGTGGTCTGACTCCGACTCCGACTCTGACTCCGACTCCAGAAAAATCTTACATGTAAATAATAACAAATTTGACACGGAATAATACAACCGAGCAATATTAAATTTGCTATGAAAACAAAAATACTACCAGGAAAAAAAGAAACAAATTTAATAAATTAAATTTCTATTCAAGTATTGTGATTTTATTAGATATAAGGCTTGTGCATATCAAATTACTCACAAACAAATGCTATACACATCGGAAAAACAGAAGTTTTATTTGTGTCCAGCGAATTTGTTGGCAAAACTATTGAAACTAACAATCTAAATGTAAATAAAAACGACCTATAAGATATCAAAAAGACGTATTGATCGGACCACAAATAGAAAAGTTATGTAAAAACACAAATAAACAGACCACAAATAAACTAGTTATTTATAAAATGTAATTTCTTTGTTTATTCAAAATTTCGGTATTAAACTGTTTTCACATTAGAGAACATACAAATCGTCACGACTTTGTCCATTTAACCGACTTTCTATCTCTAATAATAATAAAACCACCCATAAGACAGTGTAAATACGAAATAAAATTCATTCTAATAAAAACAAAATTTAGTACGTTTATAAAATTGTTGTGAGGGACAGAATAGCTCCAACTAATTCTCCTGCAAAGATGCCCTTCAATCGTTTTTAATTATTTTGAAAGCTAAATATAATCATAAATATGGCTACAGGTATAACTTTTGAATAAATGATACTACATTAAACTATGGGCCTAATTCTCAATCTCATTTTAAGACTCCTATTCAAATTTCTTTTTTCAAATTTCTGACAGATTACTTTTGTTAATCGTTTTCACTTTCGTTTGGAAAGTGTGTTTTGTAATTTGATTAATTATTTACATAATATGTATATGTAGGTAGGTGCTTTGTCAAAGACCTAATAGAATATTATTTTGTTTTATTTGTTTACTATCTACTGAGGCAACGTCCATCTCGCATGTTCTTTTTCTACAGTAATTAAACCAGGACTCGGAGTCGGAGTCGGTACATTTTTTCCGACTCCGATTCCTCTGAAATTTGTCTGAACTCCGACTCCGACTCCACAGCCCTGGATTAAACACAGGTCATCATATTAATTATAATACACCCAAACTAATCCACCGATGTAAAAAGGGTTATAAAATGGATTTATTAGAATAATTAGAAATAGAAAAACAAAAGAAATAATAACGTCACTTTGCTAAACGATTAATTAATATTTAATAACAAACCAATATTTTCTTACACTTTAAATTCCTAACTTTGCCCAACCTGTTTTCATCCATTACGCTGCTAACTTCACAACGGTCGTCTTGTCATTCGTCTTGTGTGTTCTGAAATGATAGACATGTGTTGTTGTGTACTGCGTGTTTTATTTCAATTGGACCGTACGTAATTTATTAAAGATTTGTATGTGCTTGCCTAGATTAAGTTATATGTTTTGATATATTGTAGATTTGGGCTGAAGATGTCGTAAGACGACACATGTACCCATTAAAAAATTTTAACCAAACAAAGGAAAAGAGGTTTTCATTTACACATTCCCATTACATTATTCACCTTTGTAATAACATGAACGCATTTAAAAAAAAATTAAAATATATGTTTAGCAGATGTAATAAATTAGTCTTGGAAATTTGGTGGACAAACACTATATACAATATATTCAATATAGGGAAAAAAATATTAAATTGTTTTCATACCTCGCAGTTCAACAATGTTGCCAACCAAAGAATAAATACATACGGCTTGCAACAATTAAAAGCATACCTGATTTTCTATTATAATTTGTCAAATCGATAAATTAGAGTAGTAAAAAGTGTTATTACCGTAAGGTGACCAGACATCCCGTTTTTGGCGAGACAGTCGGTTTTTCACATTTAGTCCCGCGTCCTGCGGTGTTTTAACTATCTCCCGCTTTTTAAGAAAATTTAAAATTTTTCGTATATACTCTATACATTATCTATTAGTAGCCACAGATTTGTTTTCTTATTTTGTCTAAACATTCTTTTTCAAACGGTTCGATAAAAAGCAGTAACACAGTATTTGTATTATTGTAGTTAAAATGTTTTCCAAAAAAAATTTTAAATTACACGTCATAGGTACTAACACACCAGTACAATAATTATAAGTTATAATAATAAGTTAATATTAATAGTCATAATAAGTTTATATGATGGTCAACATTAATACTCTCCGCTGAATGACTATAAAGTTCATTTGTACGTGAAGATGATTTGATTTAAAAGCCAGGCATAGCAATTTGGTTTTAGTTAAAAACAAAGCGAAATTAGCAAAAATAACTAAGCAAATCTGTAATAATATATAATTTATTGATTTATTTTGATTGTTATCCTACTATGACGTAAGCCTCTAATGATAGAGGCAACAATATATTTATTTCTGGATTTATCTGTAAATTATGTAAAATTTATAAATTATTTACTAAATTTATTTGGTACAAACAACAAACGTGTTAATTAAAAATAAACGTACGAGTAGAAATTTACAACGTACTTAATATATACTATAAGTTCATGATGAGTTATAAAATTCTGTTTTTTTTCAAATGACCTCATTTGACCTCAAGAAGGTGATATAAAGTTGTGTGACCTATTATACTCGATTTAAAAAAAAAAAGTGTGGGTATCGCAAGAGGCCAAAAATTGATGTTCTTAAAAAAAACTCATTCCAAACATTCCAAACAAAATTATAGTCTATTCATATACTAAAATATTAATTTGTTTTTTACTATATACCGTGTGTCCCCAGATGGACCAAACTAGACCTATAATAGACCATTTTTTGTCCTAAAAATGCCATAGCCATGGTTTGGAAAAGGTGTTTTAAGTTTAATTTAATTTTTTGATGTCAAATTTGTATGTAAGTACCTCAACTTTAATAATTTATCTCATAGTATATCCTCAAAGTCTACAATTATCATAAATTAATGATAATTGTTGTGTTAATTATATACACTTGTATATAACAAATTTTTTACAATTTAATTTGATAATGAGCTATTGCTACTGTAAGTGAGTCAAGACAATGATTCGAAATTTTGGAATAGGGAATTGAAATGTAAATACTACAAGACTACACACATACAAATTGTTTGTGTAATTCACATGTAACGTCACACGTCAACTTTAGTGTAATTTTCGCCAATTAACAACCAAAATTGTTGAAAATTACGTACAAATTAAACTTCCATTTAAATTTATACATTTGTAATTCACTTATGAAAAACTGATAGTTTACTCTTGCGAACATTTAACGATAATTTGTTTCATCCTGTACGTTAAATCAAAATTCTTACTTCAACAATGGCCGTTTTAGAGTATCCAAAACTATTTACAAAGAAATACGTGCTTCTCGAGAAATGATATGTATGTCCATTATAGGTATAGATCACTCCGGGAACATCGCATTTGTTAAATAAAATTATATTTATGGTCTCAAGTTCCTTTCTTAGACATAAGCAGTTTTATTTTATTCGTTTAAACAATTTTATGTTTCTTTCACTTGAAAATGTTTAAATGCGTTTTTCTCGAAACAACTGTTTTCGTAATAAATCTTAATAATAATATATTTTCCTTAATTTTTATCCGAATTAACCACTTTTTTAATATGAGGTAAAGTTTGGAGATAACACGATAAGACCAAAAAATAAAAAACAAAAAATCCCTCTTAAAGTTTCTTTCCTCCGCCGTATCACATATTCATCAATAATTACCATAAACTCGTTCCAGATAAATTCTCTTACAAGCTATATTAGGTACATACATTAAATCTAACGGAAATCCCATTGACGAATAATGCGTACTTTATGAATAATACGAATCGTCTATAAAATATTCCAATAAATTTGTATATATTTATTATCCATAAAACGGCATCGTCGCGTTTTGTTTCAGACAGAAATAGCGTGACCTTTGTCGTTGTCTCGGGATTTTATTGCGATTACTAAACATGCTAATAATTTTCAGGTTCAAAGTTCCTATGTTCAGAAGTGATAGCGCAGATCAGAAGCGAGGTGGATGACATAAGTCTGATCATAGTCAACTTTGAGGACCTGACGACAGTGCCATCTGCATCACTCGAGAACAGTCCGGTAGGAAAAGCTCGTCTTAGCAAATGTGAGTAAAGTAAATCTTGACAATACATAATTTAAAAACTTACCAGTGTATCTCCAGGTTAGCATTAGAAATCTCACGTTTCGTCCTGAAAGAAAAGAATTATACATATAAGTTATATCATTAATGATTTGGTATTTATATGACAGTGAAACGTGATTGAAACTAGGTAGAAAGGGGTGCTTGAAATAGAATCACTTGACATTATACTTTAAGTTAAAATAATCAACTAAACATGCAATAAAATTATAAAAATACGATAGTATTTTAATGGTATTTTGTCAAAATTATCACATCGTCATATTTGGTGGAGGCGCTTACAGAAAATTATTTTTTGTCTCCAGTGTACTGCATAATTGAATTTCTTAATAGCGACAGATAATGTATTCATATTTATGTTAATTACATGCGCTTTAAATTACCATGTCATTAGATGTTGAGTGACGTTGTGAAATTATAGTACTTTATTAGGCCAAAGTTGTTTAAGATTTTAATTTATGTCGAGCGTAGTAAATAAATAGAAAATCCCGTTATAAAAATATATAAATTTCGTGTGGAAAAAATTAAAATGTGGGAAATATCAGAAGCTAAATTACGTAGATTCATTTTAAGAGGAATTCACACTATAAGAAAAGGAATTTCATTTAAAAAATTAAATTTTCTGGTGGTGGCGACAGATGCAAATTAAAAAAAAAACCATACATAAAATACCGGACGGCCCACGCCATATGTACGCCCGTTTCTTTTTATAATTGATGATACTAGATGACAATGATTTTACAAATAAATCTGTTATAAAGTTATAAATATGTTAGTACGTATTTTTTGGCAAAAATTATTATAGGATTTCTGTTTTTTTTTTGTAATTTTGGAGGTTTTAGGATATCGGTCAAACCAATAATGTGGTTGCAAAATAATTTTATTATTATAGATTATAAATGAATATTAGTTAAAAATTTTGGCAAGCAACAAAAGGACAAGAAATACAATAATAATTTTTAATTTTTAAAGAAACATCAGTACCATTGTATATTTTTGTTTAAACAAATGGTTATTTGTTTAAACAATTGCAAACTAGTTAATTAATGATAAACAATGCCAACAATCATCAGTAATAATTTCTCAAAAAAAAAGAAAAATATGTAAGTGAAATGTATAATTAATAATTAATGTATAATTTTTTAAACAAATGGTATTTGTTCTAACAATTGCAAATTTGTTAATGACCAAAAAATGCTAACATCCTAATAATAATTTCCTTTAAAAAATAGAAAATATGTCCGCAACATTGTATATATTTGTTCAAACAAATGGTATTTGTTTAAACAATTGCTATATAGTTACTAAATTACAAAAAAAAGCCAATACATTAATAATTTCTGCAAAAATGGAATAATATGTTTGTAACGTCGTATATTCTTGTTTAAACAAATGCTAATTGTTTAAACAATTTCAAATTAGTTAATAAATCACAAAAAAATATGTCAATAAACCAATAATAATCATTTCTGCGAAAAGCATAATAAAACACGTAACATTGTAAAATTGTAAATTTGGGGAAACTGTTGTCTATTTAGGGTACTGTGGGGAGGGATTTTGCAAATGAGCCGCCATTTCTGTAATTTCGTCAAAATAGTTAAATAATAAATGAAAGTAGAGGAAATTTTGTATAATTTATGTCTATGACATTTTTTGCTAAAATTAATAGTTTAGCTGCATGAGCAAATTCTATTTGATTGAGATCGGTCGTGTCTGCATTAATGTAAAACTAGTTAGCCAGGATTTGACAGATAATTTCATTCTAATGACAGTAGGTAGTGTCAAACGCTGATGTTTTGATTCTATTGACAGTAGCTATTGTCAAAACATCAGCGTTTGACACTACCTACTGCCATTAGAATGAAAATATCTGTCAAATCCTGGATAACTAGTTTTATTTTAATGCAGACACGACCGATCTCGATCAAATAGAATCTCATGCAGCTAAACCAGTGTTTCTTAACCGGTGCTCTGCGGAGCACTACGAGCGGAGCAAACCTATGCGCCTGACGTGAGCGGGCGAAGGACAGCGGGGGAAGGTTGAGAAACACTGAGCTAAACTATTAATTTTATATATAGTATGATAAAGTCATGTGTCTGGCCACATAAAATTTTTAGTTATTCTGGTAATTCACAACTGAAGATTGTTGGAATCACGCATTCTAGTCTTGTGAACAATATTATCTATAAGAAATTGATCAATGGACTGACGACAAATTGTTTTATTTTTTATTCGTAGCATTTATATTTGATCTGCAGTATTTTTTATATTAAGGGGACGTTCTCATGTAGAGGCCTAAAAAGTAGCTCAACTTTGGGACAGTTTTTCAAACAAACTGTAAGTGATATCTATATTTTTTCTATTGCTATATATTTATTATACTTTAGTGTACAAAAAGAAATTGTGCCAGAAAAAAATTTATGCAATAAGAGGATACTGTTGTAGGAAGTATCAGGTCCTGCGCGGAGTACTAGTCTGAATGACGTGCACGATAGCTCCTATAAAAATAACCAGAAATCGAAATTTCAACAGCGCTAGACGAAATTAGTTGGAAGCTAAACCAACATTTAGTTAACAAAGTTGAAAATTGACAAAATAGCTGCTGTTTGAATTTTAAGATCAATCTTTTACAGCTTTTGTTCGTTTTCAAATCGTTATAAATAATATAATTATTTAAATGTTTTACTTATTATGAGGTTCAGCCTGCAATAAAAAGTATTCTCTCTAAGGGCAAAAAAGAATAACTCGATCCGTTAAACGATTCAAAAGTAATCGCGCATGTCAGTATGAAAGATCATGTTTCTAGAAAAACGCGTCGGCGTCGGTTGTATCGGTGTAATAAACTCAACAAGATAAGGTAGAAACATTATAGTTTTTAAAACAACTTTTCTATATGAGTTCATTGAAATATAATAATTTACTCAACATAAGCACCTAGTTATATTCGTTCTCTACACTGTGTCTAAGTTTTACATTCCTACTTTAAAGGGTTACCGAAAATTATCATTTGAATAAACACATCTCTTTGCGCCACCCTAATGCAGGAATTATCTACCGGAGAATACCATAGGCTACAAAACCGTAAAACTTGCGAGAATCAATAAACCGTTTCAGGGGCTTATTTTATACACTTCAAGGTTTCAAAAGATGAAAGAAAAAAACATTGATTTTTTAACCGATTACATGAGAACCTCCCCTTAAGCTCCAAATGTATATGCACAAAACATCATGTTATATAAATAGTAACAGCACTCAAGGCTGTCACTACACTAACACTACACTACTTTCGTCTTTTTCAAACTTCTTTTTAGTAACTAGAAAAAAGTTTTAAGGTAACAAGCGAAGGGTATACAGGACACACTTTTTATCTATTACAGAATAGCCAACCTGGTGCAACCAAAAGCATTTTAGGTTATGTTGTACGTTACTGCGGTATGTTAAAACAAAACAAAATGTCTTACGTTGGCGCTGTTGGCAGACCTTACAAATGCCCCCGCTCCTCATGCGTCTATGCTAAGTGCATAAAGATAATAGCACAGCATTTCAAACTATATTACGTTTGAGAACTATTTTCTAGTTACTGAAAAAACGTTTAGAAAATGACGAAAGTAGTGTAGTGTAAAATTGCCTTTATGTATGTACAACATATGTCTACTAAATAGACCAAACGATCACCTTGACTACACAAAGCCCCATTTAGCGATACCTTTAATAAACACCCTTAATCCTTAATCGTTATAATTGTTTACATAGAAATTGGATGAAATCCACCTCTCTCTATAAACGTCTCACCACCCTTACCTTACCACACCACCCAGCCTAATCCAAATTAAATTAACCCCGAAAACCTTGTCTATAATAGACCGAGAATCGATTACTCCAACAGCCCATCCACCAAAATATCGTTTTCCCATCAAATTAATAAACATATGACTAACTGGTTTCGGTAAGGCGCTAAATTCGAAGTCCTATACCGATCCGTTAAAACCAATAGACAACCAGTGCCGATAAAATCGCTAATGAGTTTCTCATGTCTTGTGTGTTGATCCAGTTGATCGTGCGAGGGCTTCCTTCAGACAGAGCCTGAGGTTCGGACAGAACAGAAGAGGATTTAGGCTTACCGGATACCTAACACCGCCTAGTGACGTAACCGCCGCCGAAGAGGAAGCCGATACCTTAGAACAGTGGTGAGTGTTGACAGTAATTAAGATCTCAAATTAGAAGATTGATTTTACGTGCCCTAGCTATTTGCGGCTGTTATTAAAAGAGATTCGGGGAGATTTTTTTCCGATATGGGCGCCGTTTTAACATGTTTCAGGGTGGAGAGGGAATTTTAGTATTGAAGGGTGCTGTTTAATTTAAAAACACATGGCGCACATTACATAACATATTAATGGAAAAATTTCAATATCATAACTAGAAAAAAAGTTATAAAATAGTTACTTAGTAACCACAAGTGTCAAAAAGATTTGGTTTCTCATCAATCCAATTGAAATTTTTCTATCTAAATACCTGTTATCTTAGGGTGGCCAACTTCTTAATACTCTAAATCGGGACGCTGACATCCGGGGATAGGCCATAAATAACACATTGTCAATAACTAAAACATACTTTTATCTTAAGTATTGCAAGGCTTTTTGATTAGCGGTAGATAAATGGAAATAGTCAAAGCTAGGTTTCTAAGCTAGGTCTTTGTTATTCTCTAATTTTTAAGTTTCTTTTTACATTTTGATTTTTAAGTTTCTTTTTACATAATGGTTTAAATCCAGGTTTTGGCTTTAACTATTATTAATTCAATATAATGCGTCCTAACTGTGTCATCATTTGCTCTTTACATTTTTTAAGAAGCTAACCAATGATTCTGACATAGATAATGATTAGAAATGTACCTGGCATATATATTTATATAACAGTTTCACCTGCACAGCCAGAATATTACCAATTTTCAAGACCTTGTAACTTTATGGCATTATTTGTACTTATTATATTATATTATATATCTATTGTATTTCACTGTCTTCGCCGCTAGAAATCTACACCAAAGCACGTGATTTGTTTCCAACTGATTTCCAATAGTGGAGTTTCTTTTCTGAAATTGTTGTTAAATTTCTTGACTATTTATCAAGATTGTAATATTTTTAGATTAATGAAATTATCTGTAAAACTATGTGATTACAAGGTGAATTCAATTTTAAATTTTTAAAGAAATTTTATGAACGATAAAGTGATGATGTTTTCCTTTGGACCGAAATTTGATAATAATATTTTTCTTTTTTACAAATAAGCATCGATTAAAATTAAAAATTAATCAAAATCAGGTTGATTAAATTACAAACACAATACACGTTTAAACATCGTTTGAATAAGTTAATTATTATTTTTGTGAGTGTTGCACTTCTGTGACTATAAAATGCAATTCATTCACCCAATCAGGAGCTCAAAGTAGTACGTTGTCCGTCAACAATATTTATTACAGAATTTGGTCAATCCTGACTGACTGAAATTTCTATATAACAGATCTGTTCTTTTACAGAATAAACAATCGATACCTTCCTGTATAAGTGTACAAAATTTCGCGTGAAATATCAATATCCGATATATCAACATTTAACTTCTTTGAGTACATGAGTCAGACATAATTTATCACGTGGCATGGATACAACAATAACAATTATACATATACATTACCACAACAAGTAATGCACCTTTATCTATAATTTGATGTATAACATGAGATCATTGATACAAAGTTAAGCTCACTGTGGATGGTTGTTCTATAGGACGTACTAGCTCTAATGATTCCTAAATTCGCTAATATGTTTTCCAATTTGGACAGAAAATATCTCAATTACCTACATATCTTTTGCAAACGGCATTTTGAGTCATTTTGTTGAGTAAAGTATGGTACACTTTTATATGCTAACAAAATCATTACTTTGATGGCTGGTGTATGGGAATTTCTGGACATTAAAATAATATTTTTAAATATCGGGAAAAAAAGATTTGAATTGAACAACTACTTAATTAAGTACACTCAAATCTAAAATACTTCTCTGTGTTATATTTTATGAAATAAATTGTTTTTCAACGCCACGTACGATATTTATTACCTACAATTGCTGTTGGAAACGTTGAAAAATGAGTTTTTGGCGAATAACTTTTAAAATATTGGGAATTGTGATGGGGTTGTATTTAGAAACAATGTTTATTTTTTAATTCTGCATCGTTTCACCTAAAAAAATGTATGGGTTCCAATTTAAAATAAGAATAATAACGCGCTTTGAAGTTTGACAAGTTTGACATAGATTTTGGTCATCCTGTATAATTTGGATCAATGACACTTGGTTAACGAGACTAACTTAATCTAACTAGATCTAACTTAATAAGGACGTCGCAAAATTTTATTAACGAGGTGCAATTTGTGGGTTTTATTGATTTTTAAAGCCAACGATGCAAAATCAATTTTCCTTTGTTTTTATTTTTTTTGCGCTGCAGTCACTCAACCGATTTCAATAAAATTTTGGTGGTATGTAGGCAACCATAACAGGCTTCCAAATGTGTAAAAAAATATATAGCATGCAATTTAAAAAAATATATCACGTTGGCATTGCACATTTTTGGGACACCCTGTATAATCAAAAATAATTTCTTGAAATGTACCTTGAAGTACAGGGTAAGCTTGCAAAATGTCAAACTCTTAGCTTAATTAGTAACTGAGCTACAGAAGACGGGAGCTGAGCTGCAGGACCCTGTATATGTTTATATCAAGCAAGTATTTGTTTCGTCGCTGTATTTTCAGATTTAATCATTCTCTCTTGGCAATTGAGTGAATTTGAACTAATTTTATTCCCTTTCTATCGTTTCTCTACTAATTATAATTTATTTCAGAATCAATAAATAAAAATCAAAAATTTTAAGATTTTAGCAGGCTCAAGATATTTTTACTTTCCAAAACTGAATTAACTCAAACTAATAATGTTACCTTTCTATTGTTTTATTTTGTTAAAAGAATTTTAGCGGAGGTTCAATAAACACTATTACTTAAAGACTCTTAAATGTAACTTTTCTCTCTATTTCCGGTTTTAAACATTCTCTCTCGATAAGTCGTGTGAATTTCAACTAATTGCCAGTTTTCTATTGTTCGCTATGAACACAAGCCAACAATTCTTACAGCACATTAGAAAACATTAGACATACAACATAATTAATCTCACAAATTAACAAATAATAGAAAGGCAAACAATCGAGAAAGAAACCCGAAAATATGGACACAAAATGGACATTCAATAAGCATCCGAGCATCCTATAAAAAATCTTAATAACAAATTGATAAACTAATTGATAACAAATAAGTATAGAAAGAAAAATTGACACATTCAAAATTCTACGGTTAGACCATCAACGACGAAATACAAAATTATTAGAATTATTATTATACCAATTTATTTTGCAATAGACTAAATTATTAGTATAGGGTGTTTAATAAATCAGGGTAAAATATTTTATTCTTCTAACCTCTTTAAATTTTTGTAGTGACTGTTGTATACCTTTGCAATAATACTTTACGCTTATTTGCGTATTTCAGATAAATGCGAACATTAAAAAGACGCGAGGTATGAAACCCTTATGATAGGATGATATGAAGCTCGAACATGCAGCTTTTCTGTTAACCCGTGAACGATTTACCGTGACCAGATGACGTCAAATTGACATCACGTGTGTAATGGTCCTATAGTACTACACAAGCGAGAAGTTCACGTCACTGAGTTTTTGAGCACAGAAGCATATAATAGGCATTATAAACATGTCAATATTTATCTGGTGTCACTTGCACGCTCTATGAGAAGGTACTTTAGCAACGGATACATTTAGTACGATAATGTTGTGTATGATAAAAATATTGCTCAGAAAATAATTGTTCAGAAGGAAAAGAGAAAACTTTTTTCTTACACAAAAATAGATTTTGGGAGTTCATGAGAAATTTCATTTGTTCCAATGTTTTGAGGTTTTAACCAGACCTACACCATTTACTATGTATTGTAAAAATTGTAGGTTTAAACAATTTTGAATGGCAAATTACGCCAGAGTAAAACAATATATTGGAGTCTTTTTGATTAATTTAAAAAGCAATTTATATGGGCGTTGAATCTTTCATAAAATACCTGCAGACTTTACGTTTAATTAATAAATCAGTTTTTCATCATGCTGTCACAAAACGAGCTCGAACGCGACCTGTTCAATTTGCAATAAATCGTCGCATTAAAAACATCTTTGGGGCGTTTTTCAGCCCTTTGACGTCAAACTCGCCGACGCCCATCCTCGAACAGACATGGGTGTCAAAAACTGAAGTGCCTCTGGCTTCCACAGCTCACACCACCATTCCAGTGCCCCAACCAAAGGACTATACGGCACTAACGATATCGCATAGTGCCCCCGCAAGTCATCAGGCCTCCTTTGAAAGAGGAGAAAGCGTCGATAGGGGCAGAACTCTAAATAATAGGTAGGTTTCACTTTAGTGTACCGCACCTTACGTTTTATTTTCCAGTAGTATTGACATTTTAGATTTAAGACAATCCAGAAGCAAAGAATTTTTCCCATTACCGTCCAACTTTCTGCCGGACGGTATACTAAACAGGTTATTGATCAAATTCGTAAATAGTTCGGTTTTTATGTATGAAATGCGGTATCAAAATAAAATGCCCGTAAATAATATAATAAAGTCTATAAACGCGTGATTTGTCAACAGTTTTCCGTTTACTATTACTGCGATACGTAGGTACAGAATGCAATTAATAATATGCTTTTATTTATATCTGTAAACTCAGGCAAAAGTACTTGCGGTCGTACTTGTTGACCCAAAACTAGGAAAACTTGAAGGGATTGACCAATCAAAGAATAACACCTTTTATTTCATTGTTTAATTATATCATTCATCAACTGATAGAACATATCAGCACAGGCTAACCAAACTGAATGTAGGTAAGAGTGTTCAAGTCAAAATTATAAAAATAGCAGTTTGAGAGTTTGATTAAGAGCTGAATAGCTATCTGATTCAATAGTTCATTTGCTGTCCTAGAAAAAAATGCCAGAATTTGATTCTTCCACTATTTTTTACTTTATTATACGCAGTATGTAAAGTATTGTAATCGTGCCAAAAAAAAATTTTGAGATTTTAGCGGAAATATGTCTTATTGGGTCCCCTGAACATTTTTGACCAAGGTACAAAAAAATGTCTGTGTGTGTGTGTGTGGATGTGTGTGTGTGTGTGTACCCGTTTTTTGTGGCGACGATTCCGGAGAAACTACTAAAAGTATCGGGACGAAACTTCATGTTTAGAAGTTTCATAACCAAACTTAGAGCTGAAAAGCTTTCTGTTGAAAAGGGTTCAAAGGAACTGGAGGTTTAGTCTTAGCATTTTTGAAAGATTTTGCAAATAAGCCGCCATTTCTGAAATTTCGTCGAAATAGTTAAATATTAAAATTAAAGCAGAGGAAATTCTGAATAATTTATGACTATGACATTTTTTGTGCAATCCATAGTTTAGCCACATGAACAAATTGTATTTCATCGAGATAGGTCGTACTGCATTAAAACTAGTAGCCACGATGTGTCAGATATTTGATTCTAATGACAGTAGGTAGTGTCATACGCTAATGTTTTGAGAACACCAACTGTTAATATAAGCTTCGTTCGGATATTGTACATCGTAAGAGCGCGTTCGGGTAATCGGGTAGGGTACGGTGAGAGTGACTAACGTCATTCGGCGTTTATCTGCATATAAGAGAGAGATACAGCCGACCCAGGTTATCAGAGCATTGCTCTCCCCATACCCTACCCTGACAAACCGAACGCGCTCTTATACTTTTTACACCCAATAACACGTAAGTGTTATTTGGACGGTGTACTCGGGGGTCTACGGAGTACAATATCCGAACGCAGCTTTAATCGACATATCTGTTTAGTACCACTAGTTTTATTTTAATGCAGACATAGCCTATCTCGATCAAATAGAATCTCATGCAGCTAAACTATTAATTTTATATATAGTACGATAAAGTCATCTGCCTGGCCACATCAGATTTTTTAATAAAACAATTTACTAAGTTATAAGAATTGATATATTGATTTCCGGGTGGATATAAGAATTATATAAGATATAAGAATTATTCCTTACTTTAGGCGTTTTCTCGCGAGCAACGGTTAGTTCAAGTTACCTGAAGTAAGGTGTAGTATGTCATTCTCGCGACAAACTTGTGACGTCACAGTTACCTTGAGTAAGCTGGTTGGGGTTACTGAAGCTTACCTGACTGCTGACAAGAGTATGCTACGTCAAGCCCATCGATATTTGAAATTGGTTATCTTTACGATGACAGTACGGTGACAGTTGTTGATCAGTTTAGTCATAGTTTAGTTTTGCGTTGAAATGTACCCTTATAGTGAGGAAGAAATACTAGATGATATCGATAGAACAAACACTTTTAGAAACGGACGAGGAAGCAGTTGCTCAAATCCATTTGAGGTCATCCAAAGGAATACCATCTCAGAATGCAAACGCTATTCATCATCTTCTCGAAGTATGGCTTTCCATAGCAGAATGACCTCTAGTATACGGCTATGGGGTGCGTCTTGCTATACTATACAGAAAAGAACGATAAGAACAATTCAGCAGGCCGACCAAACAACACACTGCATTTCTTTAATGAGGGCGTACATTTACCAACAACTTCTACAAGCTCTCAGCTCAGACACAAGAAAGTGCGGCCTCCCAGCAGATTCTCATGAACGCAGAAGTTATTGCAATACCGTACCATAGAACCAAAACAACTCCAACCAAGGACATATCATCAGCTCCTTAATAAGCTTCCAAAGAGCAGGCTACAAACACCCCTAGGGACCTTCAAAAGAAAGTTAAAGCATATGCTGGTCAGGGAGAGCTTCAATGGGATTGAAGAATTTGAAACCTACGTGAAAAATAACCATCAGTAACACAATGCTATATTTTGCTTAAGTGTTTTTGCAATATATTTAAGATTTATTATGTGATATTTACTGTGTCCAGTTTGGTACAAAGTGGAAAATTGTATTAAAATTAATATAACTCCACAAAACAAACGAAAATAGGTTTTTATTTATACACTATTACAAATTGCTGGTTGCTTAAGTGCAACATTTTCTTCTACATGCGGCTGACAATTACTATGAAGTATGAAAATTTAGGTTACGTTAGTAACCTATACCATCCATACATTTGTCACTTGACATAAGTAACTTGACAGAACTAACTATTCGTATTCTCGCGATGTAACCGAAAGTAAGCAAATGATCCACTGACTACAGGTAACCGTAACAACATACTTCAACATACCGAGTATGTTCGCGAGAATACGCCTTTTCTTTACACCTTGTATGTAGTTTTCACGTGACAAGATGCTAAAACATAAGAAAGAGGTACTAAACGAACGGTCGACTTTAAGAACTTCCGTATTTCAAAACACAATGAATCATATGTAATGTATACCATACGTGCCTCACAAGCCAAATTATGAAAATACTATGTTTATGATACATATTTGTGCAACCACTTACGACAAGTATGATCCTGTTCTTCACACCACAATAAACAGACTGACACTAATTTACGACACTATTTTATTCACAAAATTAACGTATCGACTTTTCCGATATAATACGGCAACAAAGAATAATAACGCACTAAACTGCAAACGAAATTCTAGCAAACGCACCGAAGAAACTCGACCCGCGGCCAAACAACTTTTTTGGTACGCCTCTGCAGTCTGCACTGGTTTGATGCGCAGTAGGTCTGAAACGGACCAAAACCGGCCTAAACGTTTCTAAATTTAACTAAACTATCGAACAACAATAATTTACCAGATGGCATTTAATAATCGTCTTCTTAAAATTATGTTAACCGTTTCTGATTTCGACTCACCGATATGATGCAACAATAGTTCTACCCTTTTTAGTGCAGGAAAATTAGCTTTTTTAGAAGAACAAATTTATAAAGTTTTAAATTTTGGTTATGAACTCTCAGTACGAACCCAAATACAGATCCGAAGAGTTCCCACCTCTCCGGTGGGAGCTTCATCCCCTTTTGCTCAAAAAACTACTCCTAATCGTGACATCGCGGTCTTTTTCGGCGTTTTGCTTGTAAACCGCAATTTTTACGAAAAAATGTTAAAGAACTTTTTATATTCTCCATTAAATTCTCTATAAAAATGTCTCTTACTATTTTTTGCGTATCTCCCACCCAACGCTCGTAAATGACCTTGGAATATAGTCATAGTTTTCAGCGCGAAGAGAAAAATGAGCCCGGTGATTATCTTTAAAAATGTTAGTCTAAGCTAGACTAACATTTTTGCTTAGACTAACATTTTTAGAGATAATCGCCGCAAAAAACGGCGCTGGGCTCATTTTTCACTTCGCGCTGAAAAATATGCCTATATTCCAAGGTCATTTCCGAGCGTTGGGTGGGAGATACGCAAAAAACAGTAAGCGACATTTTTATATATGATATATGATATAGGTATGACATGTTTTATATTTCAAATTCTGTCTAAATTTGGTATTCTCAAGTAGGTTTTCTCTAATGCTTATTTAATCGTATGATACCTCACCCCCTTCCTATGCTGAAAAGCTACCGAAACTACCGTTTGCAATATCGTCGTATTTCAGGAAATGCAAGAGACGGAGCAGTTAAGTAACAACCTACCAAATTAACATAATTTTATTCAAAATGTGATAAAAGTAAACATATTTTTTTTTATAAGAAATGGGTATCATACTCTCCCATACAATTATAATTCCTGATAACGATGATAGTTATTTATTTCATAGTTATTACACAAAGCAGACTGGATGAATGACATTTCTACAGACACATGATCACTAATTACATTTTTAAAAGAATTTAATAATATAATTATATACTCTCCTATAGAAATATAATTTCTGAAAACGATTATGGTTATTTATTCAATACCCAGCCGTATCGGAGCCAGCGCTCCGCGCCGCAGCCCCATATTTCATATGACTCCCCATCGTGTCCTACCTACTAAAGGCGGGTTTTCCTAGGAGCAGGTTTTTATCGCAGGGTACAAGGTAAAACGCTTAGCGCAACACGCGGTCAAGTCACCAATAGGGAAGCAGTGTGACTGTTTTCCTACAGAGTTGAGAGCACACGAGTTGAGGGGGCGCAGCATTGGATGGGCAATAAAAAACACTATTGTGTAAAAAATTCTATTTGTCAGATTTTCTAAATAAAACTCTAAGTACCTAAATGTTTTGTGATCTTTCATAAACTTATAAGTTTGTAAGTGGTTTTCAGTATTTTCTTGTTTCACATGAAACACACTACTGTTACTTATTTTAATAGAAAGAAATTGCCAATCAAAAAATTTTAGTGGTGGGCAAAAGTTTCAATTGCCTAAAACGCTTCCTCCCAAATAATTTTAATGAAAATTAAAAAAAGCGCTAAAAGCTAAAAGCTTTAGAAACTTGATAAAATGTTATATATACCATTTGAATCAGGTTAGAAAAGCATACGTGGCATCATAACCACCTTCACCTGAACTGCGAAAATGTTTTCAAGGTTGTAAGTTATTTTATTACTTTAATGGTAATTTTATTTTATTGCGTTTGTATATTGCGGTTGTAACTTTGTAGATATTAGAATTTCTTAAATTTTAGGATTTAAGTTACAAAAAACGAATAAAAAAGAAGGAACTATAGACAATAAAATTTGATTATTTACATTATAGCACACTCAAAATATCGCCACAAGCTCCAAATGTAAGCTTGCCAAGTCAAAATATGGTCTTAGCCCAGTGAGGTTAAACAAATAAAGCTATTCACTTCGGAAATTTTCAAACCCAACTGGATGATTAAATACGCCTTTGATTGGGCATTAGAAATAACGTGTAAAAAGTTCCCATCGATATCGTGTCTGGGTTACGAGTTATTCACGGTCAAAGATGACCGAATTGGATTTTTTTTATTAATCGCGTGACAATGGATTTTTTGAGGAAACTTCTAGTTCTTTGAATTCTCTACATAAAATCTGTATACATCGTAATGAGTATATGAATATATTAGAATGTTGGGCGATCCATTCTGTGTCCTAAGTATTTGAAAACATGATTGAGCATAATATTTAATAATAAGAAGAACAATAGCGTGCAATTACAACTTGAGCATTTGCGAGATAGTCCTTCAGAAGGTTAAGAAATGGCTTATGTTACCCACCTTGGTTTTTACGGAAACTTGTGTAACTATGTTCCTAAATCTACGCTAATAAAGATAGTAGTTTTAGAAAAATGCCATAAAATACGATGCCGGTATTTATATAAAACACTCTCGTCATCTCAAGAATATTGGGGTTAGTTTAATTTGTTATAAATCGAAAACAGTCAGCTTATTAATTGCTTTTTATTGCCATAAAACCCTAAACTAAATTTCTCAAGGATTTTGTATATAAACTCCGTTTTTGGTTCAATTCTGGAATTAAAAAATTGGAAGTGAATGTGGGATACATTAAATTAAATATAACTAACAATGAATATACGGACATACCGTATCATACGGACTTACCGTAATGATGAGAAGAAAAATAATAATTTATTAAATTAAATGTTCAACAAATGCCAGACCTCTTCCGAAAAACAAACGCGCACAGATTTTTCTTGCTCCATGGCGCTGAATATGTAGCTACGCCACTGGATAGTCTGACTGGTTTTAGAGGAGTCTTCGCGTCGTATGTATTTTATCTCATGATACTGTCAAAATATAAAATGTCAAAAGTTCGTTTCGTATTGTCAAAATGACACGAGCTGGTTAAGATGCGATTGTCCTGCATTCACTCTTTCTACGACATGTGAAAAGATTGACACATACGTTGGACGTACGTCTTCTCAGACGACTGTCACTTTTGACAACACGCAAAGATCCCTTGACCAAACCATAAGTAGCACCTCAATAGCTGATGTGCCTCGTTTGGAAAACACAAACGCGCACCGTATTAAGTTATACGTTCTTGTCGACTTGAAATACCTCTATTCCGTTGTACGCTGCATAAAAACTTGCTCCTAGGAAAGCCCGCTTAACTGGCCTTTTCAGTATTATCTATGAAATCACATCACCACTTAAATTCGTGCAAAATATGTGCAGCAGTAAAGAAAGTCACGATTCCGTTATGAATTAATATTTTTGAGATTTATTTATATACTGATTTGTAAGTCTGTTTGTTCAACTGTATGCCCAATCTGTCCAATAACTGTTTGGTTTACCATATATCATGTTCTAGTACATACTAGAACAAAAAGAGGCCTTTCAGGAAAACCGAAATAATTAGGGGTATTAATTTATATAATCGGTATATCCGAAAACCCATACACTTATCCTTACTCTTCGCAAAGTACAAATTAAGTATTCCACCCATTGAATTATATTTTCTCCCGCGTCATTTGCATAATTTATTCCCGATCGCATTTTATTTCTTCGATCGACGATGGCGTGTTGCCCACGCTATTCTTATGCCGAAAGAATAATTCGCCAACATTATGAACGAAAAATGAATAATTTAGAATTCAATTTCTCCGAGGAAACCAATCTAGTCAAAGCTTGCACTTGTATATTCAATTCCCTTTCGCAATCAGCGGGACAAAATTGGAGCCACTGTCGCATTTGTATCAATACACGAATACACGCCATCTGTTATTGAATTCGGCAGTGTCTCTAATCAAATTATACAATGAGTGACATGAGAAAATATCAAAAGAAACAACGAGTTATGCAATGTGGAACTTAAGTAGCGGATGAAATCGATAACTTTGTAAATATTTGGGCTAAAGCAAAAATCTAAACGGGGTGATCGATTAAAAACAAAACATAACAAAAATACTGACTTAATTTATTATCATGTCAAGTCAAAATAATCAAAATGTTTGTATGAACTTCAGATACCTAATTGAATTACTTTAGTCATTTTATTTAATCTTATGATTTTATTCATTGTGGTGGCTTGACAACTGTTTAATGTCAAACAATTTTTTGTTTCTTCTACACTGATTACTGGGCTAGTTATGTATATTATGTATAATCATACAATTGCACATACATTCTTCATACACTACCGCTATTGGTGGCTACTAAATCATAACCTACAATTGTTCAGTATTTTTATTATTCATCAAACCATCATTATATCTTATACAGGCTGTGTAAATTCTTCGCGTTTAACGCAAAAAAAATAAACAACAAAAAAAGTAATAAAATGAATATACATGTAAATGTATTTTCATAGCTGGAATTCAAAAATAGAATAAAATATAATTATATGCTATATGCTCTATGCTATGTTTATTGGGTTCAACTATGCGGGACGTGTGACGAAACATCATGTATAATAATGTAAAAACTATTTAAATGTTTAATATATTCGTCAGGTATAGTCAGGAATTACAGACAGCAAGATTTTTTTTCGATGGTGCTTTGATATACAGTTTGAAACAACATTTGAAAACAGGATTCTTTTTTAAGTTTGAAAATGTGATAGGTACTTGAAAATGTCGTATATTGGACACCCTGCGTAAGATATAAGAATGAGCTTAACAATAACATATCGATCGTCAATTTTTATCACCAAGGCAACGCAAAAATAACTTTTTTGTGTATTAGTCTAGGTGGCTAGGAATTGGTGAAAATAGTCGAAAATTGTCAAATAAACACTAACTAAATCGATTTTGGCAGACATTGCTTTACTGGCGCCCTCTAGCGTGATTTAATTGGTTTTTGGCCAGCGAGTCATTTTTTTTCACGGGTACCCAATGGCCACACCATGATTATTCAATAGAAAACATCTTTCCGATTACAATGATAACTTGATATTTAGTTGAAATTCGTGCGTACAAATGTTGTTAGAAGCAAGTAAATCGAAAAAAATATTGACCTAATGATCAAAGTCAGCGTACAAGTCAAAGTCACTCATCAATTGACTACTCGAAGGAAGTACACTCTTAGAATTAAGTAAGTTCTATAAATATTTTAGCAGTGTGTCGATGATACATCCAAGTACAAGTTTTTTGTTATTCTGGTCGACCGCTCGGCCGCTAAGTGCAAAAAATTGTCCGTTTACGCTTCAACTCGTATATCGGAAATTTATTATTTGCGAAACCTTGTTCGAATGCTTTGAATTGGTTTATAATGATTTATATGTTTGTATTTATTAGCTTAATGTGTAATTAATTAATGTAATTCCTACATTGCAATGTAACAGTGTTTTTATTAAATATGACGTTTCTTTTATATTAATGAACATAAAAGTTTTCGAACACAACAAATTATACTTACAACCTTATTGCATCTAATAGCTTTTTTTGTGTTAATAAATACAAAAATCAATTTGTTGTTGTCAATATTTTTACTTTTCAGCTTATTTTAGAACTGACATATGTATTGATATTTATTCACAAAATAGAAATAAATTAAAATTAAATTGCTTTAAATTTGTCTTTATGGTAATTTGTTAATTGTGATTTACTGGTTTTTCGAGATATTTAGCTTCAACGATATTTTGCAGTGTTTAACTTAATAAACAGAAAGGAGTATGTATTTTGTATAACATGAATGTATCATTACTATTTTTTTATATTATTATTTTGTATTTACTTTACAGCAATATGTTTCAAATATCTGACAACTGAAAATAATGACAATTATGTATATCACTAATTTACAAAATTTTTGGAAGCAGGCTCTAAATTTTCGACGAATTGTGATGGAATGTAAATATGTTATAATTATTATTAAAAAAAAATAAACCAAAATATACGACCATCTAAAAGAACATTTATACAACATAAAAATTATTTCATCAAATTTGACTTCGGATGAGTATAAATTGTGTTGGTAACGGGTATATAATTTCCCAAAAGGAGACGCTTCAGAAAGAAAAGTTGTTGGTTTCTCTTACGTATAGCTTTTATTGCATATTAATTACTCACAATCATATGCAATAAAAGCTATACGTAAGAGAAACCAACAACTTGACGATTTGAACCAGGGACCTTTGCGTCGCTAGCACAATGCTCTCCCATCTGAGCTATTGACATTGTGCTAGCTACGCAAAGGGCATTGGTTCAAATCCAGGTTGTGGCTGTAATTTTTGATATATTTAAAATTTACATCCCGCCTGTATGTTACCATATTAATAACTTATAATATTACTTCGACAATGTATGTCGTTAAACATTTTCAGTTATAGTTCATATTGTTTGGAAATTAAAAATACCTTCATTTTTAATGTATATGCATTTTAGCTAACCTTACAGTACACAATTCATAAGTCAAAATGTTATTTTTAACTTATTATTGTTGTTAATGCACGCCTCTTAATTTATTTAGAAAACAAATTTAGAAATAAAATTTCCAATAATGTTCCAGCTAATATATAGAAAATCAAAAATGTGTGCTTATTGAACTGGAACTATATTACAATAAAACTTCTGTAGAGCTCTTTGAAATATTAACAAAAAAGGAAAAATAAAAAATTAATTAGTTATCAAACAATGCAAAACCAAAAATGAAACACAATAAATACATATTACAACAATAAAAAATTATTAATTATAAGTAAAATTTTAATAATTTGTCTTAACAAATGAACAAAAGAAAATACCAAATGTTTTGTTCTTTTTTTCTAGAAAGTAGAAGCTAATATGTTTCATGTGGTCTTATTGGCTTTCTCTGTTCCTTCTGAAGTTGGAGCCGTTTAAAATAAGATATTGTTAATAATTCAAACGGCTGTAACTTTTGATGAATTGAAAAAATTTTTTTTTACTTTCTAAAAAAAATTGTTTTGCGGAAGAAACGTAGGACAGCCTGTATATATTGCTATAATTTAAATTATTTTGGTTGTCAAGCATGTATTGGATGTCATGAAAGATAATTGAACATTAACTGCTGTAAAGTAAATACAGATATAAAATTTCCATTGTCCTTCATACAAAATACATGTTCGTCCTAAATGTAAATTTAAATTAAATTTAGAGAATTTATTTACATTTAATGAATATATTTTAATATTACAATTCTGAAATAGTCTATATTTAGTGATAATCCTTGGCATCAAGTTGATTTGCGCATTTAAAATGAGGTTTTCGTATCATATTATCAAATTTCATGTTAATTAATATTATTATAAAAGTAATTCTATATTTAATTAAATGCATTACCTACTCGTAAACTTAACTGTAGTGATCATATTTCATTTATTATATTGCATTGAAGATATCACATTAAGGAAAAGGTCGGACACGCTAAAAATCAACTAAATCCCGTTACATTACATCCATCGAAAAGCCACCTCGTGACGGACAATTTTTTGCGAACCAGCCGGGTCGAGGTAGAACAGTACACGAATATATAACCGACATACTATTTTCAAATCCTGCGATAGGGACTTACTTATTTCCATGACTGTACATCTGTACAATCACCTTTAAACGGCATTGTCACGCTACGATTATCAGCAAAATATTAAGAATTTGGTATCAATGTGTCGGAAAAATGTTTTTCCTCGAATAATCAGGGTACTTCCTTCGAGTAGTCCATTGACTGACTTTGACTTGTACGCTGACTTAGATCATCGTTTCTAACAACATTTGTACGCTACGAATTTCAACAAAATATCAAGTATTTGGTATCATTGTAATCGGAAAGATATTTTCTAACGAATAATCATGGTGTGGCCATTAGGTACCCGTGAAAAAATGACTCACTGACCAGAAACCAATTAAATCACGCTAGAGGGCGCCAGTAAAGCAATGTCGGCCAAAATCGATTTAGATAGTGTTTATTTGACAATTTTCGACTATTTTCACTAATTCCTAGCCACCTAGATTAATACACAAAAAAGTTATTTTTGCGTTGCCTTGGTGATAAAAACTGACGATCGATATGTTTTTGTGTTCAGAATATCATCCTGATTGAAAATACCACACAAAGAATATAGGGTGCCATTTAAAATTTCAATGATGACGACATTTCCGGGAAAACTAGAAATATTAACCTCAAGAGTATCCCAAAGAATGGCATTATTTCTATTAATATTCTTCTATTAATATTTTCCCATATTTCATTCGTCCAGGTTTATAAACAAAACAAATAAACGGGAGTACCTATGGCGTGGGTCACCCGGTATACTCATTATAATGTTTGAAAACTAAACATTTTTTTATTTTTCAGGCATATTCCTAACAAAGTGGCCCACGCTACGAGTCTGGACGCAATAGCAAGAAGACAGCATTTTAGAAGTGGGTTTCCTCCAAGTATTTGTAAGTAGAGCGCGATCAGAAAATCCGTTGAGATTCCGGATCGTAGAGATTAAATTTATGATGTTGGGGTATTCGCGCACCTCCAACATTATTGATTTTGGAAATAATGTTTTAGATTTAGATCATACCCTGTTGGATAGATAGTCAGAGATTTAGCAATAAAAATAAGCACGTTTCTTCATAGTATTCAGATTGATTCGAAAAATACCGTCCTAAAAAATACTTATTTGATGAATTTGATTTAGTTTAACTACCTATAAATATTAATAATTCTTTTCTCTTTAATTGTTTTAGCCAATAAGCCTCCGTTGACCAAACAATTTCCAAATGTCTCCTCCGAGAGTGATCTACACAAATACAAGACTGCCTCGCATCCACACGACAGAAAGAGTCCAAGCCTTAGCAATCCCACGGACTCCATTAAGCAGAAGGTTGTGCATTATTGAAGAACCTACATCCCATTACCATCTCGTTTTCTGAATACTTTAGAATATTTATAGATGCTGTGTTACCATTTTTTCTTGATAGTATGTCGTACCATATTAGATATTTTATTTATCACATGATACACACATGGAAACACCCTTACATATACTAGCACTATTAGGTTCAATTTATCTAAGAAGGTGTACCAAGAAAAACAATAGAAATAATGTCTTCAAAGCTGAGTTTGATGTTTTTGAGAATAAGGCAAAACTGCAAATCAAAACTTTCAGAATAGAATCTTCCAGCCTGATAATTGAAGACGCTTTAACTTTAGTGCGTTAAACAAAGTAAGCTTTTTTTAGCAGAATTATTAATTAAAGTAATAATTTTACTTGGAATTGTTACCTTAACCGGTTAATATAATAATTTCTAATCAAATTATTATTAGATTTATTATTATTAACTCCCACATGGTCAGTGTGTCAAGTTTGTTAGTTATCTGATAACTAAGAAAATTAATGGGAAATAAGTGCGCTTTTCGATTATGATCTTATACAATGTATGTAGGTATATAACATTCTGTGACATATTTAAAATCGATATTACATATGGTCGATCGTACGGCTCTAAATTTGGAGGGGTCAAAGTGACACCTAAAAAATATATTCTAATTTGATCATGTGTGAATGTAATTTGAAAGAATATCTAGTCAGTTTTTATTGAATTATTATATAGTTTGCCCAAAAACGCAACTAAAAACACCTTTCCTCCCTCTTTACTTCCGAAACTACATATTACAGCTAGAATTAGAACTAGAAGAACAGTTGGAATCAAAAGTATACCTAAACTTTACAAGAAACTATAACTATGTTTCCAATAGCTATACTTTTCGGGCAATTGATAGAAGTACCTATTTTATTTTAAAAAAAATCATCTTGTTTTTTTTTTAAATCAGTTATGAAGATATTGTACATTTATGTGTAAGTAAAAGTCTGACTAACTATGGTACTACGATTAAAACCAAGAATGTACCAAAAACGTTGATAAAAACGAACAGAATCATGTTCATCATGTTGATTATCTACAGCGATTTTTCTAAAGCTTTAAATATACAGAAATTATTTATTCTGAAAATACGAAAATCCAGAACAGTGACAATCCAGTCTGCAATAAACAACCCTTAATAGCAAATTAAAGGGGGCTTGTATAAACTGCAACTTTATAATTTGATAGGGGACGCACACTGGGGCCAATTGGTGGCATAAATTAATTGATTTAATGGTTAGAATTTCAAGTTCATTTGTTGGTAATTGAATAAGTTAACCTAAAGTTGAACTTCTATCTTGGAAATTAATAAAACAACATATCTTAATAATAGTTGAGTAAATATGTTAGATTTTAAGTTGATATATTCACTGTCAGAGGAATGGAATTTCAGGACTCAATATCACTGTTGGTGGGTTCATGGAAAATATGTGAATGTTATAATTCTATAGGTTTGTTCGAGTAGCAGTAACAACAATTGGGTATTCTACTAAGCATGCACAATAGAAGTTTTGGAAGGGTTATTGCGCGATAACAAATGGTAACAGCGCATGCTCAATAATTTTGAGGCAATGAATTAAAAGCTTGACCACTGTAATACCTAATGTTTTGCAAAACTTTGATAATAACTTTTATAATTAATGGATTTGGATGATCAAAATTTTGTCTACACAACAAATTCATCAAGATTATCACACTGAATTGCAATTCGTAGAACTTATTATACCGGTAGAATCAACATGATATTTGGTTCATGATGGAACACGATGTTCAACATGGTGGTCTAAATTTAAGATACCTTGTGGAATACTTCGTCAGGTGTCAGGGTCTCAAGTAGTCTGATACAAAGCCGTATCAATTCTCAATAAATTGGTTATAGATTCATAATAATTGCCGATTTTCAAGTAAACCTTTGTAATTTTAGCGTTAATGTTCAATAACATTTGTGAACTAAAACCAATTTTGATTATTTTTTAGAACAATTAGAACAAGTCAACAAATTTATCAAGAGTATAAGCCCATGCTAATTTTGAAAAAAAAATAAAATTTTGAACAAAAAGCTGACAAACAAAATGCACAAACGTTTTTGCCGCTATAACAAGCTGCAAGCTTTTTTTTCTTTCAAATTTGCAAAGGACACTCTTGACAATTTGTGTATGTGCTGAAAAGATAATCAAAACCGGTTAAACTTCGCAAAAGTTATTGAACTTTATAACTAAAATTGTGTTCATTGTTTTACTGCTAAAGCTGTTTTTACAAAATTCAGATATTGGAATGAATCAAAAACAAAAGAATTTGGGAATTGATACAGCTTTTTAACAGTCTACTTAGAAACCTAATCAAGTTTTTTTCCCACAGGGTTTCTTACACTTGGACCACCAAAACAAGGTGTTGACTCTCCCGGTATAGCAACTGTAAGAAGTTACTTTTACAAAATTCCGAAAGCGGGTGATAATCACGATGAATTTGTTTACTATTCCCCGAAAGAACCATTAAAATCGGTAAAAGATTGCACACGTTATTCAACATCAAAGCCTCAAAGTGTCAAATTCCACTATTCACATTTATCACAAAACATGCCACAACTTCAAAAGGGGCAGGAGGGGGCAGCTAATTCTTTATGTTTCTACAAGAACAATTATTACACAAATAAATATGAAAAAATCAGAGACATGTAATTTCATGTATTTTTTAAATCGTTACAAAAGAAAAATATAACAACACAATATCTAACAGAATACAGCAAACGTCTTATTATAAAGATGTTGAACGAACATGTGGGTGATGACGCCATATTAAACAATAAACAAGAAACTGATAACACGATACTAAATTTTGCAATGCTGCGTGGTATTTTTCGCACTTGAATAGGTGTCCTTTGTAGTCGGTAACATTGGCCACAATGTGGGACGTGTAGATATTTATTTCAAGCAATTCACCTCTTCGATTTATTAGCATGGCTACATTTTATGATCCCATATTTAAAAAATAAAAAAAATCCTTTTTTTCAGGAAGAAATGCTCTTCATTACATGCAAAGTATGGGTTGATTTCTCTTGTTACCACTTGAAAAAGTCTTGGCCTATGTGCTAATATTGGCTTTTTGTCCAAACTAGATTATGATGCTGGAGTAATAAATTCCATACGAAAAGGTAGACATACGTTCTATTGTTCTTTCTCCATATGAATTAACTAAAACTAACAAAATTACTCGAAGTTAGTCTAATATTTTTCCATACTATATCAAAGCTTTACGTTTCTATATCAAAGGTATCGGCAGTGCAAAAGCCGCCTTAATAAACAATAGAAAGGCGACGATATTAGTTGAAATTATATTATCGACTGAGGATGTACAATACCGATAAAAAATGACAAAATCGGAAATTCAAGAATCGTATTAATGGAGCCCTGTAAACCAATTCTTGGTAGCAAATAATAAATAACAACAAGTGATACCAGCTCTTAAAGTTACTAATCGTACATTACACTGTGCGACAAATTTTGATCAACTTTCTTCCTCCCAGGAAATTTTAGCTAATAATGATTCTATATGACCCCCTGAACACATACCCCAAGGCGCTTTTCTAGGTTAGCTCGAATAAGCGAGACATTTGCAAATTTATTTTTAATTTTATTCATAATTTTAGTCCAGTTAAATAGTGTTTTGGCCAGGGAAAAAAATATAGAAAAACGCCTTTGTGGAAGTGTTCAGGGGGTCATAAAGAATCATTAGCAGCTAAAATTTCCCGGGAGGAAATTTTTTGTTGCACAGTGTTATTTATTGACTTCAAGTGATAACATTGCTTTAAATTATCTGTTACATAACAACAAAATAATCTTTATAAAACGACAACTACTAGCAGAATTAATTCGTTAAAAGGTAATTTAATTCTTTTCAATATTTTCTCCTCTCCAAATGTGTGACAAAATGAACATATGTATAATTTAAATCTGCAGCTCACAAACTTGACTTTAGAAGAGCACATTTTGGGCTGTGGATTTTAATATGATCTTACATTCCAGATAAGATTACTAACCTATCTTCATTTTTGTTATTTAATAAACTTTAAGAAAAAATACTGAAATCATCTGTTATACGGTCGTTTGCAATACTAACAAAATCGTACTTTAAAGTGCTCTAACTTCTTAAGGAATAAGTATTAGCTTCTTATCAATAGGTCCATATGAAAACTTCTACTCAGAATAAATGAGTAAAAATGTTTCTTAACTTTTGTATTCATTTTAATTTTACTACTGATATTTTGATATTTTCTTAAACTTATTAATGGATTTATTAAATTATTGTAAAGGGTACTGTTTGTATTCTTCGTTTGCGCATTGTTTGATGTGTAATCAATTTTATATAAATCAAATTTATACGTAGAGAAACATATCTGCAAAAGAAAATGAATGTTCAATCTCCTACAACAGAAACAAAAATTCAACAAACTACAAAAAAATCAGTAAAAGAAGAATTAGCAGTTATTTGGGTTCTTTAATTGAAAATTGCTGGTTATTTGATAATGCTGTATTTTTTACAATATTCACATATTCCTCATACAGATTCCTGTGAAATTACAACATTATCATCGTAATTTTACAAGATATTTTAGCAAATTCACAGGACAGTTCTGTAATTTCACAGTAGAAGAGATTTTCACCCACTGAACTGCGTGTCTTTACATACATGTTGTTGATTACTTGATGCAGAAAAATTGGTTTACACATTTTTCTCAGTGCTAAAACTTTTTACCCGCCATGACATTGTGAATGAGCTGTAGAGTTTAGACGTTGTTCTAACTCAACAAGTCCTTTCTTTGGTCCTGTCAGTCTAAGATGCCATTGAGCTATTGTGTTGCCAAAATGTGGTGGTAACGAACAAACTACTTGGATATGTACCACCAAATTAGGGTTGGACTAATGAACACTATTAACACAAACACACAGCACATCACATCAGTCATTACATATACAGGGTGCCCCAGTTGAGTGGTCTTGGAAGACTGAAGACCTTTGCAGATGAAAATTGATTAAAACTGCTTTTTCCTTGGTATGAAAAACGTTTGCGCGCACACTTAAAAATTATTATCACAAACAAACGGTATTCCATAATATTGTAACAATAAGTACTAAAATAGTAGTACTCTAAACCCAGTTTTTGGATTATTGTTTTTTTTTTGTTTTAAAACAGCAGTTTAAAACGAGCAATTCGCAACTACTGTGAATTGGTTCCACGTGATATGATATAATTCAACTTAGCAGGGACGATTCTAGCAGTTTAATGACATGTATTATACAATTTGTTTGCATACGGGTGTTCACAATATTGGCTGACATCTAGCAAACAATTTTCACCACTACAGACGATTTTTCTTTTAATGGAACAACATGTATATGGCTACAAGTCGTACTAACATACCACTGTGGAAAAATTTAGCTTTTTTGGTTATTTCGTCAAAACCGAATACCAAAAGTCTTTATCACGCCACATTTGCTAATAATGGTAAAATATCTCAAAATCACATTTTGTGTTTTATACACTCTATTGGGACATCCTGCGTATACCAGGTGTTTCAGAACAAAATTTAAGCAGGTAAAATTAATGCTTACTTAATATACAGTGAGTGCGTAAAGTATGGAAACATGACAAAAATTCTCGAACACGTCGATGTATAATTATCAAAATACACCTTATGATATCAAATTAATTTTTTTACCTTCAATTGTTTTTAATAGATGACGTCATAGAAATTTTTTTTGAGAAGGTTACAATAACGGGTGATTAATGTGATTAATTTTACCCGTTATTGTAATGTTCATCGGATTGTCTCACGAATGTAAGGTGGCATGATTTTTCCGAACATGTTCTCGCTATGCGAACTTTTATGATACTCTAATTCTTGTTCCTGAGGAAGTTTTTAATTAAAGACGAAAATTCGAACCAGATAAAAGGAGTTTTATATACTTCGCCCATTTGACCGAATTCCCACGTTACTTGTGTCTGGAGTTTATATATATATATAAATATATATATATATATATATATATATATGTTGAAGATAAGCTTCTTTGATCGTGAACTGTAGAGAGGAGGTTAGTTGGGTGTTCGATCAGTTAATAATTGAGAAACTCGCTTTCTTTGTTGATTGCTATATTTCGAACCTGTATTGGGTTCTTCTTCAGGCAATACAAAATCTACAATGATAGAACAGGCACAAAATGAGCCATCGAAACAACAACAATTAAACAAAAAACACTTACGTGGAGTTACATGAGGCGGCAAAAACTTTGTGAGTTAACATTTTCCTTTCATGACGCAATTAAACGTATTTGCGGCGAACATAATAACTTTAACACTAAACACGTGTACGCACATTAAAACACAAAGGACGACAGATGTTACCAACGCCAACGTTGTATGGAGTGAAAATTGTCAAGTCGCTTCCAACACTCAGAAAAGAAAATTCTCTAGAGCCGTGAGGTTAGAAAGCTAAGCTCGAATTACTGCCAATTGAATTGGCTTTGGTGTTGTGACGGTTTTTGTCAAATTGTAAAATGTTGGAATAAATAATGCTCAAAGAATCAGTATCTTTTTTAAAATTTACGGTGTTATCAGTGCAATTTATATTATACATTTCTAAAAACATTCTATTGTGGTAATTGCACTCCGTATCTAATATTTTAACACTACTGAAATCAAAAGTATGACCATTCTGCAAAGCATGACAAGCCAAGGCACATCTGGTCTTCTTTGTGTTACAATCACTTTTATGTAAATTAATACGGTTCCGAAGCCACTGACTAGTTTGACCAACATATTTGCCCTCACAATCGTTACACGGAATACAATAAACTACGTTTGATTTAAATAGTAAGGGTGTTACATCTTTAATTTTACTGAATATTCGTGTTAATTTGAATGGATAATGGTGAACCACTTTTATGTTTTCAGAAATTAACGGTTGAAAAACTTTCACAAGTTTGCCTGTTACAACAGGTAATGACATTAATTTGATGTAAGAAGGCACTTGGTCACTTGGCGGATCAAATATGCTCCCAGTGTGAGCAGTATTAGTATACGTGGAGAATAAAATCTTGTTGATCAATTTCAATGGAAAACCGTTATTCAAGAACACGTTCTGAAGCTTTTTTAGTGCTGAAGGCTGAAATTGTGGGTCACAAATTTTAAGTACACGATCTTTCATAGCAGTAATGGTATTAACTTTATGGCTGAAGGCATGACCTGAGTGGAAATTTATGTAACGACCAGAGTAAGTTGGCTTTGTATACCAGTCAATAGAAACAGAACCGCCTCCCACGTTTAAAACCCTGCAATCCAGAAAAGGAACGCAACCAGCAGTTTCCAACTCAACTGTGAACTGTATACTCTCATTAAAACTGTTCAGGATCGTCAACGTATCCTCCACCTCACCAATCGGAACGCAAGTGACAATGTCATCAACAAACTTATACAAAAAGGGTGTGTGGAAACCAACAAGTGGTAGAGTATGGTCTAATACATAATCCATCACAATAACAGCTAGGATCGGGCTAATAGGGGAACCCATTGGGGTACCAAACACCTGTAGATAACATTGGTCATTAAAAGTGAATAACACGTTCGAGAAAATAAACTTCAATGCTTGAATGAAAGTTTCCAATGAGAAAGTACAATTAGGCTCCACTAAATCCCACTTCTCAGCAACAATGTCAGTGACCAGGTCAAGAGGTATTTTCGTGAATAGACTGACCGCATCGAATGAAACCAAAGTATAATTGGGGGGAATAACTACATTTTTTATTTTGTTGACAAAATCAAACGAATCTGCAACATTATAGTCAGTGTTATTAAGGAAAGACACAGATAGAATGTCTGCTAAATGCTTTGAGAGTTTATAAGTCGCTGAACCTGAAGCCGAAATGATGGGTCTAAGTGGCGCTCCATCTTTGTGTATTTTAGGTAAGAAGTAAGCTTTACTTAACGTTGAGTTTCTAGTAGTCAGCCTCTCAAGATCAACTTTACTTATGTGCTTATCACTGTTTAACCCTTTTAGGAATTTGTTAAGCTTGTCCTGTGTAGAAACAAGCGGATTACCATTAATTTTCATATAAGTTGTCTCATCGCCAAGCATTTCCGTAGCTTTAGTCAAATATTCATTCTTATCCATGATAACCGTGGTCGCTCCCTTATCTGCCCTGGTAACCAAGATATCGGGGTTGTTCTTAAGGAAATGCGTCGTGTTGTTTAAGGAAGTGACTAGTTGTGAGTCCAATACTGACACGTTGACGGGAGTGAAAGGAATGGTCATGAAAGGAAAATGTTAACTCACAAAGTTTTTGCCGCCTCATGTAACTCCACGTAAGTGTTTTTTGTTTAATTGTTGTTGTTTCGATGGCTCATTTTGTGCCTGTTCTATCATTGTAGATTTTGTATTGCCTGAAGAAGAACCCAATACAGGTTCGAAATATAGCAATCAACAAAGAAAGCGAGTTTCTCAATTATTAACTGATCGAACACCCAACTAACCTCCTCTCTATATATATATATGTATATATATATATATATTCAAGCGCTTCAGTAGCCATTGATAAAAGTATCACAGACAGGTCTGATTTTATAGGTGCCCCTTAAACTAAATTATAAATTTATTATAGAGCGACAAAATGATTTACTGTATATTTTGACATTTTCTATTACGGTCTTGATTATTATATCAAAAACATCTAGAAATTTACAAAAACCTGTATTACTTAGGTCTAAAAATTAACTAAGAAAAAAATTGATAACAATACATTTTTACATTTTCTACTGCAACTACTCTACTTGGTTTATGAGGCTTCTCAACCATTGACAGGAATACATTGTTTTAAATTTGATCGGTTTATTGCTATTTTTAGTTATCAATTTTTTCTTTGTTAATTTTTAGACCTAAGTAATAAAGGTTTTTGTTAATTTCTAGATATTTTTGATATAATACTGTAACAAGCGTAGTAACATTGAATAGACAATGGAAGACTGCAACAGAAAATCTCAAAATAGACAGGCTGTTCTATTTCAAATTTAAAAGTTTGAAGTTATATCTCAGAAATGCAACTGTAAACGTTGCATCAACGATAATTACGCCGGTGACTTTACATAGTTGCAAAATACTTAATTCTCAAATTTCGTTAAATTCGGTCGAGCCGTTCCGGAGATTTTGTTACTTTTATTTCCTAACTTTCAATTGTCTTTTTCTCGAAAACGTTCTTAGGTAAGGCCATAAAAATATTATGCTACCATTAAGACAATTAAAAGATCGCTCAAATTCTTTAAAAAGAATATTGGGTTGAAATTTAAAAAAATGTCGATGACGTCATCTATTAAAAACAATTGAAGGTAAAAAAATTAATTTGATATCATGAGGTAAATTTTGATAATTATACATCGACGTGTTCGAGGATTTTTTTAAAATAGTAAACCGTTCTTGAGATTTTGTCATGTTTCCATACTTTACGCGCTCGCTACATATAGTACATTCTAAGTAGAGATAAAAAATGAAAATATGAGTAAAATTTTAAGCATTTATATTCAACTACCATACCCTAAAATGTATTTGTTATCTCCTGAAACACCCAGTATATTTTCCATTCTTTTTATTTGATATTTTCTTTTAGGTTGCCAGTAGTAAAACGTAGAACCTAAGAATATTATTTTACTTTTTGTAGTTTTCTCTTCAGGACAATGGCTCTGCTAAATACTTCCAAAGTGGCCTACACACACCGAAAATGGGGGAAAAGGTAGCACAGGTGAGTACATTTATTCCATTTCTCTCACAGTATTTCTTCATCGTACGATGATGCTGTCTATTATTGTTATGTTATATATTATTAAATGAATAATATATGAATATTATATACTATATTATCATATTATTATGAATTATTATATTCTGTATTGGACGATTAAATTTGTTTTTTTTTTAAATATGAGCAACAAAAGCCAAAAATTAGTACTGCGTAAATATTTGAATAAAAGTGCCGCATTAGAACAATTAATTAATATCGCGCCGTATTGCGTATGAGAAACTGCCCACTTTGTTATACATTATGGATTATTTTTAATTGCCCTCGCGTTTCCCCACCCCCATAGAAGTCCTATTGTTTCCAGCACATACTCGACGAATGTATACGAATGCGTATAAATATATAGTATACATACCTACTCGTACACAAAAAAAGAGGGCGTTTACAAAGCAATCAGTAAGAGTGGTACCCAAACAATTAACTTTAATGTACTAAGATTGTACTAAAAAACAGGTCGCAGGTTACTTTTGAGGATATAAATTTTTAAGTAAATTTTTGCAGAATGTATTTGATTATTTTTTATTATGATTTGTATTCTTAACTGTTTCTGAGATACTATGAAATTATTTTGAAATAGATTTGATTAATTAACGACATACTGGAAGTCAATTATAGTCAAGTTAATCATATAATTGATAAATTTCATAATTTAAGTAAAATTGATTAAGTGGGAGTGTTGTGGAAATCTAACGTAATTTTCAAAAAAATCGAAGCAAAAAGAAAGGAATTAAATGCTAAAAATATATTGTTTAATTTGTTCATTCTGAGTTGAATGGGGTATTCCGGTGTTTTTGAAATTGTCATTTTTTACAAAGTATGGGTGCTACTGTTTGCTACTTCACAAGTAAAATATCAAACATTGTTTTAAATTAAGAGAAATCGTTGTTTGAAGTTTGAATTAGGATTGGTCTTTGTGACGTCACAAAGACCGCTCAAAGTGAGCGACTTGACAACGTTGCTATATCTAGGGTGCACGTAGTAAATTTTTGTCTTCTGTTGTGTCAACGTTTAGAATCGCTCGTTTGTTGACACCTGCTTTGGTTATTGAGGTTATATCAAACACTTGTTCAAAATGTATAAACTCCAACGCCGACATTGTTCTGTGCCGGGCTGTAACAGCAGTAGAACAGTAACTCCTCATAAGATTTTCTTTACATTGCCGACTAGCGAGATGAGAGATGTTTGGCTTCAAGTTTCAATGATCAAATCATCTCTCAAAAAAGTTACCTTTATTCGTTGTCAAACAACAGGGTCGCCAACCGTCAACTTGGCCGATCAGCTGTTCGAGAGCTGTCCGCTGTTGCCACCGCTACTAGGGATCGGTAATCATCGTGTATTTCCGAGGGTGGTCGGTCAATTCAAACGAAATGCACTTTCAATTGCAATTATCTTATAGAAAAACTAAATCAAAAAGCTCATAGCTTAACTATATGAATTCTCATAAATTGTACAATAGGTTAAACCGAATATCTGGTTAAATTTTGACATGACCGGAATACCCTATTCTTTAGAAATTATTTTCTAAAAGGTTTCTTTTTGTTTCGATGTCAATGCCCATCCATCTCATCGTATTTCCATGTATTATATGTATATTTTATGTATATACCTATATATCTCATGAATGCGCACGTTTTACATTGCTAAAATATTATTATTGTGCCAAACATTCTCTACAAAAAGAAAATAAGCAAATACCTTACTAATATGTAGAAAACTAGAGAGCCAGCACAACAATTATGGTTGAAAAGGTGAGCTACACTTAACATTGTCACATTACATAAAAGGAAAAGTGGTGCAATCGGGCATCAATGAATTCCAACTAATATTGCCTGGTTAGATGGTTTATGAATGTGTAACGAGTTTTTATTGGTAATCCAGTGAATACTATAGACATTTTATGTTTTAAAATTTATCTCTGTATTATCATCGGTTTTTAATATTTTGTCGTGATTCCAACTAATACTGTTGCTCTTGTACGGTTTTCGATGAATAATAATGAATAATTCCTATATCAAATTAATAATCAAATTAATAATCATTAGAAAAACGACAATATTAGCTAATTTTTACTGAGTTGTCGAGAGAGAATGTTTAAAACAGTCCTCCGTTAAAAATTCTAATAACAAAGTAATAAACAATAGAAAGTCAATAAGAATATAAATTCGTTAATTTGTCGAGAAAAAATATTTAAAATCGAACATACAGCAAAAAGAACAAATTTAAACGGCGCGGCTGCAATATTATTTTAAAATGTACCGAATAAAGGAACACCAATGATTAAGAGAGAATATCGCCATAATATGAATCATCGACAACGAAATAAGAAATTGTTATTATTATACCAACAAACATTTGAAAGGCGACAATATTGGTGTTGTTGCTATACGTATAGAGTAGGCTGGTTCTTTGTATGTAATAAAAATAAAATTATTATATTTTTTCCTGCCGAACTCTCGTTGAATATGTTCTTTTGTAACCGCACTTAATCCCCGGGAAATTCGAAATTTATTAAAGTCAATAAATATTTTAAAAAATGAAAGAACGTTTTTTTTTTATTTTGTTTTACAATAATATATTTACATACCACAGTTAGTAATTTAATTTACAAAACTATTCCACTAATTTTTGATGGTAATTGTTAGAGCATTTCCCATATTTGCAAGTATTGAAGATTTGTTAAAACTACATTAATCTAAGCTAAGTAATTATCCTGTCCAACTAAGAACAAACTCGGACAAGTGAAAATTATTTCTAGTATGTTGGTGGAGTTTCTTTCTAGTATGCTTTTTTTCATACAACTGTGTCTAGTAATTGAGGGAAAAATGTATTTTGTATTTTTTGGCAGATTTAAGTACCTACTGCTTTTCTGAAAAACTAGGCTTAATTCGGAATTTTCCATTTCTCAATTCCGATTCTACGCAAAAAGGCATACCAGAAACAGTTGTCATTTGTTAATTGTTGGTCATATCTAGATTCAAAAGTTATTTGGTTATTTTTAGGCCAAGCAATAGAGAGATTGTGCTCGACATAAACACTAGCAGGAAGCCGCCCGTGCCATCCTGTGCAGGACAGTCTGTAGTATATTCCCACCATGTTTCCGACTCGAAAATGCTATTTTTAATTTTTTATAAACAATTATCAACAAAAAATCGCTTTTTTTACTTTTTTTATTGTAAAATGAAAACTATTGAAGCAATCTTAATGGTGAAACGGGATGAACTGTAGAGAATTTAATTACGAAGAGAATAACTGGTAAAACGAGCAGATCGGATTATTAGAACCGGAGAAAAGCTGGAAAAACCAAAAAAATTTCCTTTTTTTAAAATTTCATCTCCGCCATATTAACAGCTGAAACTGTGCACAGTGGTAGCTATTCATATGTACTTTAAGTGTACAAAACCTGGATTCGGTCGGACTAATAGTTTTCGCACAATCCTCATTTGAATTTTTTTTGGTAATATTTTTGCAGAGAGCTGGATGCGTTAGTAATAGTAATACGCGCGCAGCACGTACAGTTCTTTGAATTTGATTATCTCAGCATGTACTGCAGCTATTTGATTGATTTGTTTTTTGATTTGAGGGTATCTGAACTTGAGGAATTTGATTCTTGACTCAGATTTTGTGAGTGATGGAAGAATAAGCAGATATCAAATAGCTGCAGTACATGCTGAGATAATCAAATGCAAAGAATTGTAAAAATTCAAATGAGGATTGTGCGAAAACTATTAATCCGACAGAATCCAGGTTTTGCACACTTAAAGTACATGTGAATGGCTACCACTGCTTCAGCTGTTGATATGGCGGAGTTATGAATTAAAAAGAAGAAAAATTTTCCGGTTTTTCCAGTTTTTCTCCGGTTTTAATCATCCGATCGGATAGTTTGATCTGTCATTCTCTTCGTAATTTAATTCTCTACAGTTCATCCCGTTGTAACATTCAGATTGCTTCAATAGTTTGCATTTTACTATAAAAAAAGTATTTTAAACGCGAATTTTTGTTGATAATTGTTTATAAAAACAGTGGGGATATACTACGGACTGTCCTGCACAGGATGACACAGGCGGCTTCCTGCTAGTATTTATATCAAAAAAGCAATCATTTGTAGCTCTATTGCTTGGCCTATTTGTTTTATTTAGTTGTTACCTGTAGTATATACATTTATTGTAGTAAAACAAAATAAAAAGTTTTTATATTATTTTAAATTACGCTTATTCTAGATTTCGAGCCACTTGGGGCAAAGGTTAACATGTATTCAACGATCTCAGATTTCACAGAAATTAGTAAGTATGGATATAAAAAAAATAGAAAAATTAATGACCACCCTAGTATAGAGTGTTCGACTCGTTCAACAAAATATATTTAAAGCTCGAAACGGAAATGCACCATTTGCAGACAAACCAATAAAATTGTTATTGATAACAACAACTAATAGTAGAATAGTCATCAGTAATATGTTGTGGCCAGTGCAAGTTTTTTAAAAATCGAAAGTTTTCCTATATGCATCAAAGTAACGGCATCCATGGCTGACATTTGCAAACATTTCCGGAACCGCTGAATCCTTCCAGCACGCGAATTGATCCAGTGACCCGTTTATTTCAAGGCACACGCGATTCCTGACTGTAAGCGCCCTCTATAGTCCAATCTTGCCGCATTCTCACATCGCAAGTTCGCGAAGGCACTACCGCAATGCCTTAACGGTCACGTGGTCGATACTATACGCAAATAAACAGAAGAAAGTCGCGGTGGCGATGACCAATCGGTGACGGCAAATTTTACCGAAAAAAGTGACGACAATCAGTTCAAAATTTCGGTAAAAATATCTTTTTTTCGTGTGGTGGGGGAGAAGTGTCCTTTAGGATCGATCGCGCGTGTTTTAGGATTGTAAGGGTATAAAAAGAAGTGATTGAAAGACGGCCAAAAATATTTTATTGACTTGAGTGTTAATATTTTTTTTTTAAATTAGCTGAAACCGAAATATATCGGAAAGTAGTGGAAATTCGACAACTTCCTGTTAAGTTTAGGTAGTGGTCATCTCGTCTCATCTTATTAGGAATTATCCGCAGTAGAATATCGTTTATTTGTGTACAGTATTTGTAGAAATAAAGTATCATCTGTTTATATCTGTTTTTGGTTGGTTGCGTATTTATTTTTGCGTATTTTGTTTGTAAATTTTACACTAGAGCACTGCTTTCAAGCACGGTAATGATGTCATTGCCTTCTTTTTATTCAGAGTACTTAGCACTAAACAATGCAGTTGGCAATTTTTACCACGCCCATAAATTTAAATACAATATTATATACATTGTATTCTTTAGAGAATTGCTACACGTTATACAGGTTGAGAGGCAATTTTGAACATGAAACTCACGAAACTTTTGTATTAAAAGATTTTGACGTTTAACTATATCTATAAACTTCAAAGTTTGGAAATCAGGTTCTACTCGATCCATAAATTAAAATAATCTCACGATGACTGCCACGTCCGGTCTACCGAAAGTTGATAACCACTTTGTTATTTTTAATAGGAAACAAATTTTATTTCGTGTGGTGTATAATATACAGGATGATCCATTTCATCAATGAAACTCAATAACACTGATAAAAATCGATGGAAACAAATGATGAAATAAAAAATATATGATTCCGTTTAAAATAACAAATTGATATCAACTTCTTGTAGACCGGAAGTGGCAGGCTAGGATTGCGGAGTCCAGTAATTCGCCCACGTATGAAAATAATACCAGTAAATTCAGAAAAATTGCTTAAACATCATATCAAAACGCTTACTGAATCTTTGATGTTATAATTATTATTGAAATTAATTATAAACTGTGATTAAAGATTCATGATATGTTGTCCACTTATGGTTGCATCAATAACTCCGAAAGTATCAAGCTTTGCAGAACAATCACGTTAAAGACGAATGTTGTGGGTACATGATAAACAAAGAATTACCTAAAAATAGTGAAAGATGTAGATTTGGGAGAAGCTTAAATATCACGTTTTTTTGAACCGAGATATTATGGCAATATCTATTCTGTCAAAAAATAGAGTTTGCTGCCGACAGATGATTTGACAGAATAGATAGTGACATAAATATCTCGGTTCTGAAAACCAGTTTTTTTAACATTTTCCCAAACCTAACTCTTTCAACATTTTTAAATAATTCTTTGTTTATCATGTACCCACTTTTTTCGTCTTTAATATGATGAAAAATGTGTTCTGCTAAGCCTAATACTTTCGGATGTATTGATGCAAACATAGGTGGATAACATTTCATGATTTTTTTTAATAACAGTTTTTAATTAAATTCTATAATAATAGTATATCTAGATTGTAGACTTCCGTGGTCTGAGTCAATGATATATTGATATTGGCGAGACAAAGCGATCAGTTAGCGTCCGAGTATCTGAGCACGAGCGCTGCACTAGATTGCGACAAATCGCTGTCTCAGCTCTCGCTGAACACAGATATAACACGAGACTTGAGATACTGTTTACACATACCAAAGTCCTCGCCCGTGAATCCCATTACTACCCTAGAAGGATCCGTGAAGCAATGAAATCCTAAAACAATATCAATATCAATAGAGACGAGGGTTTTCACTTACATCATACCTGGAAATCAGTCCTGTCCCAATCGCTTCTACCTGCTGGCCCACTACCTGTTAACCCTACCCCTTCCACTTCGTTACCCCCACTCCAAACACCATCTGGTGACACCACTCCACGCATATATAAAGACCCGTCCCAACAGACGACAGTATCTTCTAGCCCTTGGTTTGATAACTTAGTCCTGAAGATGCCTCTTGCAACAGAGCGCGAAACGTCGAGTGCTTCAAAATCCTCAACGCGCTTTCCACCCAGAAATCAATATATCTCTATAATAGTGTCATCAAAGATTCAGTAAACATTCTATTATGTTCACGACACTTTCTGAATTTATTGGTATTATTTTAATATTCGGGCGAATTATTCACGATGTTCGATGATTTTGCGTCTAAAATGACTAGACTAAACTGAGATTATTATAATTTAAAAGTTTGGATCGAAAAGATCGTGATTCCAAAAAAATATTTATATAAAATAGTGAATCATCATAATTTAACCGTTCCTTACGAAACCCTGTATAAAAATCAATATTGTTGTTTAAGAAGGGGTGCACATTTCTTGTTCTGTGAAATTCAGTATGTAAATTTTGCATAAAGAAAATTTTAACCAAAAATACAATTGAGAAATAGGTTTCTGGAATATAAATCCTGCCTTAAAATCTAAGGACAGGTATTTGAACAGCATTTAAAGTGATATATTTTTTTCTTAAATTCTGAATAAGTCGTTAAATTTAAGAAAAGGCTAAAACAACTTTTTATCAATGAAGGGGGCGACAAGCGTGTCACTGTTTTGACTATAGATGGCGCTAGTGGTATGAAAGCGATGTCATTTTTTAAACAGAATGGCCTATGTATCTATATTTTCATTCTTTGCGACATTTTACTTTATAATGTGAAAAATTATATTAGTCCAAAAAACGGCATCTTAAGGGTCAAATAATTTCTTAACTATTAGAAATTGGGATGAAGGGATTTATGATTAAATTATATTAGAATAGATAGTTCAATCAATTTTATTACATAGGACAACTAGTTTGCATACCGAGTGTTCATCATATTGCATAATATTCATAATATGTATCAACCAATTTCCATTTTAAGAATATCGATTTTTATATTAGAATAACCTGTACATGGTCAAATTTTTTGAATCTACGTATTTATTCACGTAAATAAGTACTAATATACCATTGTGTAAAAAAGTGTTTTGGAGATAATGATTTATTTACGTAGATTGTATGCAGTATGTATTTTATGTTTACAGCTAGTACGTTTTGTATGTGAAGAAATATCGAGAATACAAATTATAACCTTATACGGGGATGTTCCAATATGAAAATCGATAATCTAAGTATTGATTATCGAAGCACTAAAAGTTTGCAAAAAATTAAAAAAATATAGGCCACTCCATTTAAAGTAAATTATAGGCCATTCCAAGTGAACAAAAATATAGAAATATGGGACAATTGATATTTAACAATTTTGAAAACATCACACAAATTGTTAAACAAAGTTAATTTTTATTTTGCACAGCATTAAAATTCTTTCTGTTTTCGCATAAAACATCAACTCCTTCACATTCCTATTTTTTAATAAATTGAAAGGCGTAAATGTCAAACGCAGATAAACCAGAAAAAAGCAAAATTTGAAAAATGTTTGACCTAACTTGACTTAACCTGCATGAATGCTGGTAAAAAGTGATATGATTGATAAATATAGACCAATATGAAAATTATTCTCTACGCTCTACTGCAGTCACAATAACTTTATAATTCCCTTTATATAAAATTGTACCCTCTTGTCTCTACAGAATCTACCGTCGAATTAAACTCATTCAGTCATCATTTTTAAAGAGGATTATTTAAAACGGAACTTTTAATTGGCAAAATAAGTCCCATTGTCATGTTATTACAGAAGATTTTCCTCTGTAATATTTCAGTAGATAAATTGAAACAAATATCAAGATTAAGCCATAATTAGTAAAGAAAGCCTTAAAGTGGTCCTTCATTAAGTTCTTCTAAACAATACTTACTCCTGAGCTTCAAGATACTAAATTTCAAAAAGATACAAGTGCCTGAAACTATACCAAACTTATTATATGATGAGCTCAGCTATTTGAGTATAATTTTCTAGGAAAGACCTTGTAGGCCTTCATTAAAAAGTCAGTAATTGAGCACTTTGAAACTTATCTGGGAACTGTAAGTTTTATAAGACAAATTCATGAGCTTACTTCATTTTCATCTTATTTTATTTCGCTTTCCGAGCAAGTCGTATCATTGATTTTTCGAAGTTAGTATTCCGTAATGCAGAATAAGTACATATTCTTAGAACCATTTGCATTTCATAGCAATTGCGTGTTAGGTTACCGTAAGTAAGAAGGTGCATTAACAGTATGTGTGCTTAATGTATTGATTTCCATGCTGAGTGGCAGATTTCAGGTTACAAGATGGCGTACAAACCTATTTTGTTTAACATACTAATATGTATTCCCTTAAGCAGTTTCAATAACAGTGTTTTGATTACAGAACACCAAAGCAAACTTTACAACGTTTACCAACAAACAAGTTAAGAGTCTTTCAGTAGAATGTTACATGCAATATTCATAGTATGTAAATTCAAATTCAACTTAAGTGTCTACTGTGTGTTTTGGTAATATAATAATCTTATCTTAAACGTTTGTCTAACTAACACATTATAATTCGTTCATGACAATAGTTTCCTATCAAATTACAACAAATCAAAACACTTGTTTATAACAATAATGCATAATTGATTTATCGACTAAGGCAGTAACGTAGAGCAATGGTAAGAACATTTACGAACAAACAATTTTAGTATCGCAGAGTACCAACTAAATTTATTGGTAGCATGTAAAAATCTACATATTTTACTTCTTTCTTTATGAAATAATAAAAATATGGTCATATTTTTACGTGGGAGGGGGTTTATGGCAATTTTTTAAACCCTCTTATGGTTTATGTTCTCGTTTCCACTATGCCAATAAATTAATATTACAACCAACTTGTCAGATTACAAATAATAGACATTATTTGCTTACATTGTATTATTTTTCTTTTTATATTAAAGATTTGTAGGTATTAAAAGTTGTACCCTTCGTCACAAAGTTACTTGTGTGAGACAGTTAAAAGAATTTTCAGTATATTTGACTTTTCTAACCACTTTTTTTTAAATAGAATTCTCAACATTTATATGCATGTATTGCGCTCAACCAATTCCAACCCCATAGATAAAAAATTTTTAGATATTATTCGTACAAGAAAACAAAAACTAGATAATGTTAAAAACTTTTTACATAAGCTATATAAAAAAACTGCCCACGGTATACGGGGTATATTTATATAAGATTTAAAGAATTTGTTTGAGCTATAGCTGGACAGAAGCGCTGGGAGAGGAGAGGGGTGATTTGATTATCATCAAAAAGGTCGAAAGGAAATTAATTAAATTACCAATAGCATTTTTAGTTGCGTTAGATAAACAGATTTTTTGTTTTTAATTTTTTAAATGTTTGCGATGGTGATAAAAGAATATTTGTTTCGACATAAATTTTACATAAATATCGAAAATTGGTTGTCAGCTGTTATCATGTTACAATCAGTTGGTAGTTGTGGTAAAACTGTGAAAAGTCGACACATCTGGTTACCTTAGCGATATAAGCTTTTGTAAGCGCAAACATTAAAAACTTAATCCGTTGAGGAAACAGTTGAGTTCTTAGTAGTTACAGAGTTAGTTGAGATTATTCGAGGAAAAACATTTTTACGACACAATGATACCAAAGGCTTGATATTTTGCTGATAAGCGTAGCGTGAAACTGATGTTTAAGGGTACTTCCCTCGAGTAGTCCATTGAGTGACTTTGACTTGTACGCTGACTTTGATCATTAGGTGAATATTTTTTTCGACTTTCTTGCTTCTAACGACAATTGTACGGTACGAATTTCAACAAAATATCAAGTATTTGGAATCATTGTAATGGGAAAAATGTTTCCTATCGAATAATCAGGGTGAGGCCATTGGGTACCCGTGAAATAAAATAACTCACTGGCCAAAAGCCAATTAAATCACGCTAGAGGGCAGCAGTAATGCAATGTCGGCCAAAATTGATTTAGTGAGTGTATATTTGACAATTTTCGACTATTTACACCAATTCTTACCCACCTAGATTAATACACAAAAAAGTAATTTTTGCGTTGCCTTGGTTATAAAAATTGACGATCGATATGTTTTTGTGTTCAGAATGATTGAAAATATCACACAATGAAAGTAGGGTGCCATTTAAAATTTCAATGATGACGTCATTGCCGGAAACACCGGAAGTCATATTAACCTCCAGAGTAAATAATGGCAAATAATGGCATTTTATAATCCCAAATAATGGCATTTTTTGTCTACTAACACTTTGCCAAATTTCATTCGCCCAGCTTTATAAACAAAAAAAATAAACCTATAGTACCTATAGCGTGGGTCACCCAGTATATCACATTACTCAGAAAAAATGTTGAACCCTAAATGTATAAAACGAATATGGCACACGTAGGAAAAGCAAGAGTTTTATTTATCTTCAGAAAATTCAGTGATAAAAAAAAAATTAAACTGACATGATATAATTGTAAATAAAAAACTGCCTGTAAAAAATATGACCATATCTAACTAAGAAATACTATTTTCAGAGATTTTTTAAACTATCTCTGAAACCATTAGGATTGTTCTTTAGTATTAGGAACAGTTTTTTCAAAGGAATTATTATTTAAGTATGTAGGCTTTCACGGCCAGAATCATTTAGAAAATAAATTGCTTCCGGGTTATGCCGTGTGTCAAGATTCGTAAATGCTGACGATTCGCGTACCATGTTGCTCGCTTCTTCAGAGCTAACTGAATACTGAAGACTTACCAAAAAAATCTCCCTTATATACCTAAATTTACACCTCACTGCACACATCTGGAGCTACCGCTCCCATGTGTTTTTCCATCTGACCGCGTTAGGATCGATTTCCAGACCCTACTAATGTCAGTGCCGTCCTCAGGATTGATGTTGATAGGATGTTTGTAAATTTCGATGGCTTCTCTAATAAGCCTTCGATGATAATTACTCACCCCTGCCAACATCTTAACATCATCGAAATCCATTCTGTGTCTCGACTCATGGCAGTGTTGAGCAAGAGCGGACTGTTGAATCTTGCCTAGTCGGGTGTCTCTACTGTGCTCCTTGACTCGACATTCGATGCTTCGTCCTGTCTCTCCTACATAGCATGTTCCACACTCACATGTTAATTTGTATACCCCTTCGTTCTTCAGGAGTGGTGTGATATCCTTTGGGTTAGGTAAAAGATCCTTTACCTTAGCTGGTGCTCTGTACCTTACCGTGATACCCAATTTCTTCAGTAGTCTACCGATTCTTTCTGATACCTCATTTACGTATGGTAAGCAAGCGAACCCCTTTGACTCTTGCGGTTCCTGTAAGACTTGCGGCTTTCTTTGTGTGACAACCCGTATGTCGGACTTGGTGTATACATTCTGACGTAGGGGCCACTCCAAGTGTTTCCGTTCGTCGTCCAAGGTACGGGAGTCGCATACCTTATCGGCTTTATAGAACAGAGTGTTAATAACACTTCTCTTCCGTTGGGGATAGTGGTGTGATTTGGCATGCAAGTACCGATTGGTATGTGTCTTCTTACGGTAGACTGTATGTCCAAGCCTACCCGTTGTCGTTCTGTATACCAGCACATCCAAGAATGGCAGCTGTTTATCTTCTTCCATTTCCATCGTGAATTTGATGGAAAGACTAACATTGTTCAGGTGGTTCAGAAACTCAGTAAGTTTTTTTCTACCGTGTGGCCAAACCACAAAAGTATCACCGACATACCTAACCCAATGCTTGGGTTTGTAGGGACTTGACCTGATGACTTCTTCTTTAAACAACTCCATGAAGAAATTGGCGATTACCGGTGAAAGAGGTGATTCCATGGCTGCACCCTCTACCTGCTCATGCATCGCTCCCGCCCACTTGAAGTATATGGTGGAGAGACAATACTCTACAAGATTCAGTACATCGGTTGGTAGACCTAGGGGGACAAGTGTTGTCCGAAGGCCTTCGACCGCTTCCTTAACCGGAACACACGTAAAGAGTGATGAGGACTTCAGTATTCAGTTAGCTCTGAAGAAGCGAACAACATACCCATACAAAAAAAAACATCCCGTGAGGTACAATTATTTGTAATTAAACAATTATTTGTATGAGAAATACTTCATACCTTTCCGATAGACGATTTTACGACCTATAATTTTTATACAACGGTGTTTAACAAAACAAAACAACATTTTTAGTGATAATCACACTGAATTTTATCGCCAATTCCACCCTATATTTTGTTTGTGGTAGTGTTATTGATTGGAACTTTTGCGATACTATTTAAAACATGAAAATAAAGCTTTCTACGGTCTTTTGGCAATTGGCAAATCTTCCAAACTACAATATGTTATACTCATGTCCGAAAAGCTGATAGTTTCTGAGATAATGGCAAAAACACTCCTTTTTTACCAAAAACTTCTTCCAAAAAACTACCTCCTTTTATAGTTTATCCATTTTTTGGTATAATTTGACTGAATTATACTTATTAGTCACAATTTTCCCCAAGCTTTGACACTTTACACGTATTTTTGTTTGTTCAATTATCATTGCATAGAGATTCATTAGATTTTTACTCTTTAGTACTAAGCTCCTGAGAATGATATTTTCGCAAAATCCATTTTATTGAACGAATAATCAACTAACAAGTGAACAATAGACAGTGTACGCGTAACAACCAACAAATTATGTGACTCAAATGCATTACGAAACCGTTCAAAGTCGGTCCCATTATGAAAATGCTATTGAAGAAGCTCAAGATGGACCTGATAGAGAAAGAGAACCTTCGCTTCGAGGACCTGAACATCATCAAGAATCTCATCGATGAGGTAGAAGGAAAAAGTCCAAAACTGCATAAGTCCAGGAGCGCGCCGCAGCGGAACTGCAAGTGCGAACGCAAGAAGAAGCTGAGCTATAGCGACTCCATCATCAATAAATACAAGAAGATCCATCCACCGAGACAGTCCACAATTCATAAGAGTCTGGAGAATTATTTTGGAAAATCGGGTTTGAATAAAACTAAAAGTTGGCAGAACGTTATTAAGAGTGAGGGGAATTTGTATTTGGACTTTTACGAGAATACGGGAAGTGCCGAGAACGCGGATGCGAATTCTTTGAGGAGTTGGCCGGATTTGAAGACGAGGAACGGGAGAAGTTCGAGAAAGAAGATTAAATATACTAGTGTGGATATGGAAGACCTGGATATCAATCCGGATAGTTTGAGGCATAGAGACAGCGTGAAGCGAAGCGTGAAAGAGGTAATTAGTTTTTTTTTTAATTTCGTCTAATTTTGTGCTCTAAGCTACTTTAATTTCCCTACGCTCATATGCGGCAACTATGGTGCACAGGTATCAACAGCCCGTTAAAATGGGCCGTTAAAATGTTATTTCCGTTAATATTAGAGTTGGGTAACAGTTTAAACCGTGAATTTGATGATAAAAGTTGCCGTAACCTCATAGGAATATTTGAAGTCACATGTTCAATCATATAGCATACATGTGCGACATGTTGCATAAAGAAAAGATAAGTTATATCTATGATTTGTTTTATATAAGCAGTAAGCAAATCTATGGTAGTACCTTTTTTTGTGGCGATGATTCCGGAGAAACTATTAAAGGTATCGGGACGAAACTTCATATTTAGAGGTTCCATGACCAAACTAAGAGCTGAAAAGGTGTTTGTTCAAAAGGGTCCAAAGGAACTGGATGTTTACTCCTTAGCATTTTTCAATGATTTTGCAAATGAGCCGCCATTTCTGTAATTTCGTCAAAATGGGTAAATAATAAATTAAAGTAGAGGACATTTTGTATAATTTATGTACATACAGTTTAGCTGCATGAGCAAATTCTATTTGATCGAGATCGGTCGTGTCTGCATTAATATAAAACTAGTTAGCCAGCATTTGACAGATATTTTCATTCTAATGACAGTAGGTAGTGTTAAACACTGATCTTTTGACAATCCTGGCTAACTAGTTTAATTTTAATGCAGATACTACCGATCTCGATCAAATAGAATCTCATGCAGCTAAACTATTAATTTTATATACAGTGTGTCTCACGGGACGTTGGATATACAAAGTACCCATACAGGGTACTTTTGTTATTATTAAAGATAGAAAGTCGGTTAAATGGGCAAAGTAGTGCATATTTATGTGCTCTTTCATAATCTGTCCAGAAAACAGTTGAATTCCAATGGTTTCCAAGCTATTTTGAAAAACCAAATAATGTATCTTTTTAATTATGGTCCTAACTTCTTTATTTGTGATCCCATCAAAAAAGCGTTTTGACATTATCTAGGCACTTTTTGTCTCCAATTTGATTATGACAGTTTAAATTTTTTTTCGGCAATGAATTCGTCAGAAACAAACAAAACTTTTGTTTTTCTTATGGACGCCATATTGGTTTTATACATGTTTGGATTTATAATTTTTTTCTGAGTAAATTGGTATGCCACATGCCATATTTACACAATAATATAACAAACTAAATAATGTTTTCAAAAATCTCGCCATTTTCGTGGTGCATTTTTCACAGCATTCCGTACTACGGTGACCTTACCGAGGGTTCTTCTGTCAATCGAATTGAAAGCGGCGATGACGGTGTCAATTAACTCCCCACCGTTTCCAAAATTATAAACACCATACACCTTATTTTTTAAATCACTCCATAGATAAAAATCACAAGGGGTAAGATTCGGCAATCTTGGTGGTCATGATACTTCTGAATAGGTAGCAATTACTCTCCGTTTATGTCTTATATGTAAATAGTTCCTCACAATTCGGGCATTATGTGCAGGTGCTCCATCTTGTTGGAATCACATACCTTAGCGTAAAGCCAACGGTATATCGTCCATTCTTTCTTCCACGCTCTCAGAAGGCAATATTGCCGATACCTCTCCCAAGTTAAATTTTTGTTATAAAAAATTGGTCCGATTAATCGGTTGGCCACTATACCGCACCATATATTAAAACCAAACCGCACCTGATTATGGCGCGGTACAAAAATTTTATTTAATTATGGAAACTTGTAACCTTTCCCCTTTCTAATAGAACAGCCTGTATATTCTTATTTTTTTATTCTATATTAATTTTAAGTTTTTTTGTAGGAATCATCTTTTTGTGGGAAAATATGCTTAATTTGACGTTCAGTGGTTTTGATTAATTGCTTATAAGTATTATAACCGAAAAATACATTTTATAAAATAATTGTTCTTACAAAAAAAATTCTTCCAATAAATTTAAGAACTTAAAAAATTAAAAATATACTATGTGCTCTATTAGAAAAAGAAAAGGTTACCAAATGTCCATACTAAAGTGAATAATTTAATCAAGAGGTTGTTTAAACACAAAAAACTTTTATTAAAAAAAAAACACTTTACACTTAGCGAATTATTTAGGTGTTCTGGTAATTTTGACTAACCACATATGTAAAATTCGAAATGATCTTTGAAATAAATTTCCAGAAAGTCGCAAAAATCTGCACACATTTATTTTCAATAATAGGTATTTACTTCATATTTGCTAGGTTGAAGGACGACCTAAATTTATATTAGTAACCCGCTTCTGATTAAATTTGTCTACACGCATTATTTGCGAAATATTTTAATGGAAATAATAGACATTTCACAGTTTGCACTGAAGGTTGGTGTGTCGAACATTCTATCTAAAAATAGTGCTGAAGTGCTGAAGTTGCATATAATTAATTTACCGTATTTCATAAAAAATAAATAAAAAATCTAATGTGGCCAGGCACATGACTTTATCATACTATATATACAATTAATAGTTTAGCTGCATGGATTCTATTTGATCGAGATCGGTCGTGTCACCATTAAAATAAAACTTGTTAGCCAGAATTTGACATATATTTTGATCCTATTGACAGTAGGTATTGTCAAAACATCCGAGTGTGACACTAATTAAAATGTTTATGATATTCTATAGCAAGCAGGCTTTATTATTTTGACAAATATTTGCGTAGTTACAGAGATTCACCTCAATTATACTTAATCAAGAGATTTTACGTAATGTTATTATTTTGATCTCTGGCACCAAAAATTAAATAAAAAATAGATCATTCCAATTAAAATAGCAAAGTTTATGTTGATAACAAACTTTCGGTAGAAAGTAAGTAGCAGTCAACTTATAGTATGTCTTGTTAAAAAACTATAAAATGTAAAATGTTCATATTAAAATAGCTTCGTGAATATAATACATTGCTTATTTTGCCAATAGTATGACTCCGTAGTATTATGTGAATTTTATTTTGTTTATTTTGGCTGACTGTAACTCTTCATATGTACTGTTTTGTTACTTTCAAAACGTAGATTGTAATACCGTTTCTACTACTTCTAGCTCCTTTGAGTGCCTTTGTAACTTTGTAAACGTAGTTCGTTCTATTGTCTTTTCATATAGCCAGAGACGACTCCTCGAAACAAATTCGTATTTCTTTTGTTTGAATAACATACCTCCAGAGTATGTACGATATGTACATTATTCGTTTTGTAGTACTATACGCTTCTCATTTCAGTTTGTCGCTGTTTATCTTTGACAGTTGCCTTTACCATATAAGTTCACAAAGGAACAATTTATTTATTCTAAGAAAAATATACAGATCAAAGAATAAAGACTGCGCTGTGATACCAAAAACTGAATAAAACACATTGTTTTAGTTTGTCGTAGTACCGATATTTTTTTTTTATTTTTATGTAGATTTATTCATACCACGTGAACTTTCCTAAGCGTGCGCCTAGAGACAAGCCCTTTTCAGTTATTGATTTGTCGAAAGTCCTATTGTAGAGGCTGAATTGACACTAAAATCCACACGCTTTTACACTTGGGCACACACACGAGCGCTACGGTATGTTGATATGACATGAACCTTAAAATTGCGCTGATATCGCTCTCATTTGTCATTTTGTGTCATTTGTTATACCAACAGCTGACCGATTATAGAACCAATATAAATTTAATAGCTCGGATCGTACATAGGCCGTTATGTGTGACGGCAAATTGATTTGAAGGGTGAAAATTAATAGCAATTCGATAGAAGTACCTATATGATGTAAACGCCTCACAGTGGTTCGGATATCGATTCTGGGGAGACAAAACCATTTTCTTTGTTATTTGCGGTAAGCATGTCAAACAAATGATATTCTTATATTCTTCTGGTTTAGTCTTTCATGTTTAAGTAAATAAAAAAAAGTTATAAGTAAATAATAAATAATACAGGGTGCCTGCCTCACGGAGCATGATGTACATGGGGATTTCGGAATCTGTAAGACCTACGTTGTCAGTTAAATGGGACAAAAGTTGCGTAAATGTAGCCTCATTTCAGAACAATTTTTACTTAAATAAATTTTGCATGGATTACTAGATATTACGCAAACTTTCTTTTTTCTAGAAACTTAGCTATTACGATAAATAAAAAGTCGAAATACATAATAGCATTTTACAGAAGAGCATACTCTGAAGCCTTTTTTAGTACCAAAAAATATTTTTGTCCATCCCCTTTGGCTGGGCGTTGTTCAACTTTTTTATTTCTTTTGGATGCCATATTGAAATATTGAAAATCGAATATTGAAAATGCTTTACAACCATGTGTAAAACATTTATGAAATTATCAAAATACTGCCATTAGATGGCCCGCCATATCACCCGACTTAAACTTCATGGATTTTTTTAATACGATTTTATGAAAGCCAACGTGTATCTAAAGAACTATGATACTGCGTAGGACCTTGTGGGAGTAGTGGAGAGGGCTTTTAGGGACAACTAATAGAACTAATAATAATTAAGTTTAGAACAAAAAAATACCAAATTTTAAAATGTGGATCAAATACTTTGCGTTAATATTTTTTCTTGTTAAGTATTGCCATTACAAGGCCTAAGTAATATTGCTATTTTTGTAAAATTAAGTAATTACATATGTGATAATATTAGGTTGCTAATTTTACGTAAATTTTTGAGAAAATTCTATTCTACCATAAACGTGTTATACCTGCAGTTGTAAAGCAATCTCGATATTTTATTTAAATCTATAAGTATCAAATGGAACCTCACATAGTTGACTATTATTTGGTCTAACCAAGAATTAACAATTACTGAACGGGCCCATATTAGCCTCCTCCACTGCAGTCTGAAGCCCGTATATTGGCCGGGTGTGCGATGCAAACGCCTCTACATGTGTAGGCGGTAGTAGGTCCACGAGGCGTAAATGGTGCAGATTGCTAATAAATGTTCAAGTTACCTGTATTGTATAACTGGGCCGATCAAATTTATATTATTTATTACAATATTGCATTTGTTAATACTTGTTCCTGTATTATGACAGTTGACAACGCGACACTTATTGTGTCCCATTATGATTATTTATATCAACGATATGTTATTAGTTCTGACGGATTGGATCACAACATAATGCGCCGTGAACTACTGCACATACAGTAGGTATTTTAGTTAGGTATTTCTCCGGTACGGGCTCTTAGATCGTTTTTGAAGTCCCCTCCACGGTGGATGCACAGGGCGAATAGTATCACAGATCATGGACGCTTCTTTTTATGTAGCCCCATAGATCCATGGGGATAAAGTCGGGCGATCTGGCGGGCCACCTAATGGGACCTTCAATGTATTTTGTGATAATTTCATACATGTCTTCTACATGGTTGTATAGCTTTTACAATATTCGTCTATCATAGTGAGATGCATTTCTAGCTTACTCGAATCCCACGACCTTCTACATGCACAACCGTTGGAGATACTTACTTATTTATTTGTATTATTTACTTATTTGTTATGTTGTTGACTTCTTGCATGTTCTTGTTCCCTTTTTTAAAATAAGTTAGGCCGGCAATATTTTGTTGTTGAAGCTATAGGATTTTGCCATAAAATATTTTTTGTTTACTTTTACTGCTACCAACAGTTATTCCGCACTTATTTCCGCATTTATTCCATCTTCCGCGTAATTTTGAGCAAAAACGGTTTTTTTTTTATTTGATCTTGCAAATCATATTTGTTTAACACGTAGTCACGCACACACATACTGATATTTTTGAATTGTTGGCTTCATTCCGCCAAACGTCGAAAAGCTCACTTCGAAGAAATTCGTAATTCACCACTCAAAATATATAAAAAGAAAACTTGATTAAACTAGATCACAAAAGGCTATAATTACACAGACAATTTGCCATACGAAGTGCTGAGCATAATTTAATAACGGTAATTTATGGTTTGTCCCTTTGGCAGTCTGCTAATTTCACGAATTTGATGTTTTTCCTCTAACAACGACAGCAATATTAACATAATGTTAATACAACTATAATACATTGTAAAAATAAGCAAAAATATAACCAAACTGTAGGTTTACTACCTGTAGTTAATTTGACTAAAGTTTTCGATTAAACTGAAAAGAAATTACATCTACACATGTCAAAGTTTGGAATGGAACTTGTCGAGTAATTTAACCGTAGAACATATGGTAGTCATAACATTCAATAGCTAGTGCGTAGGTCCTAGTGGTCACTTTTTAAAACTGGTGATATTTTTCAAGTAGTCAACTATTTAGGAATGTGCTATAGTAACGAAGATTTAATTTTGAGTTTCAAAATTTTAGTCTTTTGTCTCGCCAGATTCGATATCCGAACCACAGTGCGCCTCCGCCATTTTGACACAAATCTAATTGAGCTGTTTCTCGCAAATGATAGTAAGTATTTCTGTCTAGGAGATACAATTATTTGAGCAACTGACATTAACTTTTTTTATGCATCATTTTTGAGCATTTTCAGGGGTGATGGGTAATTTAGAAGTTGAAACAGTTGGTTTTACTTGTATATGGTTTATCTACGTTTAGCAGTTGTTTTGCATTACACAAAATTTGCAGGACAACCTTATCGTTGCTTATTACGACCGGAGCGCGGCTTATCGTTGGCGTTCCGCAAACTTCGAATATAATCAACGTCAAGCTTGTCGGAGTGAAATATTTGGAGCGTGAAAACCACTTTTCGACAATATTTCCGCCCCTTTTAAATTTCCTTTGCTCCAATTTCTCTCATTTTCACCCCAACGCCTACAAATCGTATTAAGTTCTCAACGTTTACCGTGTACCTATTTCCGTAATTGAAATTGCTTGTTTATGATATTTTAGCAAGGTCTGGATGTAAAGTCGCTGACTAGACCATTAATATTGTTTTTTTTAGGTCAGGAGCGTTGTTCCTTTATAATCGAAATACCTTTCAACCCAAAATTAAGGGTTAATATAGTGTTAATTAAAATTCACAAGCATTTTCGTCCGTAATTGGTAAAGCGATATGCTACAAAGCCGCTGATGCCTGCTCGGTCCAAAATTAACCCCCTGTTTATTAAGGAAAGAAACAAAAACCTTTGTAGACAGTTTGTACCGCAAGAGTAATCCGTTGCGCCTGTCATGTAGCCCAGGCATATTAGGTTTTAAATACCTTCTTTATTAAATACCTTCTTTTTAGTGCTCTGAACAACATACCTACTAAAAGTCGTAAAACATTCACAATTTTGTGAATCGGTAGATGCGAGTTTCCCAGGACACTCTTGAACACCTTACTGTCGCGCGACCGACCGACAGAGTTGGGGCATTTGTACGTTCACCGATTAGATTATATGGATACATCTTGATTTATTTTGACAATTTCGATTATGGTGATATAACATAACCTTAAAACTCCAAATGGTCAAAATGTCACAATGTGACGGAGCAGTTTTTTGTATTTACTTTGTAAACAAATGTTTCTTTAGAAGATTCCCATGTCAAATTTTGTTGCGATACGCATTCAGATATATTCAGAAATGTTCTCTCAAGCTTTCTGAAGCCAAGATAAAGGCAAGAATCTTTATTGGCTCACAGACAAAATAAATAAATAAATAAACAAATAAATTCCAAAGAACATGGTGAACGTTCATCAAGACGTTATGGATTTTGAAAGCAGGGAGAGCGCAAATATGATAGGCGACCGCAGTTGGAATTAAATCTAAAATTTAAAAAATTGGTCAATAGAGTCATATCCCGAAAATAGCCGTTTAGGCACCACGCTGATTCAAAAAGAAATAGGGTGGAATCATGTATTTCTTACATATTGCAAAAACAGTTTAATACATTAGATAGATAGAATACATTTATTTCCAGCAAACTATATAAATACAATACATGTTACACAATTGGAAGTGTTTAAGTGTTCTTCTCGCCTGAAAATGGCCACGGACCGTAGTCTTTCAGCCCGGTGTTCTCATCTATGGCATATCAATCACTACAATTCCTTAAGCTTCTTGATTCTGTCGTAGGTTGTGGGTTGAACATGCGTAGTTGTGGATTTTTTTAAGGAACATGTGGAATAGGGTTTCTGGGAATTTTTTGGATACATTTATGGATAGGGATTTAGTCTGGTGGTAATTGGGATAATCTTTGTTGAATTGTACAGGAGTTCATTCGAGGGATTGTGCAGGGGGTTGTTGGGGTGACGTAGTCTGGTGATGCTGCGCAGAGCGCATCGTTCTCCAACGCTGATGTTGTTGGTTGCCTGATGAGGTATGTCGGTGAATAGGAGGCAGCCGTAGTCTAAGATAGGGCGACATATGGTTCGGTAAATGTGAACCGCAGCTGCTATACTTATTCCCCTGTCTTTGTACGTGAGGCATCTGAAGTTGGTTGCTCTTGACTTAACTTTCATTTTTGCTTGCTTGGTGTGTGCTGAGAACTTTAGCTTTGGGTCTATCAACATTCCGAGGTACTTGCAGTTTCGGTAGGGAGTAATCGTGGTGTTGTTGATTAGGATCGAGGGGGAACTATCATGGATACGATGGAAGGGGACAAGAAATTGTGTTTTTTGCGGGTTTATTTTTATTCTCCACGAAATGCACCATGTGAGAATTCTGTGTAACAAGGCTTTAAGATGAGTGACTGCTGAATTTAGGGAGCGGGAATGGGATATTAAGGCGGTGTCGTCAGCATACAGAAGGGCGTAAAGTTGAGGATTAAATATGTTGGGGTTGGGATCATATATGTCGTAGCAAAATATGTTGTATAGAAGGGGAGATATGGGTGATCCTTGTGGGACGCCTTGTTCGGTGTAGACGGGTTGGGACAAAGATGTACGGATTTTGCCGCGTGAGGAACGTTGGAGAAGGAACTGTTGAATTATTTTAGTGATGTAAAATGGGACATTGAGGAGAGAGAGTTTATATAGGAGGCCTCGATGCCAGACCGTGTCAAATGCTTTTTGGATATCTAGGAAGAGTACCGCTGATTGTTGTTTGTTTTGGTGAGCAGTTTGGAGGTTGGATATAAGGATGGAGAGAGGATGTATGGTTGACGTTCCTTGGCGGAAGCCGAACTGGTGCGGTGGAATGTGTTGATCAATATGTTCTAGGAGGCGGGATTTGAGAAGAGATTCGAAAAGTTTACCAATGACAGGAAGTAGGGAGATTGGGCGATAATTGCTGGGATTCTTGGGATCTCCGTCTTTCTTCGGTATGCAAGAAATCACTGCTGTTTTCCATTCGATGGGAAAGATTTGATTTTCCAGACAATGATTCATTATCTTAATGATGTATCTATGGATGTCATGTTCAAGTCTTCGCAAACAGTTTCTTGTGACGTAGTCGTAACCCGGGCTGGTGTTTTTACCTTTACTCAGGGCTGTGAAATATTCATCCTCTTCGATAAGTATGTCTGCGGGAGTAGGAATTAGCTGTTGAAAGTAGGCTTCGTGCCAGTTATTGACGAGGTCGTTGGTTGCTGCCACCCCATGGAATAATACCAGGAGCACGTGAGTACATGCGGCCATCACTCTTGCGAGCAGTTCTTCTTCAGTGCTTCTTCCGGCATGTTCTAAACAGAGGTTTTTAGTGCCCCCCAGAAGAAAAGGTCATGTGGATTCAGTACAGTTAGGAAAACATTCATTTAAGAACCAACGCACGTACACAATTTTTTTTTTAATTCAGCTTAATTCCTAAACTCTTTTTAGCTTATGTTTGGACATGAGTTTATTGTCAAAAAGTCTTTTTACTATAGAAGTCAGTGGCGTATCAAGCAATGGCTGATTTCGTATGCAAACCAAGATTGCACAACAATACATACAATACATGTAAGAACTGAAAATATTGGGCTAATATTCTTTAATGCTATAACGTGTAAGACGTGCCAATTGAATGTAGTGAAGTAATATTAATTGTAAACTGCAATACCTTGACGCCTGGTAACATAATTGCCGCGCTTCCGGTACAAATGTCGATACTGTATGATCAATTTATATTCAAAATTTGTGCTGTGAGTCAAGTGATAGAATTTACCTTAGAAGTTTGCGTTAAATGGAAAGACGCGACCTTATAATTTAAAGCTATAACGTTCGAAATGCTGCGACAACAATTACAAAGTCACACAACGTAGTCTTGTCACAGCTACTAACCCTTACTCACTTATGCGATTCTGACGTGTTGAATGCTATTAATGGCTTGTCTGCTACTGGTTCTGGTGATGACACAATCCCTGGATTTATTGTGAAGCAGACTGCATATATCCTGGTGGGCCCTTTGGTGTATATTATAAATCTGTCCGTCTCCACTGGGGTATTTCCAAGTAAATTAAAAAGCGCTATTGTAAAGCCCTTGTACAAGAAAGGTGACCGCAATGACGTTTGTAACTATAGGCCAATTAGTTTGCTAAACTTCTTTTCGATAGTCATAGAAAAAATTATAAATAATAAACTTCACTCTTTTTTGAAAAAATATGACATAATATCAAGATTTCAACACGGTTTCTGTCGGGGTAGATCGATAGACACTGCTATTTATGACTACACTAGAAACATATATACCTGCATTGATAAAAAGACTCCGTGTCTTGGATTGTTTGATGACTTGTCGAAGGCTTTTGATTGCGTCCATCACTCAATCTTGCTGCGCAAGCTGGAGAGATATGGAGTCGTTGGTATGGCTCTGGATTTGTTTAGGTCCTATCTTTCCGATCGCCAGCAGAGGGTCTGTGTTGGGGGCCGGATGTCAACGCCTTCAGTCTTGGACGTTGGTGTACCTCAGGGATCAATCCTTGGCCCAACTTTGTTTTTGTTATATATTAATGATCTTCCCACTGTGTTGCACAATGTTCATGTGTCGTTATTATGCTGACGACATCAATATTTTTCTGTCTGCCAATAACTTCGACAACTTGCTGGAAAAGGCATCTAGAGCATATGAACGTATGACGCAGTGGTTAACACTCAACCGGTTAATTATTAACTAGGGTAAAACAAAGTGTATTGTGTTTGCCAAAAACGGCAGCATTAGTGAGGTGCAACTTGGTCCCAGTAGCGTACAGATCGATGTTTAGTGTCGGTTGCTGGGTCTTGAGGTCGATGACTCCTTGGGCTGGTCTCAGCATGTGGTCGGACTAGCATCAAGGCTTACAAGAAGCTGCTATGCGTTGTACCAATTGCGGAAGTCATGCAGTGTTGAAGTGGTTAAAGCTTTCTACTTTGCTAACTTTTATTCAGTGATGAGGTTTGGAATTGTTCACTGGGGTTTGAGTCCGTCTAGTGATAGAATATTTCTGTTGCAGAAGCGTGCTATTCGTGCAGTGTTCAATTTACCTTATAGTCACTCATGTAGAGAAACTTTTAGAGATCAGTCATTGCTTACCTTTTTTGATGTGTATATTTTGGATACCGTATGTTTTGTGTACAGATTTAAGGGAAGCTTTGACTATAGTTCAACTCATACTCATAATACCAGACACTCGCATCGTTTGTTCCCGGCGATGCATCGCCACTCCACCTATCAAAGAAGTCTTTGTTATATGGGTTGTAAGCTATTCAACGCTCTCCCAGACAAGTTTAAATCAATCAGTAGTCTCCTTCATTTTAGGCGCGTGGTGAGGAAATTTTATTGGGCCGGAGCTTTTATAGCGTGAGTGAATTTTTAGGCTCATTGCAACTTATGTGAACAGTTTGAAATGTTTGGTAAACTGCATATTTATTGTGTCTTGACGTTTCATGTATCTATCGTGTATATAGTGCGTGAATAAAGAAATCTATCTATCTATCTATCTATCTAACCCCTATACGCGTCCGCAGGAAAATAATGTTGGCGCGCGTCTATACGTGCGTCCGGTACAAAGGCCGATGCTGCCACGCTTTATATGATTCTTTAATTTTTTATTTCATTATTTTAAAGTTCAGGGTTTAAGATTCCATTTCAGGCTACATAGAGAATTCTGTGACCTAGAATTATTTTTTGAGGGGCATAAAAAATACCAGAAAACGAAAAATTTTGACACTTTGAAGCAGTGCTGTCACTACAAAAGCAGATAGAAATCAAAATAATTGGCATTTTGTTGTTTCTCAACATGGGGAATCAGAAAATGTATAACACAACCCAGTCGCAAAAATGCTGTTTACCGGTGTTATAGAACCAATATAAATTTAATAGCTCGGATCGTACATAGACCGTTATGTGTGACGGCAAATTGATTTGAAGGGTGAAAATTAATAGGAATTCCATAGTAGAATATGATGTAAGCGCCTCCACCATTTAGAAAAAATCTACTTGAGCTGTTTCTCGCAAATGATGTAAGTAAATAAGTTGTACTTAGAGATACATACGATTTAATTCTATCTATTATTATTATTACAATTATTTGAGCAATTGACATTAACTACTTTTTATGCATCGCCTTTCAGGGGTGATAGGTAATTTAGAAGCTGAAACATTTCTTTTGGCTTGTATATGGTTTATCTACGTTTAGCAGTTGTTTTGCATTACACAAAATTTGCAGGACAAACTTATCGTTGCTTCTTACCACCCGAGCACGGCTTATCGTTGGCGTTCCGCAAACTTCGAATATAATCAACGTCAAGCTTGTCGGAATGAAATATTTGGAGCGTGAAAACCACTTTCCGACAATATTTCCGCTCCTTTTAAATTTCCTTTGCTTCAATTTCTCTCATTTTCACCCTAACGCCTACAAATCGTATTAAGTTCTCGACGTTTCCCGTGTACCTATTGCCGTAATTGAAATTGCGGCCTTGTTTATGAAATTTGAGCAAGGTCTGGATGTAAAGTCGCTGACTAGACCGTTAAAATTGTTTTTTTTTAGGTCAGAAGGGTTGTTCCTTTATAATCGAAATACCTTTCAACCCAAAAATAAGGCTTAATATAGTATTAATTAAAATTCACAAGCATATTTATTTGTCCGTAATTGGTAAGGCGATATGTTACAAAGCCGCTGAGTCCTGCTCGGTCCAAAATTAGCTCCCTGTTTATTAAGGAAACAAAAACCTTTGTACACAGTTTTTATAGGAAGAGGAAATAAATCCGTCGCACCTGTCGTAGCCCAGGCAAATTAGGTTTTAAATACCTTCTTTATTAAATACCTTCTCTTTAGTGCCCTGAACAACATACCTACTTAAAGTCTTAAAACATCCTGTGCCTGCGTCATGTTTTTTGGGTATTTTTCGTCAAACTACCCTACGTTGTCTGAAATCGCTCACAACTCCTTCAAACATATCATAGGGGTTTTGAAAACGCTGTGTCCAAATATGCTTTATAAATTGCAAAAACGACGGAACCAAAATGGCGGGCCAGAAAATGAAAATTATCGGAATTTTCGGTCGAGATTAGTTTATAAGCATTTTTCTGGGTTTTTAAGGATTCTGCATCCAAAACTGGCATAAACATTGCAAAATTCAAAATGGCGGATCAGAAAATTGTAAATAAAGGAAATTTCTAGAAAATTTTGGGTTTTTAATAATCAACTTAAAATGTTTGTTACATGTTTACAACAAACATTGTTTTATCGCTTTATGAATCAAAACCTCAAATGTGTCAACTCACCATTTCCTCAAACATATTTATTTTTATTTCTGGTTCATGAAGCGATAGCTAGTTTTCCATGGTATTATTATATTTTTGTCGGGAAATAGCCGAAATATTACTAAATACGTGTACCAAATTTGGAATTACTGTAAAAAGGGGAATAACGCTTAATTATAATTTACTAATCCGCCATTTTTAGTTTTGCATTGTTTATGCCAGATTTGGATACAGCGTCCTGAACAGCCAACCCATACAAATTTCAAAATTGATTTGGCAAAATATTCCCTTAATTTTTATTTTGACAAAATGCCATGTTTGAAAGAGTTACGACCGATTTCAGACTAGGCCGGGTAGTTACGCCACCATTTCACCCCCAAAACAATGACGCAGACACCAATTTTCAGATTTACTTTATTTTTTTTATCAGGGTCTTGGATAAATTTGATATAAAATGACCGGGCTAATAATGACAAATCCACAGTAAAGAACGTTTTGGTATGAGAAGACTATGGACAAGTTTTGTATTGTGTATGGTTATCCAGGCATTGGAAATTATAGATGGAAAAAAAGCCATATCGGTATTTTTTGTAGTAATAAACATGTCGTAGGCAAATGGTTGTTTTAGAAAGCAGAACTTTACCTAGGCAAAAACTATTTGTCAAGACCCATAGCTGTTGAATCTTCATTTATATTCAATCACCACGGCAGTTTTGAAATTATGTGGACGTGCTGAAAAAAATGTATGGTAATTCCAAAACTCTAAAATACAAAGAATTCCTGGGTAAAAGTCTGATCGACTACTGTCTACATGCTTATAATAACTATGTTTTGGAGGTGCGATTCCAAATCTGACGTCCAATTTTAAAAATTAAATATTGCCAATACAAAGTGCAAAAAAGCGGATTCGCATCAAATGTATTCACTGTGATATTAAAAATTTCCTAATTCAAAAAATGGCAGATTTTCAAAATTCAAAATGGCGGATCCAATACAGCGAAAAAAAAAAGTATAACAAACCCGGATTCGCATGAACCTTGTTTCCTGTTATATGTCACTCTGCATGGTTTCAAATCTGACGTAAAATTTTCAAAATTGAAAGAATACGCTAAATGGTCGACTAAAGATTTAAAATTGTTGATTAAAGTGATTAAAGTGTTAAATTTGCATGAATCATACTTCCTGTAATGTTTGAAGCCCTCCAAAAAGTGTTCTTCATTAAGAACAATCTTAATTGTAGTTTTTATTTCGTGTACCCTTTGATAATAATTATACTACCGTTGAATGTAAAACAGAAAAACGACTGGTCATGAACAGATTGAAATGTGATCCATCAACTTCCAGGATTAAATATTAAAAACAGACGTTTGCACTGAAGACGAGAAAACTCGAAACCGGTCTGCAAGATTTGTAATACAACCTCATCAACTACTTTAACATCTCTTATTTTATTATAAATCACAGTTTGTACTTTTTGAATTGATTTTGAAATGCAGTTTAGTTTAATTTTCGTATTCGAAAGGCATAAGATCAGATATTTTTAATTTCGATTTTTTAAAGAATTCGTAAAGCAAACCCAACTACTCAAGAACTCTCCAGTATTTAGAGACAGACTATTAACTGATTAACTATTAGTGAACGCGAGCATTAGGAAACTAAACGGAAGCGACCAAACGGTAATAAATCTGATCTCACATGTCACTAAACATTTCCAAACTTTCAGAAATATTGATTCTGGAGTTTGGAAGCACTAGTAGGTGCTCGACTTCAGCGAAGTAGAAATTCTTGCATATAATCGCATTAAATAAAATACCTCATAGGAGACCAGAGTTTGATACAAAAATCTGAAACTTCTAAAGCAGCGTTTCTCAACCTTTTTACTCTTGCGGAACCCTTTAAATAGGGTTAAAACCTGGCGGAATCCCAATAAAAAAATATACAATGTTCTTTCCAAGGCATTTCGAGTATTTTTTTGCGTACAGAAAAACGTGTAACGTATTTCAAGTAACCAGTCTGTAAAGTCTGTAAAGAAACGCAGTTGAATGATTGAATATTACTTACTACTGTGAAATTAAAGTATTTTTCGTGTAAAATTTCAAAAATGCCCTGTCAAATTAAGCTGATACTGTGCTAGTTTCACAGGAATATGTTTGTGGCATATGTGAATAATTCTGTAAATACCGAAATTTAGCTGGTATCCAATAACCAGCGATGTTACAGTTAATTCTTCTTTTACAGTTTTTTTGGTAGATTATTAGATTATTTGTTCTTTTTAGTTCTTTCAAGTATTACCAAAGGAAGGAAGAAGAAAATACAAATCAAACAATGCAAAAACGAAGAATACAAAAAGTACCTTTTACAAATAATTAAATAAATAAATTCAGTAGATTTTTAAAAAAATCGTTGGTCAAAATACAAAAATTAAGAAACATTTATTCTGAGTAAAAAGTTTCATATGGGTCCATTGATAACAAGTTAATATTCCTTAAGAAGTGAGAGCCATTTAAAATACTGTTTTATTAATATTTTAGTATTTTGTAAGGTATTTAAAAAATAAATAGGTCCTTTTGTAACATTTTAGTCAGAACAATACATACGTTCTGAGAAAGAAAGTGTGGGAATAAACACCCAAGTAGAAGATATTTATACACACTAATAATTGTATCAATAACAGATGATCTCTGTATTTTCTCTTGAAGTTTGTTAAATAAGAAAAAGCTTGCTCATACATACACTATGTTGAAAATTATACTGATACAAGGTAATTTATAACTCGACGTGAAAATTAAATGCAAAAACATACCAAATTATATGCCTAATTAAATGCAGTCACAAAATTTGAAATTACACTTTAGTTTCCTGTCCGCATAAGTTTTCGTCTATAATTGCAACTCACTCTGTATATTTATTGATTTTCTATGACGAGTACCGACATAAGTTTCGTCATAGAAGCTCAGAACTTGTCTGGTGATAGGTTAGTTATCTTATCTGGAATGTAAGATCATATTGACATCCACCACCTACAACTCGGTTCTTCTCCTAAACTACCTACCATTATGAGCAGCAGATTCAAATTATAGGTTTATTTGGTCACACATTTGGAAAGGCAAAAATATTGAAAACAAATAATGTTAGAGTTTGACCAATAACTCTGCCAGATTGTTATTTTCTAGAGGTTATTTTGTTTTTATGTAACAGATAACATATTGTCAATAGAAGTTAAGAGCGTTGTCCAACAGCTGATCGACAGAGGCTTGGCTGTTTTTGATAAGTTTAGAAAAATCAGTCGAGAATTGGTCTTTGCGTGGGGATGTCGACGTTTTCGCTAAAGCTACTTTGGAACAAGATAGACTTTGCCGACGTGCGGTCAACATTATATGATCTAACGTCTTTAACGCTGTTTCAATTTATTTTTGCACACGTAAGCAGGCTGTCTAGTGATTTTACAACGCTGACCAACGTAACATGGTAGATCTAAAAATTACTGTGATAAATTGTTGACATAACCTATGTGGAGTATGTGAGATATTTATCATATATTTATATGATAAATAAGTTCAACATTTGTCTACGATTTATGAACTGATATCTGCAAAAACACACGTACTATGAATACACGCACACGTACTGAATATGTGGAATATTTGAAAGTGTATTGAGATTATGCGCCCATATACATTTATACCTCCTAAAAAACAAACCCCGTACCAATAACTTTGGTCACAGATTACTTACTCTTGGTACGATAGATTATGCACTCATTTCTCAGCCGATAATACACTTATGCCTAGCTACTGAAAAACAAATACATATCGACCCATGCAACGAAGACTATCGTAACTAACAAACTAAATGTAGTTATTATAGTCTTTGTTGCAAGGGTCGATATTACATACGTATGTACATCCACAGCACAGGGATCTGATGACGTATAAGAAAAACAAAACAGTTAATGAGTTATTCTTTATTTACCAATTTGTAATTCATATATTATTTATAAAAGACAAATAGACAACATAAGCTTTATTAATATTATATTATAATATCACTATCACAAAAATTTTGATCCTCGCTATCATGAGACCACACGCATACGGGTCGTAATGCTTGTTCGGTTCTTCGGGGCTAATTGCAATACTATCTGCGGTTTGTTGTGTTAAACGTACTCCTCCATACACTTTGCACTTGAGAAGAAAAACATCTGGAGTCAGTGGTTGACAAGTCGACTATGTCCCATTATACATTTCTCATATAATAATGTTATAGACGTCTTCCAGTAATATTACCAAAAAATTTGATAAAAAATCGGTAATCTTCAGCATACCTCGATAATTTTATTGTCAGTTCATGGAAATTATGAAAATTAGTAATCACATCTCTTGTCTAGAAATCCTCTTCGATCAACAAAATAGTACGTAAGGATTTTGATTCCTCGTAATGTGATTTGAATCCAATTACAAAATCCGTAATGATCTTCTGCATCATACCATACTTGGAGCTTGAATTCTCTGGTAGTAGAATGGATAAAACAGCACTGTTTATATGTATATTCTGCTAACTAACCTATCAATTGAAAATGAAATTTAAAAAGACAATAGTATACCTCTTTAGGCACAAACCTGATTGATGTCTGATATAATAGTAGAATTTTGATGTAATCTCCTAACTTCGATTAGAATACTTGTTTGTGCAGTGTCCCCAAGTTTTCTACATTTTCAGATTATATCGGATTTGTAGGTTAGAACTCTCGAAATCTGTCCCAGTAAATATAAATGTGAATTTTAGCGAGTAACAGCCTTTTTTTGTGGTATATGGTAGATAGAGATAGACCCATTACTAGTATCTTCGTCTAATGACGACTAGTTCTCGAGAACATTGTAGATGGACACACTGTTCAGACTCGAACATGGATGGAAAAATTGGGAAAATACGACGCCGATTCTTCAAACTTGTGGCTTTATTTCTTTTCATTTAATGGATTTTTTTCAAATTGTACATTGACATAAAGTGGAACTACTGCGGCGCATCGCAAAAATACATAATTGAAATGTTATTCCTGAAATCAGGATATCACCCATCCTCCAATTATACGTCTATCTTTGAGCAGCAATTGTTTAAAATTGGACATGGGTATAATACATATGGAGATGTGGCGCACTAGAATAGTTAATTCAGATTGTTGTAATCTTATAAGATGCTATCATTATTCAATAATTAACCCACCGGAGCATTGAACTGTTTGAATAATTGGACCAATAGGGGACCACCAGAGCTGAGCAGAACAGACCTGAAGTTAGGCTGAACCAGCCTCTTAGTGAATAGTCTAGATTGTCTAGAATGTTGCCCGTTGGATGTAATATCGAAATAACAGTGGTATATTGGGTTAGAAGGGCTCCAAATCAAAATTATTCATGGATTGACCTTGTTTATTAATCCAATATTTAAAATAATCCAATGCTAAAATAATACATAAAAATAACACAGAATAATGTGCCCATGAACCTGCGAGCGTCACCGCTATTACACTACAAATACATTATGAAAAATTTTCAATTAATTATTGAAGATTCTTCTCAGATAGCTCATTTCACCAAGAAAAATACGCTGCCCTTAGGGCTTTCCTAGTTCATTGCTGAAACGTGCCATGCAGATCAATCGATCTCAATTCCACCGGGGCCTTATTAAATATCCGTAGGTTCCAGGAATAGCAACACTGTTTCCAAGTTGATTCATGATTGTTTATGGTAATGGACCTTACTACTCCGGTTGCGAGTGATGTGAGTGTGCCCTGTGCACATTCGAGCCGGCCATGGCATGCAGTAAAGATCCAGCAGGTGTCGTAACTTTCCCTCGTCTGTTTATGTTACGGTGGAACGTTTACTTTGGACAATAAACCTAATTGATGAAAAACTTCCGAAGACGTCTTGGTTTCAATAACAACCTTGTTAAAAGGCAGGTCTGGGGTTGAATGATATAATAAATTAAAATCAGCTAATTTAAGAAAAAACGGAAATTAATAACTAACTAATTGTCAGAATGTTATAGAAAGAGAATTCAAGGGAAAAAATAAAATACCTACTAGCTGAACCTACTATCGGTTGCAAATGTATTAAACCCCATGCTTGGAAGCTTATAACCTTGTAAGAACGAACCAAAAAAAATTGAAATAAAGTCCGTCTTTCTCCTGAATCATTCAAAATTTTCTGCCCCTAGGCTTAAACATGAGCGCGATATAAGTGTAAAAAGGTAACCGATTTTTGCAGTTTTAAAGCACCACACGTTTTTCCGATTTTCCCCCCACTGAACACTGCACAGTGGGGCATTTGACGCGAAAACCTGGCCAAAAATATTTTTTCACCTATAAGGGTGCTCTCTAGATGTGTTGTTTTATTTATGTATAGCATTTTAACCTTCATACTAAGTATTTGAAGGTTAACAACTTAATAAACACAATAAAACAGTACAAAATAGGGAAAAAAGCAAACTGTATTAAAAATTGTTCTTCACTGCAGTACACCTATCGTAAAGTAATTACTGCTACAATATTTCTCATCATATTTTTTGGTATTTTATTTATATTACTGTGTGAAATTTACAAAAATATATATGGCTAGTCCTGATTAAATACGCATAATAGACGGATTTAAAATTGAACAATACATGTCGTTTCCGAGTTATATGAGATAATATTTTTGGGTCTGTTATGTTGTAAGAAAATCATGAAAAAAGTTTTATTTTTAATACCAGTGGTAGAGGAAGAAAATTAAAGTTTACACCAGTGGATATTGTGTATTGAAACGGGACATACGTTATTCATGCTATTTTCCGTTCGATGCATTCCTTTTAAGACCTTTTAAGATAGTAGGAGGCAGTTAAGAACCTATTTAGCCATATTGATCACTATAAAACTATTATTTTTAGTATTATTTCAAAATTGTCTAGTACTTATACTTATTGTTTCCATGAAAACTTTCGAAATGTGATCATCCTTCAAGCTGAAACGGTCGTTTTTTTGTGGTATGACTCTAATACACATGTTTTGAACCCAGACTCGCATTCCGTATTAACACATTTATCGAAAACGCCTAGCCAGTTTCTATTCACAAGCTTACTATTGTCTCTCCTCAACAATAATCCATTTTAATGCAGCGAACTGTGTATGCGAGTAGGTGCTTTCGATGTATTTTCTTGCCCTGAATATAAATCCGATTCGCTTCAAGCAACAAATTTTCATCGTTATCGGGGTTGTTTGCTATACATGATCCAAAACGGAAAAATATACGCACATAACGGCATTTACAACATACAAGATGCATTGAACCTAAAATTGTCAATATCTTGATAACCGTAATCATTTGTATATAGCTAAATATGGTTGAATATGTTCTAAATTACCTCTACTATCACGGTTTCAAGGAATTGCATCAAATTACATATAAGCCCATCAATTTTTGGATTTAATTTTTTTTGTGATAGAAATAAAATCACAAAAACCGCATCCGCACCTATCAGCAGCAGATTTTGCAGTAGTTGTAATGTCAAATATGTTTACTATAATTTGAACCACTTTCAAGAGCTTTATTAAGCTGAACACTAAACTAAAACCCTCAAATTCTGCGTAAAACTGTTTTTTTATAGAAGCGAATGTTCTCGGCCCTGCAATAAACAAAATTGTGGGCAAATTTTAATAAAAATATTGGCGAATGGAAGTTTATACTTGGTTCTAAAGAAGGTATAACAAAAAAGTCACATTTTTCCTTAACACAGAAAATTACAACCGTTTTCAAGAGCGTCAACTTATGTGCATCTATGTTTAGCCATAGTAAACTCTAACTTTTGGCTGACAAGGACACGTAGCGCAGGGCTCATTGGCGCCTTTTAATACATCGGTGCTTTAGCTATCCCAGAAACTGGTTTACTTTTTGGAATTTAACAATTTAGAAATTTGATTTATGGCCAGCTTTTTGAGTCAAATACCCCAATGTGCGCTGGTTAAAAAAAATCTAATTTATATTTGAGGCAACTAAACATCTCGTGAATAGATTGGTTTTTGTGCTTTCGTAAATTTCTTTGTAATAAAGGCTGCAAACAAGGTTATTAGGAAACGAAATATCTCAATAACGATATATTAATAGTTTAGCTGCAAGAGCAAATTCTAGTTTATCGAAATCGGTCCTGTTTGCATTAATATAAAACTATTTAGCCAGGATTTGGCGAATATTTTCTTTCTAATGACAGTAGGTAGTGTCAAACTCTGATGTTTTGATAATAACTACCGTTAATAGAATCAAAATATCTGTTAAATCCTGGCTAACTAGTTTTATTTTAATGCAGACAAGACCGATCTCGATCATGCAGCTAAACTATTAATTTTATATATAGTATGATAAAGTCAAGTGCCTGGCCACATCAGATTTTTTTATTACGTTTATGTACGTTTTGCAAAGTGGGCCTTCATATTTACAAAAATAATGTTAAATGTTCCTAAATGCATCTTCTTCTGAACATCTTAATATCACACGGACGTATTGTAAACAAATAAAGGAATTATCTGGATCAAATAACCCGCAATGTTCTGCCGTGTTACGGATAAGTTCGTATCAGCAAATTAGTTCAGTTATTACTTTTCCCGATCGATCTCAAAGCTGCAAAACGATAACTGGAACTAGAAGGTTCCGCAAACACTCTCGGTAAGGAACGGAATAGAAAGTAAGAAATAATTGTCTGAGACTGGTGGTCACAGTTTGTTAATTCTAAAGGTGTTAGTTTTCTTAAAACATTCTTGACAGGAAGCCATACTTTGTCTTCATTAGACTTCTTGAAAGAAGTTCTTGGACAGATGGATGGTAAAAGTGATGGTATGTACATTGTACATTCATCATTCTCAAACGTACACTTCACCAATCCACCACTGACGGTTAGAAACCCAGGCATTTATTTCTTATTTTCTATTCCGTTTCTTGACGAGAGTATTTATGAAAACTTATCCTAGATCCAGTTATCTTTTTGCAGCTCTGAAATCGATTATCAAGAGTGGTTTTGTGTTGTGAAGTCGTTTCTTGTTTTTTACCAAGATGTATTTTATCCCTGGAAGGTGTCCAATATTTCATACATTGGATACATTAGTATAGTCAGAATAAAATAAATAAAAGTTTTGATCATCACCAAATGCATAAAAAAATGTAACAGTGTTACTTTATTCATAAGTTATATTGAACAATGTTTTTATCGCAGAAATCAGCATACATTAATATATCAAATTTGCAATAGATAATACTAGACGGCTGTAGTTTTTAAATTAGGTTACTTTTAGGTTACTTTTATATTTTATCGATTGATCTTAGGTGAACATTATTTATTAATAGACATGACAACTGCATTTGTTAATGAAACTGATATTGAACTGAGTCCCAATAATAACAATTACATGTTTTCAGTAAACGAAAAATGTTTTAATCAGCAAATTTCTTTATCAGATTTCTCTCAATTCCTGTCAGAAACCGACAAAAATATCAAAAAAACGCTATAAGGCGGAAATCAAAAAACCGCTATAAGGCGGAAGCATGTTTTCGATCTCCCTGAACGTTAAATCAAAATTCTGACTGTATCATAGTCACAGTTACACATAGACACATTTTTAGGGCACACAAAACCCTTTACGGCGAATTACTTTGTTCGAGGTATTAATATTTTAGTTTTATACGTATAATTAGGTCCATCTGGTATATACAGGGTGAGTCATAACGCACGGAGGAGATTGAATGTGTAGTTAGAGGCGGTAAATATAAAGTGTGTAGTTTCATAATAACAATAATAATTTTTAACCAAAGACCAATAACAATAAAACTACATCAGTTTAAAATGCATATAAATTAATATCCAGTTTTTGAGAGGCTCTGATATTTTCTGAGATAATTATTTTGTTTCTCTGCAAACACCTCCTACAACATTCTTTTACCCAACTTGATAATATGGGTATTACGGCGTTTTTCGAATAACATATTTTTAGAAAGAATATGCGTTACTGATACTTGTTTTACAAATAAAATGTTAAACTATACTTTAATTTAAGAAAAACACCATTTGAAATTTAAATGAGAATTGCTTTTAATGACGTCACGGGGAGCAAAAAAAAGAAAACCTTACAGTCGGCTGTTATACATCGGATATTTCCGACGGTGGTTGAAATTTTTTTAAATATACCACTTTTAACTGCAATTTTATCATAAACCCCCCAAATTAACGCATAGAAATAAAAACTTCTCAGGGTGACATCTTAGATGGTATAGAAACATTTGTTTAGTGATTTTAGTCAAATTTCCCCATGACCGTACTACCCTATTCCATAAACAATAATCATGTCGACATATTCCTCGTTACTGTAATTAGGCATGTTATCCTAAGATCACGTAACAATACTGCTACTACAGTGAACTGTATATACTACGTATGTATAACTGGAAAGGACCCGTAATGATCAATAAGTGCAAGCAAATGCATTTGGTATGCAATCCGCAGTGATGTGGGCTAGCCTTCTCTTTCTATCTCATACGGTATTATGACCGTATGCGGTTTGAATTTAACTTTTTTATTTGTAATATCTTTTTCAATGTAATTGGAACAAATTAATCAACCCTTAACGCTTGCAGTGTCTTACATACATGAGATAATAATCGCAGATTTAATAAAAGTTATATTTTATTCATATATTCCGCCTAATTAAAATTTACAGACTAGGTACTATCGCGAGCATAGAAAACGGGGACACTCAAATTTGCACTAATTAAACTGAGCTTCGTAATGTCATGTCAGTACGCTTGACGTGTCACATTAATGTCATCGTGAATTTGACGTAATAAAGTAATAAAAATGTCGCAAATGAATAAATTTCAAATGGCAATAATTTAAACTCGTCTACATGATAGAATGCATTCGAGAAATTGCTACTGAATTAAGTGTCGGCATTCGGCAAGAATACCGCGAATAATAAAATTGATGAAACCGGAACAAAGTTGTAGGTTGACAAATACTGCTGTTTAGACGTCATAGGTTAACAAATACTGTCAAAGTCAATGTTATACAATTAAAATTGTTGAGAATATAAGTGCCTAATTTCACACTGCTATCCCCATTTTTATGCTCGCGATGGTAGGTACTCTAAAATTATACAGTAGTTATTATATAGTAGTTATTCCGTCATTTGAAACATTATCAGTCCAATAACTAAATGCTCTTTTTATTACTGAATTAAGGAAACGCATTCTGACATTAAAAGAAGTCCACATGTTGTTGATTATATTTATTCGATAATATTAATATTTATAAATGATTTTTCACATTTTAAAATTTGTATTTATTCGAAATATGTAAACATTGAGCGCGTAAGGAAAGGAAACATGGCACAATGACTGAAACAGTTTGTTATTTGAAAAATTTCGTTAATTTTTTATTATCAAAATATACATATTTACATCAAATTTAATTTCCGACTTTCAATTGTTTTCGACTTTTGACGTCATCGACACTTTCTAAATGGCAATCCCATATCTTTTGTACTGATATTGATTGATCTGTTAATTGTCGTAAAGTTAATTCACAAAACTTATCGTTACATTAAAAAAGATCGAGAAAAAGACAGTTGAAACTTAGGGTTATATTGATAACTTCTGCGTTTTCAAAAGCTGCATATCTCGTCAGGCTATTGCGTTTTTTTACCCTTTTTTATGAAGGCGTTCGCACCCCAGTTAAAGAATCGCTGTAAATGCGTCAAAAAAATTTGGGAACAAATTTTTAGAATTTCAGGTAAAAATACAAAGATTTAGGTTTACTATGAGACCATTTTGAGGTTTCTAGGACAATGGGTTCAGCTGGAATAAAATATAAAAGCGAAACACCACTGCCTTCCGCCATCTACTTATGGTAGTCTGACAGTGAAACATAGCCAACGTTATCGCTCTGTCTCTTTTGCTTGCGCCTGCATCACATCTCGCCAGCCAATATAAAGCGCGGGTCCCTTACAGTTATACGTATTGTCACTTAAAATGTGTCATATTCAAACTGTCATAAAATTTCCAATTCTAGTTTTATGTAAAAGTCAGCGGTAATCAACAAGTTATCTCCTATTATTTTATCATTATAAAGATAAATAAATAGCTGTAACATTTATGTTTATAAATTTATCTCATTTTAAATTGAAGTAGGCGATGTGGAAAAGTTGCCTTTCAAGTTTGTGACGTGTGCATTTGTAGACAGTGAATACATTATGGAATTTATATGATATGTACTTCATCCTGTCCGCCAACAACCCTCAAAGAAACAATAAGCACATCAAATATTCACACAATTAATTCAAAACAAACAAACCCAGCCACAAACAAACCAATAGCCAATAACGCGCCGTCACTCTTGTTTATAAATTCACCGCCTACGCGCTCCTACAGAGGGCGCAACAAGCCCATCCCCCTGCATCCACTAGTGGCGGATGCGCTTACAATACTCCACCAAAGCTCGCACAAGCTTCCCGCCATATCTCTCCGGCTCGCCGTTTCAGTTTACCTCAGCCACTGCGATCGGAAACACGCAGTCGTGCTCCGAGCAACTCGCACCGAAAGCGTTCATCAATAACCGGTACCAGCGGCATTTCTTTAACAAGCGTGCGGGATGCTTTGTTGAGATGAAACAGGTGTGCTGTGAATTTGTGTTTTTAGCAAGTCGTACGGTTTGTGTGTTCTTAGTTTGTGCGTATGATGATATAAAGCGATAGATAGCCATGAGACCGGTTGCTCTTATGGATGTGATCAACCTGTTCCCCTTTAGTGGTTGGAATGGTATGTTAGGGGTTGTTGCACTACGTCGGGACGTTGGCTTTGTAGTGGAGATGGAATTCAGGGGTTATAAGCGTTTATAGAGGGTTTTATAGAAGGGTTATTTCGTGGCGGTGTTGGAGATGAAATACAAACTTCTTTTTAAGATTTGCTTAAATTTTTATGAATGTTTGGAGTGGTGAGGAAGAAGTTGGATCATTTTGGTGACACTCCCTCCTTTACTACGGTTTAGCTAAAAACGGACTGTTGAGCTAAGCTGCGAAAAACAGGTCTTCTTTTGTATTCTTTGTAAAGGTGGAAGCACTTTTTCTCGTGGAGTTTTAACGTGAACAAAGCACGTAATAACAAAAGTCGAGGTAAAAATTAATTTAGCGTTTATACAATAAGAAAAGGCATATAGGTGCACATTAAGCATACTACATAATATTATGCACACTATACTTACGAGAAAACACTTATTTCTTCAGTTATTTCAGTTATTTCATTGAAGCTAAAATTTTAAACCAAACTGGAACCAGTTGCTTTGATTAATGCCGCAGCTGTTTCAAAATGGCCTTTGTGTGATAATTACGTCAAAACCACACACAAAGAAAAACAGTAGAGGTGTATTTAACATGGGTAGTAGTTAAACCCGTTTGGAACAAACATGGCCTGTACAAGCACTCCATTTTCTAGATTTGTACACAAAATTTATTTATGTCCTAAATGATCATATAGTAAAGCCAGGGTACACATTCGTATACTTGCCAAATATCAAATATTTGCCAAGTATATGAATATTTGTCAAGAAGGGTATTTGGAATACCCAGTTGAAGAGGGTATAGCAAATGCAAAGGCAAAGCAAATGTGCATTTATTTGTACTCGATGAACATTTTAGTACGCTGTTTAATTTTTCCATTTTTTAATATCGTTTTGTGTGTAGTAGGTCGTATACGAAGATTGACAATAGATTTGTAATTATTAGTAAGATTTTTGATTTTTCTAAAGGGCGAAAACGACATAAAATTGTACTTTTGTGAAACCGTCAGACAGACAGTTTTCCGGAAACCGTCAGACAGAAATTAAAAAAAAATTGTTGTTTTCACCTGTCCACATAAACGCAATGTTATTTCTTTCCAAGAAAAACGTACACCATATACAGAGTGTATCCTAAGTTGATGCTTTTCTATGAACAATATAGTATAGATGATACTCATTTATGAGCTTTCAAAATATAACCTTTTTGCTAAATAATAAAGCTACACAAAATTGTCTCTACTATTAAAATATTTTTAATCGTTTTCGTTTCACTTCAAGTAATAAACATCATAAAAATTTAATAACAGCATGTCTATAAAATAATTTATTTGGAAAATTATACTTTATTTGCTTGTATATTTATATATTTGTCGATTTTTATGATGTTTATTATTTGAAGAGAAACGAAATCGGTTAAAAATATTTTAATACTAGAGACAATTTTGTGTAGCTTTTTTATTCAACAAAAAGTTATATTTTGAAAGCTCATTTGTTTAAATTTTTTTTCGGTAGCTAATTGATCTGTATTTCAGACAATATTAGGATATATTTATACAACAAACCTAGTAGTACAATTGGATTTAGAAGAACTTTAAAGATGACGAAGAAACCATATCATTTCTTTTATATAAATAGTAATTTATTTAAACTAGTTCACATCAAATGACCAATTGTATTGTTTTACTGTCTGTTAAAATTAGATGCTGCGAATTAATAATACAGAAGGCTGATGAATTAAACAAAAAATCATTAAAATAAAACGAACAGTTTCGTCAAGATTTGTTTTGTAAATTTCCACAAGAATGCCCTTGTTAGTACGTAGTGAATTCTACACTTATGTAATTAAAAATATGTCGGTATTATAAAATAAAACCTTGCTTGTTCGTAATCAAATTATCAGTTTGATTTGAAAAAGCTAATGTGCTAATAAGGCGAACCAATCAAAAAAATAGCTAGTGCCCATTCGGTATGCACATGTAAGTCCTCAAAGAAGATTTTCACGTATTAAAAAAAGCTATGTTGCGATGCATCAATGTCCGATGCATTTACTGTTGCAGTGCAACTCTGACTGTCCGAAATCACAAACGAATATTCTACAAATTTGTTGGTATGCCATAGATTTTTTTGAGTTTCATAAAAAAGAGGCGGTAATCAAGTATGGATGAAAAATATTCGGTGAACGAACTTAAAAGGAAAAATAAATCACTCATGGCATCGGTTAGACCAATCAATAACAAAAATTTTCGACTTGCGTGGCAAATATATTTGCCAAATATTTAACATGTGGCAAATATTTGATATTTGGCAAGTATACGAATATGTAGCCCCGGCTTAAGATTTTACATCTTAAGCCACATTTAAATTAGAGCGAACAGAAGCGAACGAACGAAGGAACGAATTCGCAGGTATTTACCGACAGGCGTTGGAACATCCACGAACAAACGTTTGGTTCTCCATGTAAATTATGCTAGCTTAAGCGAACGAATGCGTTCGTTCGCTTCTGTTCGCTATAATTTAAATGCACCTTAAGATACCGGGCCAAAACAGCTTCTTTTTGCGCCCTAGGGCATAAAGGATTGCCATGGTTATATGTCACATATATCAAATATTTGTCATTCAAATTGTAAATTTTAAATCGTCAATGTCAATTATTGGCGATTAAGATTATAAGTTTGACAATTACTTGTCAACGTATCAACTCCGTAGATACACATGTCACTTGATAACGTCAACATATCTATTAATATTATTTATACGGAGGAACAAAACCATTGTAGGACGTAATATTTTGTATGTACCTCGGGCATTACTTGATGTTTATACCCTAGGGCGACTTAAAAAGCGCGAGGGCCGATAGGCCCGAGAACAAACTGCAAAAGCAAGTAAAGAGTTGATATTTTAATCCGCACTATACGGAGCGTCACGTCACATCAGAGATCAGTAACGTCACGTAAAATATTGCTGAATGCATTTTGTATGGTAACGTACACATTGTACGGAACGTCGTGGACCGTCAACGTCACCGACCGTCAAGAAAAGAAGTCTCGAAAAGAATATTTTGACGTGACGTCCCGAGACATACCGTGACGTAGCCTATCTATTCTGAAAGTGTGAATGTGCTGACGTCAACGTGTAGATACAAAAATATACAGAAATAGATATAAATTCGAATGATGAGATGATTCAATGAGCCAGTAAACTCACTATCAGAGTCGTCACTATACAGTGCATAATATGTACAGTATGGAAAACGGAAAATGTACCATTAATATTTGCAAAAATAAGCTATAACATGAAAAAGAAACCAGTTGCTAAGTAATTAAACACAAAAGGTTATTTCCTTAAAGAATACTACAAAAAGTATTGTAATTCATACGCAAAATACAATTGCTTGTTTGTTAGTTTGTACTCAATTAATTATTTTAGCATATTTGGCCTTTTTCACCTATTTTCCTAAATTTAAATATGAACAAATCCACCATTCATATTAACCTATATAAATGACTGTATTATTTGCACCTATCTAAAAGCAATGAACGTAGTAAGAAAGTTAAGAAAGTAATAATGTGTAGGATGAACATCTTTCATGCTCATTTTACTTTTAGCGATTGCATTGCCAATTCTGTATCAAAAATTAATGCAATCATTGTTATTTTTTATATTAAGCTAGCTAGCCATGGAAAAAAAAGGAATTATATAACATAGAGACATAATTATTTATATATTATATCAAGTCGGCATAGTGGTCTAATGAAACCCCATTAACACACTGGACGTGCAATTATTTGTTACCTTACTCCACAGTCCACATAAACGTACAAACAAGGAATTTAAGGCAATCCTTATTAAGGACCTTGATAGGTTTCCAATCGATTAGCGAGGATTTGTCCATTACATAAATATTTCCAAGGAGGGTGATGTAAGAGTGAATTTGAGCAGTCTGGATGTCCTCGACTTTGTTTATACAAGTTGGCGTAAAAATCATCACCCTATTTGCTTAGCTAATAATTTTGGTTATAATCAGAGAACGGAATTTAATCTACCTACAATCGTCCGTTTGTAAGAGCGGTGATAGTCGTTTGTAGTCAATGAATAATGCAATTTGTATTTGACAAATAAAAAATATAAAAATTACATAATAATAAAGTTTTTACTGTTACTCGTTTGAAAGTACATTTATTTGTTTGCTTTGGTTGCACGAAGAGAGGACTAGCCTCTATTTCATAATGTTTGCAAAACAATTGCCTACGGTTCTGTTCTTCTACAACTTGCGTAATAGAAAGACCAAAACAGTAAACATTTGTCTCGGTTATGTTGTGAAATTGATGACACGGATTCTCTCTATGGGTAAAAGGAAAATAAATATAAACTAAAGAAATAAATAATAAAAACTATCAAACAGCATTTTTTAAAATACATAAATAAATAACACCGCTCTTACTAATGAACGATTGCAGGTAGATTAAATTCCGCTCTCTGTTTATACTCAAAATTATTAGCTAAGAAAAATGGGTGTTGACTTGTACGCCAATTTGTATAAACAAACTAGATGACTAACAAACCGTGCAGGAAATCGCACTATCATTAGTTAGGTTATGTTTACATTTCATCACATATACTTCTTCCTCTTTCAAAACACGGAATTTGGTGGTGGTTTCATAAAAGTTTCTGGATTGTCTTGACCCTAAAATGCAAATATTAGAATGTAATTATCTGCTTGCATGTACCTACCGGGTGTTACCAAAACTATGATAACTGTTAAGAGTAAAGTAGGTACCTTTATGTTCAAAACTTTGCAAAAATTATAATCACCTTCTCCATTGCATATAACAGGTGTTTTAATTAATAATTAACATTTTCAATGTCTCAGAAAATTTTATTCCTCATAAAAGTTTCTGGATTGTCTTAAATATAAAATGCAAATATTATAATGTAAGTATTTGCGTGCATGTACCGGATGTTACCAAAACTATGAAAACCAGTACAGAGCAAAGTACCTTAATGTTCAAAGTTATGCAAAAAGGTTTTTTTGAAAGAAGTATTTGTCAAGTTTTTCAAAGTTTTGGTAACACCCGGTACATGCGGCAGATAATTACATTTTAATCAACTTTTATGAAAAATAGAATTTTCTGAAAAATTAATATTAAAAATTTTCCCCATTAATATCCAACTTTCTGCTGGACACGGTATATGTATAATAGTATATTATTATACAAGTTTTATAAGACGTCAAATTGGCGCAAGAGTTGTTTTGGGCACGACAAGCGTAGCGAGGAGTGGCCAACTGGAACGAGTGCACCAATACGTCTTATAAAACGAGTGTAAAATACTATTTTTTCTACTTTGCGTCATTAATTTTATATAAATTTAGAAATTGTGGTTACTATATTGCGCTAAATTAGAATCTAGCGTATTTTGCGGGTACCGCGTGGCAGTACTGTAGTAACTGTCAACTTCGTAAGGATAGGATAAAATCATGACAGAATTTGATTATGAATAATTTTACTCTACTTTAGCCTACAAGTTTTATTAAATAATCAGCGAGGTCGCAACTATGACCATAATGGAGCTTGGGGCAACACTTTTAACCCTACTGCGATAAATACATGAAACATAACCTAAAAAGTTAACTTTAAAATAATGGTTTCATAAATAATCAGAATAGACGTGTTTGGCAGTAACTCATTAGTTACTTCAAAGAATACGAACTTACTAAAGATTTATTATAACGGTTAACGTTTAATAGTAGTTTCTACGTAGTACCACTGGCTTATACAAGTTTACACGCACATATAATTGAAACCAAATTCTAATTTCGGTGTAACAATTTATTAGAATAAATTATACTTAGTAATATTACATGTGATGAAGGTAATACAAATACGTTGCACACAACCAGAACTAAGACGAAGTAAAAGCGACGGACAAAAACGAATACGGTATTGAACCGGGCAGAATTCGGTCCAAAATATTACCGAAAACTTATGCGGTACATAAACTAAGAAATCCTCAACACTTTAAATGTACTATAGCTTCCTACGTGTATGCTGATATTCAATAAACCATTTATTGCGTATATACAATCTCGCAGCAGTAATTAAAATCGTTCATATCTACGATGTAGGTTTGATCTTCGCATAATCCCTTATTAAAGTAAATGTGGTCCTTGAATTATATCTGAAAAGGGGATTTGATGTTTAGTTGAAAAGAATGATGACGATCACTTACCAGAGTCGCAAAACTTAACCGAAAACGTCATGCTGGCGTATTTTGATGAACACAGCCAAACAAAGAAAGCCCCAATCCTTTGGCCATACTATAGCAGGCTACACGCATGTTTAAATATGTATAGACTCTTGATATTTCGCAGTTTACGCGATTGCAAGCGATTAAAAGGAGGCAGTGTGTGGTTATGTGTTGTACGTTTGACATATGTCATTTGATATCAATCGATATCAATGTGTACCCATCTTAGAAAAAAGTTACTAAAAACGAAGTTACAATTTGTTAATTGTAACCCCGAAACCAGTGTGCATTGTGAATGCAAAGTAGAAAAATTTATTTATGTGTCTTTAAGCGCATATAAAGATTTCACTTTATCTTAAATTAATAAATGTGCCTAATGAACATTCTCAATGGCGATTGCTAGCAAAAGATTGCCTTATGGTCGGCATAGTTTCGTCCGTCTAGATCAATGGATCTTAAAAATTCAAAAAGGTTTGTGCAAAATATAATTTTGTTGTTAAAGGCTGTCGAGTCAAAATCTTGAATTTCGAAGACATTACCGATTTATGACAATTTGAAGTTAAAACGTGCATTTTATGACTGTAATGGTTTATAAAAAATGTATAAAATAAAATATCTAAAACTAAAATGCTCTGAAGATTTAAAAACGAACTTTCCGAGTTATCATGCAGAACGTGCAGCAAACAGTAAAAAAAACTACGTTTGGATTTTTGCGTTTTTATTAAAGAGGTCCGATTCTAATAAGTACCCAGCTTCCAGCGATACCGCGCCCGACCTTTGTGCTCGGCAGCGTTTGACGTTATAAATTAGTAATTAAATTTAATTGAATTTTTTAATACGATTTTTTTAATAAATTCATTCAGGTGGGGGTTTCATGTAGATACTTGAATAAGCGGAACTTTGGGACTGCCTTTCAAGGAAACTGTAAGAGATAACAGTGACTTTCTTTTGTTGTAAATTTAGCATACCTATGCCAATTTGAAAGATCGTGTTTCTAGAAAAACGCGTCGATAGTATCGGACTAATAAATTCTACAAGAGATTTACCCCCTTTATGGAATACCCCCTTTATGGGAGTTAAAATATTACTATTAACTATTAAACCTAAAGAGGAGTACAGTTGCAGTTATAAACAATTTAAAATTGTTAAACTGCGTTACACAGTACAATACATATATTGTACCAAAAGTTATACAATATCTGATCAAATGTAAATTGTTTAAAACTGGAAATTGGCCGCAATATGAGATGCTTTGCAAATTGGTCAGAAATTTGCAACGTGTTCCAAATACCAGCCAATATCGTATCCAAGTTCCGTTATACAACTGGGCATTCAACCATAACCTACAAATTAAACAGTTAAAAAAAACAGAGCGCAAGCACAGTACACAGTGGTAAAAGCCAAACACCTGTCAAGTAATACAAAGAAGAAAAACACAAAGGAACAAATGAAGTATGTGAGGGAAAAACTAAACTCAGTCTCTTCATACATTCAAGTGTTATCGAATGACGTGTTTTCTTACATTTTAATTGTGTGAAACTAATGAAATTTTTGAATTTGCAATTTTTGCAAATTTTTAGATAAATTTAGAGCAATGTACAAGTATCTCTTTCAGCTTGTTAAATATGGCAAAAAAAGACAAATGTCAAAAATTCCAAGACTTTGGTTTCCAATAAAGTTAGCTTGACAGTTCCTGTACCAGTGTTACCTACATTGAATCAAAAAATAATCAAATTTCAGTACTGCGCAGATTCTGAACACATGATATTGACAACAAATCATGTAGTATAAAACACAGAAAAATAAAAAAAAATTAACTTCTTCGACATGATAACAGTTGCTTTCGTGTACAACTTCTTATATAAAGGCAATGTATCCAAGGCCAATACAAAATGGAATGTCGAAAACGCCTTAATAATACTGCGCTATGCACTTTTATCTGCCTAAAAATACACCGACAGATGCTTCTAATGTGAAAGAACAGGGTCCATATTATTGGCAATGAAAACTAGTCTTTACATTATATGTATTTTTGTACACGACTGTACGTAAACTATGTATACACAAAGAAGTGTCGTAATTTTGCAGGTGTTTACCAAACACTACAAAATTTCAGAAAACTATACCATAATATTTATTAATGAAAAACTTTTGTAGAAAGAAAAAATATTCCCGAAACTAACTTCTAACTATAGACATGTCAACAGAAACATCATAAATATGGTAGAGATCTGGAAATTTTTAATCAGACTAAGTAAAATACTATACAGGGTGAGTCATTGGAATCGCAGTGGTCGATATTTGCGTTATCTCAAAAGATAAGTACTCTATTGACAAGTTGTCAATATCAAGAAAGTTGTTTTTGCGATAGTAGCAGGTTGTAGCCTTGCAAAGTAATTGGTTTTTGAGATAGGTATTCAAGTATTTGTAAAAAAAATAACATTTGCAGGCCTTTTTAAATACACTAAGTAATAACTATATTCTTGCAGATATTATCTTACAACTTAGCCAGATAATAAACCAATAGATTGATATGATGATGCTAAACTTCTAGAATCATCTTTGTCCACCAAAACTTGTTTTACCAAGTTTATTCTTTTCATACACGGTCGCGAAAACATGTGGTACCAAAATATAAGGGTTGTAGTATCAAAATAAACGAAACAAAATCCAAATAACATAATATGTCCTAGAATAATTCCATAATGTGTTATAACCTAAGATTTTATGGGCGACAATCTATTTTGAAACCCAGAAACAAAGAAAAACAATTTGCGAATTGCTGTGAAATCCGGTTGTTGACAAACAAATGTACAGCTTCATGATTCTTCATCTTCTCACTGTGTCCTAGTGTCATAGGAACAGCTACTATTGGAGCAACCACATACTTTGTTTAAGTCCCAAGATGTTCGTCATACATTAAGGTTCTCGCCTCAATTCAAATAGCGCACTGTAGGGAACTTCTCTCCAAAGCTTGGAAGTAAAAAGATCACCAGATGTAGATGGCGTTACTCTAAACATGTCTGTTTTTATTTCGTATTTATTAGATATGGTGTAACCTACAGAAATAAATGTATTGCTTTCTGTTTGTACAAATATTCAAACTGGACTGTGTTTGAGTATTCTAGTCGATGATAGTCACAATCGTCGCTATTGTAAACATGTTTTCCAACTTACTAAAAACACGCACTATAATACTTCAGAGTGCAAGTCTAGAGAACTTCGGAAGAAAATAACTTGTGCTCTTATAGTTAACATATAATTATATTTTATAATGTATTACAGCAGACAATAATCAGACGTAACTGCCATCGGAAAGCATTTTTATATTTGAATCGGTGAGTGGAAGAACAGAATAAGTCCAAAATGTGACATTTTAAAGTAAGATAGACATTTTGTATAAAATATCTCGATCTTTTCGAAAATATGAAAAAAATAATCTTATATATTACCAGTACTGCTGTAGAAGCACCGTACTTCACGCAATGACTGGAAGAACAGAATAAGTCCAGGACATACTCTGTTTTTCCACTCATTGCATGGAGCGCGGTTGTTTTTAACAGATCACGTCATAGAAATTTTTTTAAATGACAATTTAATCTGTCAAAGTCATTAAATAGAATATCGGATTGTCTTAATGGTAGCATAATATTTTTATGGCCTTACTCAGAAAATTTTCGAGAAAAGCACAATTGAAGGTTATGAAATAAAAGTGCCAAAATCTCCGGAACGCCTCGACCAAATTTAACGAAATTTTGGAATTAAGTATTTTGCAACCATGTGAATTATCGTTGATGCAACGTTTACAGTTTCTGAGATATAACCTCTAACTTTTGAATTTTAAATAAAACAACCTGTATATTTTGACATTTTCTGTTACAGTCTTCAATTGCCCATTCAATGTAACTACGCTTGTTACAGTATTATATCAAAAATATCTAGAAATTAACAAAAACCTTTATTATTTATTATTACGTGGGTCTAAAAATTAACAAAGAAAAAATTGATAACAAAAAATAACAACAAAAAAATAAACCGATCCATTTTAAAACAATGTGTTGTCAATGGTTGAGACTCCTCATAAACCAACTAGAGTACCTAGTTGCAGTAGAAAATGTAATAATGTTTTGTTATCAATTTTTTCTTTGTTAATTTTTAGACCTAAGTAATAATGGTTTTTGTTAATTTCTAGATGTTTTTGATATAATAATGAAGACTGAAAATGTCAAAATATACAGTGTGTTCTATTTCAAATTCAAAAGTTAGATGTTATATCTCAGAAACTGTAAACGTTGCATCAACTATAGTAACGCCAGTGACTTCCCATGAGGTGTGTTTTATTGCCACCCGTGTGCAGTTCGTATCTATTCGAAATGATTCTCTTTTGAAGTGAATTGAACACGAGTAATAAAACGCATTTGAGTGTACCAATCGCGCGCGCGCATACGCATTCGTGTTACGTGTAGTTAGGCCGACAGGTTATGTTTGTATCGGACATTTTGCATAAGACTTATGCAAGGAGTTAAGTACGAATTGCATATGAAGCCGTCTCACCAACGAAAACAAATACACATAACCTCTCCGAGATACAATCGTGACATGCATGTGACTGCAGACTGATACCTTCCTCCTATTGGCTGATTTAATTTCAATTCATTTTGAATACAACTGATCATCTTTTCCGGCTTGTCCTTCAGGGGTGAAGGGGGAACTGAATATGATCAGTTGAAATCTATTCACTTTCATTTTGAATGCGCAATAAAACGCTTTTTGAGACAAGTGAATACGTTTCAAAATGAAATGAACTGATTACCAGTGGCAATAAAACACACCTATGGTTGCAAATACTTAATCCCAATAATTCGTTAACTCGGTCGAGTCGTTCCGGAGATTTTGTCACTTTTATTTCATAACTTTCAATTGTCTCTTTCTCGAAAATTTTCTTATGTAATGCCATAAAAATATTATGCCACCACTAAGACAATTAAAAGGTCTGTCAAATTCATTAAAACATATAGGGTTGTCATTTACAAAAAATGTCGATAACGTCGTCTGTTAAAACAAATGACGGTAAAAAAATTAATTTGATATTATGAGTTGTATTTTGATAATTATAAACCGACGTGTTCGAGGGTGTTTTTAAAATAGCAAACAGTTCTTGAGATTTTGTCATGTTTTCATACTTTACCAGCTCTCTGTATAGATGGCTACACCACCCATACTTTCAAACTATCAAAAAAAACTAAAAATCTTCCCACACTTCCAACAAAATCACCATACAAAAACCCAATACCTATTAACTACCTAAAAATTGCTAACTTAAGAAAATTGATGCACTACTTAGAAGGAGAAGATCTTGAATTTTATTACCATATTACTTCTTGGGAAACATTATATCAAGATGAACACTAAGGACAAGTTTAATAATGTTGTTTCTTTTGTTTTTTTTTTGTTAGTTTTAATTTTGTTTCTAATATTATACTTGTTGTTCTTTCGTTACTTATGCATTTTTATTTACCACGTGTGCTAATTTAGCATCATTTTTTTTAACATAAGAGATTATTATCGATAAGCATGCCGATGTTTTATCTAATTGCTTATTTATTCTTGCATTTTGAACCAAAATAAACTTCCAGAACAGCTGCAAATGAAATTTAGTACAGCTTTTCTGTGCTTACCAAATTTGTAAAATACACAACTGCGGAATTATACAGTTTCTTTTAGTTTGTCACGAACGCTTGATTTGGACTTATTCTGTTCTTCCACTCACCGATTCATTTGTAGTCCACACCAAAATTTTGATATATAATTTTAAATAATATTGAAATTCCTTTCCGATGGCAGTTGCATAAGGACCTTCAGAATAGAACGGTAGTGAGCATTTCACGATTGGCGCAATAATTATGACGTGGGTTATTTTCACGCTTTGAGGTTCGGAGACGGGAGCCTTAAGCACAAAAGTACTCAGAAGGCAAAAACCCCATGCAATACTCGACTTACCAAAAGTAGACGGCAAACGCCTGTTCGAAAAGTCTGCGTAGTTTGTAAAAGGGAAGGAATAAGGAAGCTGACGCGAAAAGTCTGCTTTCGGTGTGATGAAAATCTCGCATTATGTTCTGCGGAACACAAATCTAAATTGCCACCCTTAACTCTCGGGGCTTTTCTCCTTCGGTAGCAACCCCTAAATGTCGATGTTGGCACTTCAACCACTGACGATGGAATCTACACCTATACTAAAATTTCCTTATATCAAATTCCACTATCGGATTTATAGTAAAAGCGGATTTGAGTAAATAGTGTTTAGGTTCCAAATATTGAGTACCATTGGGATACAAATTTACAACTCTTTTCTAAGTTGAGACACCCTGTATGAACGGTTCACTTTTCTACATATAATAATAATAATAATAAAATTTCTTTATTTGAAAGAGACCATTACACAACAGTATTATACACAGATAATATAAATATTAAATCTCCTCACAAAAAGCAATATGTTATTATTAGGTTTACAGAACCCTGTATTAATCGTAAACTTGTAATATTTTAACGTTTAAACAACGTAATTTACCAAACATTTTTCTTCATTGGCTTTACTGACAGGACTATTAATAATTCCATACCAAAGTAATTTAATGTTTTTCGTTAAGGTCATAAATTTTATACGAATTTGTTCTAGTGTTGCCTCAGTAAAGCGAATGTTACGTGTGAGAATTACTCGCTTCACATCTGCTGAAAATAAGCATGTTGCAACTCTTCTTGACCAGCTAACCGAAAAATTCGATGAAATATTCAGCGACATTAAACACATTAAATTATACACAGCTGTCTCATCACGTATCACTGTTATTAAAGTTTTACCTAAAAGTTGTTAGAATTTTAAATCTTTTACTGAAGATCATAACTATTCTATTGTTCCTAATTACGCGGCTAAATTACAAACATCACATTACTTTTTTATAATATGTTACGTCTATGTAACCACAGTTGTATACAGGGTGTCTCAACAGTGCGATTGCGGAAGATTGTGCCTCTGTTAATGAAGATATTTTAAAACTAATTTCACTCAGAACGCCGAGGCGCACATTTTAGAATTATTAGCGTGTATACGGCTGTTCCATAAGGTAGCAACCAACCAAATCTTATGTTTTGCTAAATGGAACAACCTATATTTTGGCACAAGTTTGAATTCCTCGCAAAATTTTACGACAATGAAAAATAACATTACCTACCCTAAACTTTATACTTTTTGATTTATTGCTATTTTTATGGAAAAACAACAGTCTAAGGAAAAATGTATATCTCAATACCTGTTTTTAATTTTATTGCGCACGCTTAGATTATGATTAAGTCAGAAGCGTTCTATTAGCGTGATTACCTCCATATCAAAATTGTGTACAGGATGGTCATAATTTGCAACAAAATATGGCAAATAGTTTTTCGTAACAAAGTTTTTTTTTAAATGGAATGTATCTAATTAATTTTTTGAATTTTACGCATCGTTTTGCACAAAAAAGTACTAGCACACACCAGTGCTAAAATAAACAATTGCAGAGATAACAAGTCTTTTCTCAAAAAAAAAACGGTTATTCTATCTATAGTGCTTCTACACCTACATTAACCATTAAACCAGCTAAGTATTTACATAAATTAGTATTTTCTCGCATGATTTCATCTTTTTTTTTTTATAAATCAAAACATTTATCATATCTACAACTTAATATTATAATTTGAAATTTTATACTCTGTATGCTATAAATAACTGTGCTAAACAAGTTATTAAGGTATAAAGCTGATATAAAGTTGTTTTTAAATAGCAGGTGTTGTTTTATTTTTGTTGCATTTCCCAAGAACCCACACCATGTCAATTAGTTCCTCCTGAGAAAAGATCGCCATATTTCCAAAAAACATGCAAATCTAGCCTATCAATATCACCACCACTGACAGATACCTTAATAACATGTCTAGCACAGTTTTTCATAGCCTACAGGGTATAAGTAAAATTTTATTTCAAATTATAATATTAAAATACTGATGTGATCAAACGTTTTGATTTGTTAAGAAAAAAAGATGAAATCATGGGAGAAAACAGTAATTTAGGTAAATATTTAGCTGGTTTAATGGTTAATGTAAGTGTAGAAGCACTTATTGATAGAATAATCGATTTTTTTATGAATAAGGCTAGTTATCTCTGCAAGTGTTTATTTTAGCACTAGTGTGTGCTAGTACTTTTTTGTGCAGAACGATGTGTAGAATTCAAAAAATTAATTAGGTATGGTGTTCCATTTAAAAAAATTAACTGTCTTAGGAAAAACCGTTTGCTATATTTTGTTGCAGATTATAACCACCCTGTACACAATTTGGATATGATAGGTAATCACGCTAATAGAACGCTTCTTACTTAATCATCTAAGGGTGCGCAATAAAATTAAAAACCGGTATTGAGATATACAATTTTTCTTAGACTGCTGTGTTTCCATAAAAATGCAAATAAATCAAAAAGTATAAAGTTTAGGGTAGGTAATGTTATTTTTCATTGTCGTAAAAGTTTGCGAGGAATTCAAAATTGTGCCGAAATATAGGTTGTTCCATTTAAAAAAACATAAGTTTGGGTTGGTACTACCTTATGGAACAGCCTGTATACACGCTAATAATTTTAAAAAGTGCACCTCGGCTTTCTGTATATAAGAGTGAAATCAATTTTAAAATATCTCCATTAACAGAGGCACAATCTTCCGAGATCGCACTGTTGAGACACCCTGTATAACTAAAATACTTAATGCTCTCGATGCTATCTTGAATAGGTTCATAAAGTAAAATTATGACAAGTAAATTGGAACGTGGTCCAATATACGAATCCATTTCACAGCCTAGGAATTCACGATATTACTTTCATTCTTCTGATAACGAACGTAAGGAGGTTGGCATTTAGTTTACTAGATACTTATTGTTGTGTTATGTACGTGAATAATGTTGATTGTACGTTCTTTCTCAGTATATGTAGATATATTACCACTACAGTACTTATTTCTGGAAGTAATAATGTGGTGTGTCAGTATAGTAGGTGTAAATTTCAAATGATCATAAAAATGTGATAATGAGAATACTAATAAAATTCCTTTACGTAATCTTATTGTTAGTGAAACAGAATTAGAAATTCGTAATATCGAAAACGACATTTTATTTATAAGCTCATAGGGTTTAATTTCTTCGTCCTCGCAATGCAAGAACGTTATAATTATTTTATGGTAAAAATTTTTCAGAAAAGTGGCTTAACGGAGAGCTGTTTAGAGTTTAAATTTATTCGAACAAACTATTGATTTTAGTAGTTGGCAGCACCTCCAAGTTTCCGAACTTTTTGAAAAGTTCCTACACAGATGTTACACTATTTTATTAACGTTATCGAATTTTTGGCAACAACATATTGCGCCTATAAATTTTACCGGAAGATGACATTAAAAATAAAACTGCTTCGTACATTTCGTACATAATAAAGTATGTTCCAATAAATTAATCGTACACAATCATTAAATAATTTCCCAGAAAATGATTGTATCTACGATCGAATGCATGTTGACGGTATACAGGGTGTAACAGATCGTCTGTCCCAACATGTCATACGTTTACTTACTTAAAGGATGTAAGAGAATGACCGGAAAATATCGATGTTGTCCTAAAATGCAGAGTTGTCATAAGAGTTGTCGTGTGTGGAATAATTGGATCTTAAGTAGTTCAAGAAAAAGAGATCTTGAACTACATTATTTCTAAATTGTATGGTTTACCAGCTCTACTTCTTGAAATCTATTTCTACTCCATGTGTGCCAGGATTTTTTTCTTGATCATAAGACTAAATTACACGAATAATAATCCAATAGTAGATATATGTCACTAGCTCCGAAGGCGAGGTGTTATGGGTAAATTATCGATTTTGGCAGATTCGGACTGCTGGAATCATTCTTGAACATGCAATTTATCTGAGATCAATCTGACAAAATTTGGCGAAGTTATAGGTAGAGCTTTAACCATCACTACTTTTCGCGGGAGGAATCACTAAGCTTGCGTTTGTCTCGCAAAACCACATAAACTTTTCCAGTGAGGTTTTTACTGTATTTATTCGTTGAAAATTAAAAGCGATATAGGTAAAACTACGACAGCTGAAGGTGAGTCATCGATTCCAGCTGTTATTTTGCTGATACGTTACAGACTATTCCCGTGCGTTAGAAAGAAACTTGCTTTTTCATGCGTCTGTTCTTACGTTTTTAGGCGATGACTCACCTTCAGCTGCCGTAGTTTTACCTATACACCACAATGAAGGCTTTTTATAAAATTTAATCTGACAGAGAATAACGGATTTTTCATGAAACAACAAAAAATACAAAATAGTAATTAATAAAAGACTTTTTGCCTCTTTGATGTATCACGCAATATCTTGGAACTACTAATCGGTTGCAAAAGTATTGAGCCCTATGTTTGGAGGTTCGTAACTCTGAACAAAAAAAAAATTGAAATAAACTGTGTACTCCTGAATGATATCTACATAACAACTATCAAAATGACTATCAAAATTTTCTGCCTCTAGGTTTGGACAGAAGCGCGAGAGAAGTGTAAAAGTGTACCCGATTTTAGCACTTTTTAATAAAAGTGCTTTTGCGCTTGCCCAAAAAATTAAAATTTACACAGAGTATAACTCAAAGTCTTGTCTACAGATTGGCTTTTGTATTTTACTAAATGTCAGTGCAATAAAGGCTATAAACAAGATTTTCATAGAAGCTGATATCTCAGCAACGAGTCTTAGCACGATAACGAGACAGGTACGAAAGCAATCGCAAAATTTTGTTTAATTAGACTATTGAAATAGAAACACATTTCAGATGTTCATTAATTTTATAAAGCGACATACATATGCGATATAATTTTGGTACAGCGCGCAAGTACGTCACGTCATTCAACGCAGTTGTCACCGGGCGGAGTCGAGGCCGAGTCACAGCATGTATCACAGGCCCGTACTTAGAATTAAAACGAACATAGTATATATATATTTATAGATGTAACCAGCATTGAAGTTGAATGTTAGAAATGGTGGACTCTTTGTTTAATGAAAGAATAGATTGCAAGTGTGCAGCGAAGAGCTGTAAGCATGTTTTTTTTTGTTTAGCGCCTTTTGAATCAACAGCAGCAATCAAATATTATCAGGTAGCATAAACAAATAAAATAACAAAACCAGATATATTTTCTCAGGCCCCAATAATATGATTTTGGGTAAAATCAAGATAACATAAATACTTAAATATTCATTGAATAAAGTTTTTTGAGTAACTGCGTTGCGTGCGTACGTGTTTTGCAAATATTGAGCAAGAATGGTGAAGTATTATTCCAAGGAAGTAAAACAATTAATTATTTATCAATGTCAGAAATTTCTTTATCAAATAACTAAAGCACAGCTGTTGTATCTGTCAAAAACTCACCATCAAGAGAAGGTACTTCTATTAGATTTTATCGGAATTATATAAATCGGAAGCAAAGTAAAATCATTGTGGTTACTTGTAGCCCATTGCAATTGTATTAATCTGGGCATACGTGCAAAATAAAGTTGAAAAAGCAACAGTACATTTTAAATTATAGATATGTTAAATTTGCACAATTCATTCATAGTTTAGGACAAATACTTGTCGCAATTGAAACACATACCGAAAATGTCGGACAGTTTATTTTGGCCCCAGAATCACCAGGAACAATTACATCATCATCATAAAAATAATAATAAATCTGAAAACAGAATATGTATAGAATTCCACAAATAAAATAGAATCACATATGCTATTTTTAAAAATAAAACCTAACGAGAAAATGACAAAAATATTGAATACGGTCCTGAGAGTTGATCGTTTGAGATCGTCGCGCGAAGCCTAGCATCGTTTCCCGTGCGTAATCCCCTTGCCCCGAGGGGAACCATCCTGCGCACCGGATCGATGGCATTATTTTTATTCCTACAAATTCCTAAATAACTTTTATGTTATTATACATCAATGGATGAGTATTACAATAAATAAGGATTGTGTACGTGCTGACTGCGTTATCCTGCTACCGTTCGTTTCTCGTGGCTAAACCGACAGGCAGAAAATTTTGATAGTCACTCCTGTTATGTAGAAATATTCAGGTGTATAACGCACTTTATTTGATTTTTTTTTGTTCAGCCGTTTCAGAGTTACTAGCCTTCAACCACAGGGCTCAATACTTTTGCAACCGACAGTAGATCATTTGTCTACCTTCTTTGTGCATTTGAACATTGGAGTATTATTGGGTAAAAATCTGATACCCACCTATTCCATAACATAACTGTTTCAAGTACATTGTAATAGAGAGTAATATGAATTAATATTATACTATAAACAATTATTATCTTTGTATTTTATTACTTGCTTATAACAGTTTTCTTTTTACCTAATTGGTTTTCTTTATTTTCGTCCAATTCATCGGAACAATTTTCTGTGGCTTTATAATACATGCACATTTCTTTTTTTTTGTAATTGTCACTGTTTAATACCATCGATATTATATTATGCAATTTGCACTAAGGAAACATGTAATTGTGTTTGTGAAATGTAATAGAGTTTGAAAACAGTACAAGTTCAAAGTAAATCCTATGGACTGTACTGTTTCTCAAAACTATAATTTAAGCCGTAAAAAGTGATCTTACTACTAAATTATCAACGGTTTTAATGTGCAGAAACATTATAATTTTGTATTGCATAAACAGTCGCGGAACATGTGCAGTCAGAGCGTTTGGCTTGAGTACCATCTTGAATTGTTACTTAAAGTATACTCAAACATCACCTCCAGATGATCCTAACTCTGAGATGACTTGACTGAAAAAGGATAATAGTGCTCTTAAGCTTAACCTTCAACGCGGGAGAAGTGAAAAATCGTACACGATTTTTACAAACTTGTTTACAACTTTTATTACATAAACACATAAATGCCAAAAATCAAAAAGACTTTATATAATTTGATTTTGATAAGTAGTTTCATAAACCTCAAACACAGGGATCAATACTATATTTCCTTGCATATCATTGATTTATCCATAATTTTGGATTAATTTATCTGACTTGTACCTATCTCATAAGATAATCGAGACCCCCATGGTGTCGACCGAAAAACGAACGTATTTTAATAAAAGGCGCAATATCTGAAATAATATAATTAAAACAAATCGCAGAAACACCTGTTATGCTGCTGCATCGCGTGCATTGCGCCAGTTTTTGTATTGCTTCGTGTCGACAGGTTTCATGTCACAAACGTATCAAGCGACCTCTGTCTGCTTTATTGGATACTACACGCATACTTTTTTCAATATTTTATAATTACTTGTCTATTGCTATTTTTTCTTATCGATCGAGAAATGCTATGTATACGGTATACAAATATAGAATTTATTGATTAATTACATTCTTGGATGCCTGGGAAAGAATTTAAAAATAATGAAGAGAGAACCTTTCATTGCCTGAATTATTTACAAATCAATTATTCTCTAAGTTCTCGATGCGTCACAGAAAACTTAACATAGTTACAAATTAATTTATTGTGATAAGAATTTGTTTTGTTTCTGTAGTATGTGCAATGTGCACATCTGAGTTCTGCTGGAATAAAGTCGTCAGCTCTGAAAGGCTGAAAGCTTATAATAAACATGCATACGAAATACCAAAACAAATATAGCTAAGCGACACGGATGGAGGCGCCGCTGAAAATAGCTGCTGCAATTTTAAATTCCGGAAATACTGACATACGCAGTGACACTCGTAGCACTTAGGCGCCTTATGTGTTTGTTTTCAGAGTAAGCAAGCATAAGCAAAATACAATAGAACGCGTGTCGGCCATTTTCATATATTACATTGTGTTTGATTTAATAAAAGTAAATTTACGAGTGACAAAGAAATGAAAGTAGAGATGGTTTTATGGGAAAAACAGACCGAAGCAATTTAGACGGCATGGCTGCAATTTTTCTATAAACAACAAGAGCGTCATTGACTGAAAATTCTAGATATATGGAAAGTGCATTGAGAGTTATAGAAGTTAACAGGCATAGATAATTGAAACGAAATTTAATTTTGTTTAAGTAGATTATTAGAATTAATTATACTACGTAAAATTACATCCGATTGGGGAAACACAAATAAGTTGCAGACCACCAGAACTAAAGGCGCTGCCACACGATGCGGTGAACGTCTCGGCGAACGTTGGATTGAACGGTTGAGTCAAATGTCAAATTGTCGGAATTTGGTACTTTTTAGAATTTATATGAAGTGAACATTGAGTTTTTATATATTATTGCTTTTGACAATCATATTATATTCTCAAGAAAACTATATATATTTTTGCGCTTTTAATGTTATTGTTGGTTTGAACAATATTTCTTGTAAATAAAGAAATGAAAAAGTAAATAAAACTTGTTCTTGAAATAAATATTTATTCATTACAAAAATTTACTTTTCATTGTTTCAACCAATGGAAATTGCACACGTACAAATAGTTCTACGGTTAGAGCTGCCAGAAATTGTGGTTCTCCCCATTGACCACCAAAAATCAATCATTTGTTAATGGAAATCTTCCAGTTTGTTCTACGATTTCCTTTCTGCATTGCATACCACCCATATACCACCGTACAGAATAGTACGGTCGGTAAAGTTGGGAATTGTATAGTAGTACCCTAGGGTTCCACTACTCTTTAGTATTTTACAGTACCGGCCTAGAATATTATACAATTTAATAGATGGGAAACAGAAGGTAGGAAGTATGTGACACATCTGGGGTCACTTGGAATAAAATTTAAAGAAATATTTACAATATTATTTTATAACTTGCTTTACTTACCATACATCATTATAAAATTACTATTTTGTCGTAAACTACATTGATGCATCAAGATGCATAATTGGACGCACTGTTTGTGGCTAAACTTAAATGCATCACATGATAAACACTTCAAGCTTTTTATTTGTATTATTTATAACTACAAATATACATATGTTATATATAGTAAATCAATTATACGTAAATTAATGTTTATAACTACATACATAATATAATTTATCATATTTATCTCAAATATTACATAAATCATATATTTATAAAAATAACTACATAGACACAACTTCTGGCTTGAACTGAACATTGATGATTGGTAGCAACTTGTGAAATATCACACGTAAAATAGGTTGTGTGATATATTATAGGCTTCAACATCAGCCACCCGTTGTGAAAAACTATTAAACGTTCGACATTGGAAGGTGTTAGTAAGGTGCATTGCTTGTTGAATGAGCTTTGCGCTCATAGGCAACAGTACTGCAACATATAGTGCGTGTAACGCAAGATTAAAATAGGTGTCCAATAGCTTTGACTTTCTGTTTGTTACAATTTGAGTAATTTTTTAAATACATCTGGAGCTCGATATCTTATGCCGTCAAGATTGATCACTACATATATCATGCACCCCTTCTCTACGCCGTCAAAAACGTCTGCGAAAACACCAAATGGATTGCAGTACTACCTGGCTCTACATTGTCATGATAGCATGATTAGTATTCAACTTTATTCCGATATGGTTGAAACTGCTCTTTCTAAAGATTCTGGAGGTGTTTGCCAAGTGATGTTGGAAGATGTTCACCGCATCGTGTGGCAGCGCCTTAAGACAATGTCGGAAGCGACGTACAAGAAAAGAATATGGTATATTTATTGACGCGACCAGAATTCTGTCCAAAATGTTACCAAAAACGTTATACGTTATATAAACTAAGAAATCCTCAACACTTTAGATGTATTATAGATTGATACGTGTGAAATCGTGGTTGATATGATGTAGGTTTGTTCTTCGCATCGCTCTTTATTCAGGTAAATGTGGTCCTTGTATTATATCTGAAAGGGGGGTTTGCTGTTTAGTTGACGAGAATACAGTATGATAACTTACCAGAGTTGGTTGTTTATCGACTCTATTAAATGGCTCTTATTGTTTTAATACAACCAGGTCAAATAATTCACAATACAAAGAAATAAATTGCGTCTTTATTCTCCTTCTTAAAAAAACGATGGTAATAGGGACGAAGATCTGACTCAAAGGTCCCTGTCTGCTTGTAATCTAAACAAAAAATAGTATGAATGCGCTTTTACGTTTGACGTTGGTTATAAAGTTTCCTCAAAGCAGTGTACAATTTTCTAATTGTAACACCGAAAGCAGTGCTACAATGTGTCAATTCTGAACGCAATTACAAAATAAAATTATTAATTATTTAATTAACAAAACAATTGAAATACTACAACAACTAAATAAAACAAACCAAAGAACCTTGTCTGGGAATTTAGTGGTTGATTTTGAAAACATCAGCTATGCACTTTTTAGTGATGTCACCAGATGGTGTTTCGAGTGGGGGTATCTAAGTGGAAGGGGTAGGGTTAGCAGGAAGTGGGCCAGCATTTGAATTTTTCTATAAAAGTAATAAAATTGATATAAAATTTAAATTTCATGTAATTGTGAAACTCTGGTTTCTTGTTTGAAATTATTGTTTTGCAACAGTATGTTAAATCAATGTTCTGACTATGGGTTTATGGGACATTTAAAACTCTTGATAAGGAATAACTTTTTTTAGAGAAATTAAATTGTTCGTCTATTATAGGTATAGATACTAGATAGGCCCATCTGGGTACACACAGTTTACATAACCGGGTCAAATCTGTCGAGTTTGAATATGAATATTGTTTACTACTTCTTAGTGCCACCAATTTATCCACGATTTTTCAAAAACGGTTTAGTTTTGCGTTATCGTATCTCAAAACTCACTTGTTGGACGTAGTACACACAAGTAAAAGAAACTTACAACAATATATAAGTAAAGCGATAGTTCTTTGGTAGTTTGGTTCAGGTGTATAGACCTCGAGTATGTTGTAAATAGTAGCGTAAATACTTCGAACATAACAAAGGCTGGACGGTGCAAATATGACGTAACGCCACATCAAACGCAAACATAACGAAGCGTGTAATATGGATCGATTGTGGAAGCAATATTCATTCAATTAAATGTAACAGCCATTGCGTGAATACAACAAGGGACTGTAAGCGCGAATCTGGCGTTAATGCGAACATGTTCATCCAATATTGTAAATGCGCCCTAAAGATCCGCCGAGACGCGATGATTTGATTACCGTTTAAGGTCTGGTACTCTGGGACTGTCAATAAGGACAATAATATTTATTCTCAGCACATCACACAGACCATAAAAGCATTCTTCTGTAGAAGTACTGGATTTGATTTCAAGATTAGCATACACAGAGTATGTTTTCAGTACCTACTTTTATATCTTGACTATTCGCCCTGTGCATACACCGTGGAGGGGACTTGAAAAACGATCTAAGCGCCCGTAGCGGAGAAATACCTAACTAAAATGCCTACAGTATGTGCAGTAGTTCACGGCGCATTATGTTGTGATCCAATCCGTCAGAACTAATCACATATCGTTGGTATAAATAATCATAATGGGACACAATAGGTGTTGCGTTATCAACTGTAATAATACAGAAAGAAATATTAACAAATGCAATATTGTAATAAATAATATAAATTTGATCGGACCACTTATGCAGTACAGATAACTGTAACATTCATTAGCAATCTGCATCATTTACGCCTCGTGGACCTACTACCGCCTACACCTGTAGAGGCGCTTGCATCGCGCACCCGGCCAATAGAGACAAATTATATCTAACTGCTATACTTTTTAAGATATTTCATCGTCAAGCTTATTTTGTTAATTTTCTCAGAGCACTCACTTTTTGGTCTTGTAGTGTTTTCGAACTGAGTGACCGATTGAATTCGAACCAACGCATTTCTTAGACGCCGCGCTGTGCAGTAAATAAACATGGATATATAGATATATAGTATCGAAGCTCGATTTCGACACATTCTACCGTATCGTAAAGTGTATAAATAATTACGGAACCGACAGAAACACTAAACATGAGCGCGCCGGAATTTATATCAACTATTATATCAACCGAAAACTTTTTGGCAATGCAAGACACGCGAAAAATAGCAGTCTACCTAAATCAATCAATAACTTTTAACTGTACTACAACAGAGTTCTTGTAAATGAATATACAGGGTGATTTACAATGAGGCATCGAGAGTTACTGAGTAGTGACAGTTGTCCAAATTAGATATTGTCGTTTGTTTTCGAATTATAATCAAAAGTTCGATTCTTCAATATTTTGACACTTGTTGTTCTGTTTTACTTGTAAGTGTGTATCTTTTACGAACATATCGATAGGGATAAAAAATAAAATGGTAGGAATTCATATAGCTTTATAACAGAGTAATTGAGATCCTGCGCAAGTTCCGTAATTACTCCACAGGTGTCTCAAACTTAGACCACCAACACATACTTTAAGCAATTTATTTCCAAAATTCCAAAAGCTCGTGATAATCTGATGAGCTTACAATAAACTGCAAAAATTATCAATATAGGTAAAAGATTACAAAAGTTGTAGCACATTAAAGTTTAACCTAATTGTATAGGCAATATAACAGTGCTTCCTAATAGTAACGGATAAATTCTATAAAATCTTAAATAAAAATATTTCAGAAGAGTGCTGTGACACGTCGATTTCTATGTTTAAATTACTATCCTGACATATACTTTCCAGCCCTCCACCCTTTCACCCCTAAGGGGTGGTAACCCCAACTTTAAAAAGTCAAATAACAAAGTACCCCTTGCGATACCTCAATTGATAGACTTTTTTATTCTGAATACAACGAAAAGAAATTATCAATACGGTTGATAAACAACGGCGATATTTACCAAAGTGTATTCAAATAAGAGCGTCAATATTCGAGTAGGCGATGTTGAAGCGGGCATAGCAATATCGTTAAAACAATTGCAACACAGACTACTACAGACGATGCAACGGCTTCCTAATAGTAACGGATAAATTCTATAAAATCTTAAATAAAAATATTTCAGAAGAGTGCTGTGACACGTCGATTTCTATGTTTAAATTACTATCCTGACATATACTTTCCAGCCCTCCACCCTTTCACCCCTAAGGGGTGGTAACCCCAACTTTAAAAAGTCAAATAGCAAAGTACCCCTTGCGATACCTCAATTGATAGACTTTTTTATTCTGAATACAACGAAAAAAAATTATCAATACGGTTGATAAACAACGGCGATATTTACCAAAGTGTATTCAAATAAGAGCGTCAATATTCGAGTAGGCGATGTTGAAGCGGGCATAGCAATATCGTTAAAACAATTGCAACACAGACTACTACAGACGATGCAACGGCTTCCTAATAGTAACGGATAAATTCTATAAAATCTTAAATAAAAATATTTCAGAAGAGTGCTGTGACACGTCGATTTCTATGTTTAAATTACTATCCTGACATATACTTTCCAGCCCTCCACCCTTTCACCCCTAAGGGGTGGTAACCCCAACTTTAAAAAGTCAAATAGCAAAGTACCCCTTGCGATACCTCAATTGATAGACTTTTTTATTCTGAATACAACGAAAAAAAATTATCAATACGGTTGATAAACAACGGCGATATTTACCAAAGTGTATTCAAATAAGAGCGTCAATATTCGAGTAGGCGATGTTGAAGCGGGCATAGCAATATCGTTAAAACAATTGCAACACAGACTACTACAGACGATGCAACGGCTTCCTAATAGTAACGGATAAATTCTATAAAATCTTAAATAAAAATATTTCAGAAGAGTGCTGTGACACGTCGATTTCTATGTTTAAATTACTATCCTGACATATACTTTCCAGCCCTCCACCCTTTCACCCCTAAGGGGTGGTAACCCCAACTTTAAAAAGTCAAATAGCAAAGTACCCCTTGCGATACCTCAATTGATAGACTTTTTTATTCTGAATACAACGAAAAAAAATTATCAATACGGTTGATAAACAACGGCGATATTTACCAAAGTGTATTCAAATAAGAGCGTCAATATTCGAGTAGGCGATGTTGAAGCGGGCATAGCAATATCGTTAAAACAATTGCAACACAGACTACTACAGACGATGCAACGGCTTCCTAATAGTAACGGATAAATTCTATAAAATCTTAAATAAAAATATTTCAGAAGAGTGCTGTGACACGTCGATTTCTATGTTTAAATTACTATCCTGACATATACTTTCCAGCCCTCCACCCTTTCACCCCTAAGGGGTGGTAACCCCAACTTTAAAAAGTCAAATAGCAAAGTACCCCTTGCGATACCTCAATTGATAGACTTTTTTATTCTGAATACAACGAAAAAAAATTATCAATACGGTTGATAAACAACGGCGATATTTACCAAAGTGTATTCAAATAAGAGCGTCAATATTCGAGTAGGCGATGTTGAAGCGGGCATAGCAATATCGTTAAAACAATTGCAACACAGACTACTACAGACGGTGCAACGGGTGCAATGAGGTTTAGATGTGTGCGTGCTGTCAAATATTTATGTATAGAGGCGCTGTTGACGATTGTAGAAACCGTTATCCACTGTACCCTAAGTTATAGAAGTAGTCATAGATGGTGGTAAACGCAATCGACATTATTTCTGACACTCGTGCTTCACAGAAATCAACTAAAGGCGTTGTGCGCAGGTTTGCAGGTTATGTCAAGCACAATTGAGAGTTTTTGTGATTGGAGAAATATGTAGTAGCAAAATGAGACTTACTGAAACCGAAAGAATCGAAGTTTTAATGATGATTGGGTTTGGAGATAGAAGCGACTAACTTGTGAAGCGACCTCCACAAGGGTTGAATGTGGATTTTCTTGCACCATTAAAATAGTATCCAATTGTCGGTTTTCATTTAAGGCCAATGGACGTCCTGCCTAAGGGCTTATCGCGTACATGACCGATATCGCGAAATTTGTTTTCGATTCGAGTTACTGTAGATTGCGATATTGGCGGACGATCAGGTGCGTTTCATTGTACAAAACACGAACTTCTTCATGCGTAGGGCTTCTATCTCCAAACCCAATCATCATTAAAACTTCGATTCTTTCGGTTTCAGTAAGTCTCATTTTGCTACTAATTCTTCAATAACGAAAAACTCTGAATTGTGTTTGACATAACCTGCAAACCTGCGCACAACGCCTTTAGTTGATTTCTGTGAAGCACCAGTGTCAGAAATGATGTCGACTGCGTTTAGCACCATCTATGACTGCTTCTGTAAGTTAGAGTACAGGGGATACTGGTTTCTACAGTCGTAAACAGCGGCTCTACTTAAATACTTGACAGCAGGCATACATCTAAACCTCATTGCACCGTCTGTAGTGGTCTGTGTTGCAATTGTTTTAACGATATTGCTATGCACGCTTCAACAGCGCCTACTCGAATATTGACGCTCGTTTTTGAATACATTTTGGTAAATACCGCCGTTAATTATCAACCGATTTTGATGATTTTTTTTCGTTGTACTCAGAATAGAAAAATCTATCAACTGAGGTATCGCAAGGGGTACTTTGCTATTTTAATTTATGAAGTTGGGGTTACCACCCCTTCGGGGTGAAGGGGTGGGGGGCTGAAAAGTATATGTCAGGGTAGTAATTTAAAAATAAAAATCGACGTGTCAGAGCATATTTCTGAAATATTTTTATTTAAGATTTTATAGAATTTATCCGTTACTTTTGGGAAGCACTGTATATATTTTACTATATATTTTTTTCAAGGATTGTATCACTTAACTTGAAGCTTGATAATGTTTTATGGGAAGAATCTAACAAATCAGTTATCAAATTATTATAAACAAAGACGCACCGAAAAAAATACGGTAAATTATGGGCGTCGTTAAATAAGATTTTTGATAAACTCGCACTGATCAAAGACTTGTAGAGAGAAACACTGCTTTCTAAGAAGAGCTATATAACAAAAATAAAATAGAAGTTAAATATTGAGAAGGTATACAGAATGGCAGACACATTTTTGATAATGAAATCACTGATATTGCAATATTTTAAGGTTGCAATAAATAGTTCTTTGACAAAAGAAATTATTAATTGATTGAAGGAATTAATGTGGACTTTTTATTGATAAGAACTTTTCGGAGAGTAAAGTAGAGGAAAATCTTTACGTGTCGCCGTATTACGAGTACATATACTCAAGGTTATATAGATGGAAAGTGTACGCTGATTCAGAATCGGTACTTGAACCTGAGTGCACTGTGCACTATACTGCCGTACACACGGCTTTGTACTTTATCATACTGTATGTAAAGTATTGTAATCGTGCCAAAAAAAAATTGTGTGTACCCGTATTTTGTGGCGACGATTTCGGAGAAACTACTAAAGGTATCGGGACGATACTTCATATTTAGAAGTTTCATAACCAAACTTAGAGCTGAAAAGCTTTCTGTTGAAAAGGGTCCAAAGAAACGGGAGGTTTAGTCTTAGCATTTTTGAAAGATTTTGCAAATAAGTCGCCATTTCTGGAATTTCGTCGAAATAGTTAAATAATAAATTAAAGAAGAGGAAATTCTGAATAATTTATGACTATGAAATTTTTTGGTACAATCAATAGTTTAGCTGCATGAGCAAATTCTATTTCATCGAGATCGGTCGTACTGCATTAATACTAGTAGCCAGAATTTGTCAGATTTTTTTATTCTAATGACAGTAGGTCACTAGTGTCAAACGCTAATGTTTTGACAATAACTTCTGTCAATATAAGCTGCGGTCGGATATTGTATTACAGTCAATTACAGTTTTTACACCCAATAACACGTAAGTGTCATTTGGACGGTGTACCCGGTGTCAACGGAGTACAATATCCGAACGCAGCTTTAATCGACATATCTGTCTAGTTCTACTAATTTTATTTTAATGCAGACATAGCCGATCTCGATCAAATAGGAACTTATGCAGCTAAACTATTAATTTTATATATAGTATGATAAAGTCATGTGCTGGCCACATCAGATTTTTCGATAATGAACTAATATGCAATATTTTAAGGTTACAATAAATAGATCTTTGACCAAAGAAATTATTAATTGATTGAAGGAATTAATGTGGACTTTTTATTGATAAGAACTTTTCCGAGAGTAAAGTAGAGGAAAATCTTTACGTGTTGCCGTATTACGAGTACATATACTCAAGGTTATATAGATGGAAAGTGTACGCTGATTCAGAATCGGTACTTGAACCTGAGTGCACTGTGCACTATACTGCCGTACACACGGCTTTTTACTTTATCATATGTAGTATGTAAAGTATTGTAATCGTGCCAAAAAAAAATTGTGTGTACCCGTTTTTTTTGTGGCGACGATTCCGGAGAAACTACTAAAGGAAAGGTATCGGGACGAAACTTCATATTTAGAAGTTTCATAACCAAACTTAGAGCTAAAAAGCTTTCTGTTGAAAAGGGTCCAAAGGAACTGGATGTTTAGTCTTCGCATTTTTGAAAGATTTTGCAAATAAGCCGTTATTTCTGAAATTTCGTCGAAATAGTTAAATAATAAATTAAATTAGAGGAAATTCTGGATAATTTATGACTATAACATTTTTTGGTAAAATTAATAGTTTAGCTGCATGAGCAAATTCTATTTCATCGAGATCGGTCGTACTGCATTAAAACTAGTTAACCTGGATTTGTCAGATATTTTTATTTTAATGACAGTAGGTAGTGTCAAACGCTAATGTTTTGACAATACTTACTGCCAATATAATCAACATATCTGTCTAGTTCTACTAGTTTTATTTTAATGCAGACATGGCCGATCTCGATCAAATAGTATCTCATGCAGCTAAACTATTAATTTTATATATAGTATGATAAAGTCATGTGCCTGGCCACATCAGATTTTTTTAAACGTTATGTAAAACTGTTAGTGCACTGACAATTGCACCCATTTATGGACAACAAATAAAGATTATTATTATTATTATTATTATTAACAATTTAGCCAGACACACGACGTCAAGTCAGCGACTTTCACAAGTCTATTATATACTGAGGATCAGGCCGATCTGTATTTTGAGAGCTTACAGCGCCATCTAACACAACACGTTTGTATGACGTTTTCAAACAAAAATTAAAAAACTTAAATTCATTTACATACTTAAACGTATTTTTGTTATGATTTAAAAAATCATAACAAAAATATTTCTTTAAACACAAGTAATTTTGTTTGAATCCAAAAATATTTATTTCACCGAAATAAATATTCCAAATAAATTAACCTCTACAAGCAATAAAGTATTCAATAAAGTAAATAGTTTTTGTGCCAAAGAAATATGTTTTGAATATATCCAAATGAATAAATTCAAATAATTAGGTATGTATTTATTAAAAATACTAAAATTCTAAGCTTCTCATTCAGTCTCTTCAAAGACCTTAAATAAGTTTCCTACGAAATTTATGTTGTTTCTAAAGCTAGTGTCATCTTCCGAATCCCCGTAACAATGCGTGATGCGATCCCTTTGTAATTTAAATATATTACCCTAATTTTTAACTCCCTATTCCTTAGCAAGAATTTCAAGAACTTTCATCTAATACAGATCGTAGAATTTTCAAACTTGTCGTATATTTGTAATCATTGTTTCTCATTAATTCGGTAAATGTTAAAATAATATTGATGCCTTTAGAAAATTTTAAATCATGTTCACTGGACCTTCGACAAAAAATCTTAATAACAAATTAAGAAACAATATCTGATATCAGGTGAAATTGAGGCTGGGTCGATAGATAGGAGTCAGAAATTCTTATAGCTAATTAAAAGAATTAATTTTACGAATTTTTATGAAATGTTATTACTAAAAAGGGCAACTATTTTGGTTAAAAATAGACAAAAACGTAAATGCTAAGAGTTCTGAAATAAATTATTAAGGCGACAAAATTAGTTGAAATTTATTGACTTGCAGGGATATCATGTTTATATCCGAAAATACAATCATAAAACAATGCATTTTCGTTAAGCTAGTCACGACCGTGGCTAGTAATACGAAACTAATATGTAAAAACTGTCATGACCAGAATAAAGCCCGCCACTGACGGTACTGCGCCGCAGTACGACAAAATCGTACTGCGGCGTTGTACAACTTCGCAGTATACGTTTAGCGGCCACACACGATCCAACCTGGCAGTCTCTGGCATGACAGCGTGTAGTAAAATGGCGGACAGCGAAGAAGATTTATTGTTAGCTGCAGCTACAGTTTGTGTCGAAGATGAAAAAAATTCTAAAATTTTGTTTAAACAAAAGTTTTTTTTGTGTTAAACAAGTTATCGTCTAAATAAATCATTAACATATAGGGTGTTTATTTTATTATAGAAACTTGGTAACCTTTCGTTTTTCTAATAGAACACCGTGTATATTTTCTTTTTTTTATACTAAGATTAGTTCTAAGAATATCTTTTATCGGAATCATTTTTTTAAACGCATCATTTTTGAGTTATAATCAATTAATCAAAACTCCTGAACTTCAAATTAGGAATATTTTCCTACAAAAGAATCTTAGAATTAATCTTAGAATAAAAAATATATAAAAAAAATATTAACAGTATATTTAAACGCGAGATTGTTTAAACCCAAAGAACTTTGGTTTAATTTTTTTGTAATTTTATTACGGTTGGAGAATTATTTAGGTGTTCCGATAATTTTGACTAACCCTATATAATCTTATCCAATAAATTTAACGACAATCGACACGACTCTCCGTAAAAAAATCCACTAGCGACTAAAGTCTAGCTTTCTCAACTAGCTCTACAGAAATTCTACTAAATCTACCAACACTATAATCACCTATGCATATCCTACAATGCGGTATAATGTATAATGTAGTATAAAATAAAATATTTGTTATAGAAATATTAAAGATTGTATAGAACAGAACATTATTGAGTTATGACTTATGACACTAGATTTTCACTAAACATCTCTAATCGATACACCGATCTAGTGAAAAATCTACTGATTTTGTGACATTGGCCACATTTGTTAAGGAGTAAGAAGTTATGTACTTATATTAGTATTAGTATAAGCTAAGTACCTATAACTTAAACTAATATAGGTACAGAACAGAAAACTACTAAAAAGATAAGTCAATCTACCAGATTTTCCACTATCTACTAGACTCAAAATTTGGCCACCAGATCAATGTTTCATTCTATCAGATTTAGTAGAAATTCTACTAAATTGGAAACCCTGAACACAACAAATAACCCACCCATGTATTGTACTAGTATATCAGCTGATACTGCGCCGCTGTACAATTTAGTCGCAGCGAGACACACACGGTCCAATATGGGCATACGAGCGACCGCGTCGTACTGCAAAGTTTAAAATTTTTAACTGCACGTCAAGCAGACTCAACTTGATCGGTCGTGCCCACACATGGTCAAATTTCGACCGATTCATTCCAATTTCGTTGAATCCAACAAAATCGTACTGCGGCGCAGTACCGTCAGTGGCGGCCTTAAGAGCAATGTAGATTTTTCAGTTCAGATCACACTTTTAACTGTCTCATGAGTTAAATTCTTTTTTTTTTAAAATTCTTTTTCAAATAATATTTTTGTATAGCTTTGAAGATGGAGGTACTTTACTCTTATGTGACTTTCATATTTTTGGCAACACACGGTATATTCAACGGAGTTGATTATAAAATTGATTATAATTTCGTATTTAAAGACCTCTAAAATGTATTTCCAAATAATTTTGTTAAATAACAATGTTGGACATCTTTTCACATAAAGGCTTTTTACTTTTCAGTGTTTTTATAGTATTGGTAACACCCGGTACATGCAAGCAAATACTCGCGAATAAAATTGTCTGAAAAGTTAATAATAACAAAATTTCCCATTAGTGTCCAACTGTCCAACTTTCTGCCGAACACGGTACAGCCCGGCCACTCAGAAGTCGTTCGGAGAAATGTAAACATTAGGATGCGCAGTGGACACGGGATAGTTTTGGTGGAGGGGATCATTAGTGTGTTGCTCGATTCAACTTTAAGTTGGCGGAGCTATACCTATAATAATATTAAATACGAAAATGTTATAATTCACAAGGCCATAGAGTTGATTGGAATAAAAAAAGTTTTGTTTTATAACTGTGGTTAGCTCAAACCATTTCTGGTTCGAAATTTTTCCAATCATTGCAATAGGTATATTTTATAAATACCATAAAAAATTTATTGCCACCTCCTGGAACATTTCGTAACGACGCCAATGCAGCAAAACTAAAGTTGAGGAAACTATGCACTCAGAAACATCCAGAGGGCAGTAGATCTAATTATAAATGTAGAAGGGAAAGAAACACTTTATAGTTTCAGAAGTTTTAAAAAGGAGACCTTCGAGTGCAGAGTTGGAGTGAAATTCCATTTAAAGTTGTATATTTACTTAAGGGGCAAGTATATTACTTCATATAAAATAATTACTCAGGGCAGTTGAAGACTAATAAATAATAACTTTGCTGATGAAGGAAAATTAATTGCTTCAAAGTTTCAAGATTTCAGTGTCCATTACTAGAAAAGATTTAATTATATACCTTATTTTTATATACTTTATTGTAATAAGTTTGCTACATCGGCTTGAGAAATTAGCTTCTCAAATCTCCTTCTTCGGTGCTGTCGGTTTTATGCCATTTTTATTGCGTTGTCATTCCTATTATAGTTCCTTATTGACTATCCCAGGCTTTACGACTTAGTGTACGTCACAAACTTCAAATAATCGGAAAGGAGGTAATATGGCACAGTGATATTGCTTGATCTTCTCAATAACATTGAGCTTTGTACGTCATGTGAGATAGGACGCGGTAGGTTGAAGTGCCCTTCTATTAATTAAATACGCCCAAAGCCGTTTGTGTCGACCTCGTCCTTTTGAAACCACACGCCCTACAATCTGATCTCTGATCTAATTTGGTTACAAGTAAGCTCATAGCAGGCAAGCTTTTAGATATACCTACAGGTATTAACTTTTAACTACATTATTTAATTGTCATTATTAGCTCTTTAATGATTAATTACTTAATTAATGATGCTTATTTTCATCTGAATCTTATACGGTGGCATCCCGAAGTATTCTACGGAAATTTACTGTAATGTATAGCTCGCCTTCTCATGGAAATTTCCGCCGACATTTCTGAGCCTGGTTTAGAAAGGGTTATTTGAGGTCTAATAGGGATCGTCAAATCCCTTGTTAGCTCGGTCTCCTTTGGGCTAGTTTCGATGTAGAACTAGGGTATTATTATCCCCGATGTGCAAAATTGTAGTTTTTGAGATCATAACACAGAATAAAACTTGAAAAAGTAGGAAACAGCTTCCATAATGACTTGATGATAACTGGTGTATCAGAATAGACAAAACTAAATAAATAAGTCTCCAAAAGGGTAAAAATTATATTTTTCATAATTTAACGAATCATTTGTATTGTAAGAATTATAGGTACTCATTATCTTTGTCAGCTTACTTATAACAGAGACTTATTTTGTATTAAGTCACTATGTTTAGAAATGTTGGACAAACTTTGTTATGAAGAAGTAAGTTCATTAAAATTGATACTGTTTAATATCTTCGTAAATCTTTGGACACGTCATATTTAATTATCAAACTATACAATTTTCAAATCAAATCCAATTTCCGACCACAATTATTATTTCTTTACTTATGTCATAATCAACATTTTTTTAAAAATAGCAAACCGTTACTTTCCTTGTTGTTTTAAATAATATATATATTAGATTAAATAGGTTAATGTGCAAAAGCGCATTTTTAGGAAGTAATGTCATCTGTGTAAAAAGTTGCATAACAACTTTTATTTGCTGGTTTAATTGATTATAAAGTTATAATGTGTGGGAGTAAAATATTTAGAAAACAAAGAAAGTGAAAAATAAAGAATGTCCGAGGACTTTCTAAAACAATCAAGAGATTCAATTTAAATGCTTTATCTACGACTCGCATATAAGTTTATTGCATACGTATCTATGACTATACAGGGTGTGTATAAATTGGCGGAAAAGCTATACGTGGCGATGTTCTTCGTAAAATTCTGAGTAAACAATCTTTATACTAAAATGTTGTAGCGTCATTATTGTGCCCTCAGGAGCCATTTGAAAGAAACATAGATTTGGCAACGCTGAATCCAACAGGTGTTCGTGTTACTATGCACTGTAAACAATGGGTCCGTATACCATATTTTTATCGGCATACTCATTAAACGTATATTCCATGTTGAACGAACGAAAAGATAACGTAAAATACAATAACTAATAAACTAATTAACTAATGAACTGTAGGAATAATCACGGTAGAACGGTAGAACTGACGAAATTAGCACAAACAAGTCAAATTACTTAATTTGATTATACAACTGTCAAAAGTGACAAATGCCAAAATTAAGTTACCCATGTTCTACAGTGTTGCCGAATGTATTTTTATGACAAAATTAACGAAATACCGAAATTAAAAACAAAATTTTTAGGCAGAAAGATAACATTTAGGAAAAGAAAAATTTTCAATATTGTTCTTTATTCTAAACTGCAGCTTCTCCATCAATAGATTTCAAATAATAACACCATTCAAGAGATCGGATATCATGACTTTGGAGACCTCGTGAACACTCAAGAAGCACGGTACAACATTTTAGATTATAGATTGTCCACTCAGAATTTTGCGAAGAACACCGCCACGTGTAGCTTTTCCGCCAATTTATACACACCCTGTATAAACCACATCATGATACACGCCAATGATTATAATGACACTAGCGTTGTATAATATCACTTTTTGTCTAACTATACACTGACAATTGTCAATATCTGTAATAGATCTATGGCAAATCAAGAATTATTATAAGAATTATTATTATTATTATAATAATGACAGTTCGTTCAAATAATGACTTCATTATTAGAACGAACTGTCGTCATTATACAACGATACATTACATTACAATACATTACAGTAAATTTCCGTAGAATACTTCGGGATGCCACCGTATAAGATTCAGATGAAACTAAGCATCATTAATTTAGTAATTAATTATTAAAGAGCTAATAATGACAATTAAATAAGGTAGTGAAAAGTTAATACCTGTAGGTATATCGAAAAGCTTGCCTGCTGTGAGATTACTTGTGACCAAATTAGATCAGAGATCAGATTGTAGGGTGTGTGGTTTCAAAAGGACGAGGTCGACACAAACGGCCCTGGGCGTCTTTAATTAATAGAAGGGCACTTCAACCTACCCCGTCCTATGTCACATGACGTACAACGCTCAATGCTAGTGACAAGATCAAGCAATATCACTGTGCCATATTACCTCCTTTCAGATTATTTGAAGTTATTGACGTACACCAAGTCGTAAAGCCTGGGATAGTCAAGAAGGATCTATAATGGCAATGATATATGTAATAAAAATGGCATTAAAGCGATAGCACCAAACTAGAAGATCTGAAAGGCTAATATCCAAAGCTGATGAAGCAAACCTACTACAGTAAAATAGGTACTCAATTAACTCTTTTCTAGTAGTAGACCCTTAAATATTCAACCTTTGTAGCAATTAATTATTAGCAAAGTTATTATTTATTGGTCTTCAACTGCCCAGAGTTATTTGATATGAACTGATATACTTGTCCCTTAAGTAAATATACAACTTTAAATTGAATTTCACTTGAACTCAGCACTCGAAGATCTCCTTTTTAAAACTTCTGAAATTGTAAAGTGTTTCTTTCATTTATAATTAGATCTACTGTCCTCTGGATGTTTCTGAGTGCATAGTTTCCTCAAGTTTAGTTTTGCCGCATTGGCGTCGTTACGAAATGTCCCAGGAGGTGGCAATAAGTTTTTTATGGTATTTATAAAATATACCTATTGCAATCAATGGAAAAATTGCGAACCAGAATTGTTTTGAACTAAACACAGTTATAAAGCAAAACTTTTTTTATTCCAATCAACTCTATGACCTTGTGAATTATATTTGTATTTGAGTATTATAGGTACCGGGTCCGGTAGAAAAGTGGACATTAATGGGAAATTTTTTATTATTATCTTTTCAGAAAATGTTATTCTTCATAAAATCTTCAGGATTGTCTTAAACCTAAAATGCAAATATGAGGATGTAAGTATTTGCTTGCATGTACCGGGTGTTGCCAATATATAAAAACACTGAAAAGTAAAATACCTTTATGTTAAAAGATGTCCAAAATCGTTATTTAAGAAAATTATTTGGAAATACATATTAAAGGTCTTTAAATACGAAATTATAATCAACTTATAATCAACGGCCGTAAATTTTATACTGTTTTAAGTTTTAAAATGTTTGTGCACCGCACCGTAAAATGGTCTTGCTGAACCTCATATTGCTATCTCAAGTGACTTAGTTTATTGCCAGATGAAGACACAATAAAGGGTCTAAATATTGCAATTAACAAAGAGCTAAACCATTTTATTTTCCTACGATCACAGGAAAAGAAAGTGATTGAATCTTGGGAATTTTAGGCCCTAGGGCGAAATTAAGGCAACTCATTTTTTCTTAGTTCAAATTTTCGCTTAATTTAAAAGCTTCATCAGGAACAGGCTAAAATACACAAAAAATGTTGTGCAAAATATATAATGTTGTGCAATGATAATATGCAATAACAAAAAAAGACCAGTACACCAGTATGTACCCTTAAGTCTTGTATGTTATCTAAGTAGACTGTTTGTTGAGTTGAATGATCTTCTAATGTACTTTTTTCGCTTACTTGCGTTTCTCCTTCGTTGATTCACGAAACTGCGTATTTTACTTCTTTCAGTTTTTCTTGTCCGGTATCCTTGATTTTTCTCCGAGAATTGTAGATTATAGCTAGAATTTCTGGTAGTATAAATCTACGAGCAAATCAGCCAACACTCGTCACAGTTTCAGAATGTATCTCCAAATAATGTTTACCATTTTACATACCGGTTGATATGGTATTTTACTAAATTAGTTACTTCTTATATTCCAAATATTATTAGATACGTTGTAGTGGTGTCTACTACTTCTGCTGATAGTATATTACACAGAGTGTTTGGATTACTGATCGAAAGATTGCGAGGGCTAACAGAAGTGACAACCTTGCAGGTATCACTGCGATATAGTAAAGTTTTATTCTCCAATTGATACAATAATTAACCACTTCCAATAATATTATACACAACAATGATTGCGATATAAAGAGATTCGTATTGTTATGACCAACTATATAGAGTACCTATGTACACTCATGGAATTAAGTAAGTTCTATAAATATTTTAGCAGTGTGTCGATGATACATCCAAGTACAAGTTTTTTGTTATTCTGGTCGACCGCTCGGCCGCTAAGTGCAAAAAAATTGTCCGTTTACGCTTCAACTCGTATATCGGAAATTTATTATCTGCGAAACCTTGTTCGAATGCTTTGAATTGGTTTATAATGATTTATATGTTTCTATTTATTAGCTTAATGTGTAATTAATTAATGTAATTCATACATTGCAATGTAATTGTGTTTTTATTAAATATGACGTTAATTTTATATTAATAAACATACAAGTTTTCGATTACATGAAATGAAAATCTCATTTCAAAATATTGCATACAACACAACAAATTATACTTACACCGTTTTGCAAATTTGACCTGGGATAAGTATAAATTGTGTTGGTAACGGGTATATAATTTCCCAAAAGGAGACGCTTCAGAAAGAAAAGTTGTTGGTTTCTCTTACGTATAGCTTTTATTGCATATTAATTACTCACAATCATATGCAATAAAAGGTATACGGAAGAGAAACCAACAACTTGACGATTTGAACGAGGGACTTTTGCGTCGCTAGCACAATGCTCTCCCATCTGAGCTATTGACATTGTGCTAGCGACGCAAAGGGCCTTGGTTCAAATCCAGGTTGTGGCTGTAATTTTTGATATATTTAAAATTTACATCCCGCCTGTATGTTACCATATTAAATAAATAAATAAATAAAGCATTTATTCTGTAAACTCAAACAAGTGTAGAACAAGTCATACATATAACATAATTAGATAACAACAAACTTATAATATTAACTTATAATATTACTTTGACAAAGTATGTCGTTAAACATTTTCAGTTATAGTTTATATTGTTTGGAAATTAAAAAGACCTTCATTTTTAATGAATATGCATTTTAGCTAACCTTACAGTAAACAATTCATAAGTCAAAATGTTACTTTTAACTTTTTATCGTTGTAAATGCACGCCTCTTAATTTATTTAGAAAACAAATTAAGAAATAAAATTTCCAATAATGTTCCATCTAATATATGGTAAATGAAAAATGTGTGCTTATTGAACTGGAACTATATTACAATAAAACTTCTATAGAGCTCTTTGAAATATTAACAAAAAAAGAAAAATAAAAAATTAATTAGTTATCAAACAATGCAAAACCAAAAATGAAACACAATAAATACATATTACAACAATAAAAAATTATTAATTATAAGTAAAATTTTAATAATTTGTCTTAACAAATGAACAAAAGAAAATACCAAAATGTTTTGTTTTTTTTCTAGAAAGTAGAAAGTAATATGTTTCATATGGTCTTATTGGTTTTCTCTGTTCCTTCTGAAGTTGGAGCCGTTTAAAATAAGATATTGTTAATAATTCAAACGGCTGTAACTTTTTAATGAATTGAAAAAGTAATTTACTTTCTGAAAAAAATTGTTTTGCGGAAGAAACGTGGGACACCGGTATATATTGCTATAATTTAAATTATTTTGGTTGTCAAGCATGTATTAGATGTCATGAAAGATAATTGAACATTAACTGCTGTAAAGTAAATACAAATATAAAATTTCCATTGTCCTTCATACAACATAATGCTCGTCCTAAATGTAAATTTAAATTAGATTTAGAGAATTTATTTACATTTAGTGAATATATTTTAATATTACAATTCTGAAATAGTCTATATTTAGTGATAATCCTTGGCATCAAGTTGATTTGCGCATTTACTTACTTACTTACTTAAGCCCGTCATCCTACTGCTGGGCAAAGGCATTTACTTGCGTAATTAATATGTGTATTAGTTAACATAAATTTATATAATGTGTCATGATATTACGCAATATCTTAAAATGAGCTTTTCGTATCATATTATCAAACATGTTTATTTATATTATTATAAAAGTAATTCTATATTTAATTAAATGCATTACCTACTCGTAAACTTAACTGTTGTGATCATTTATTACATTGCAATGAAGATATCACATTAAGGAAAAGGTCGGACACGCTAAAAATAAACTAAATCCCGTTACATTACATCCATCGAAAAACCACAACGTGACGGACAACTTTTTGCGAAGCGGCCGGGTCGAGGTAGAACAGTACACGAATATATAACCGACATACTATTTTCAAATCCTGCGATAGCGATACGAACTTACTTATTTCCATGACTGTACCTACATAAAATGTATATTTTAGATAATATATCGACATAACCAGTAAAGTAAAAATAAACAGAAACAAAATGTAAACATTATCTATCATATCAGTATTTACATCAGATCTACATATGGCAGTTTGTCACATCATAACACTTATCGGCGCATTTGATATTATTTTAGATTCCACAAAAGACAATAAACTAGCAATACTATAGTATATATTAAAACCTTATAAACAGAAACAAGTGTGTCAATAACATTTAATAAAAAATAGTGAGTGATATGAAGATAACGTACCTGAGAAAACAAAGCAACCAGGATGAATGACAATAAAGACAACCAGGAGAACCCCCCTCTCTAAACAGAAAAAAAATGGCCGAAAAGCTGTTAAGACCAGTTGACATCCCCCTTATCATAACATCAGTCAATTCAAGCCCAGAAACGACAAGAAAGAACAGTTTAGTACTCGACGCTAGTGATTTTCGGAAGTTGAGCATCGACAGTAGAAACAAAAGTTTCGAGCTGAGGAAGAACTCGAGGAAAAACTCGAAACAATTGAGAAATAGCGGGGGTTCCTTGAAATTCAATATAGAACGAGAGTGCAGCGTTCCAAATTTCATCAATTTGCCTGCGAAGTGGTCCAGCGTGAGGATTAAAGGCACCGGGTTTAAGGATTCAAGAAACTGCTTTGTGAAGATCGAACCTTGCAACGGTATGCCGAAGGACTACGAGACCATGAAAAGTCCTATGAGCAACGACTCCAATCATGTGAAGCCGGCTATTGGAAACGTAAGTGAAGTTGTTGTATCCTGCCTGATAAAGCCCATGGCTTCTTCTAAGTGTTGAATGTCCCTTTGTGATTGTTTCTTTATGTTGTTGTAGATATTTGTTGATGTTGATAGTAGTAAATTGTTGTTAGTAATTAATTGTTGTTAATACATTTTGAATATTTTGTATGTCTAAAGCCTTATGTCTTAAATTATGAAATCTAAAAAATTATATGCATTCTCGGCTGTAGTCGTCAGTATCGATTCAGGGCGCTTTTTTGGGATAGCAGCCAATAGAAAGGGTAACAATTAAAACACGATCATTTGTCCAAATAATCGTGTTTTAATTACCCTTCCTATTGGCTGCTATCCCCAAAAAATGCTCTAATTGCTATCTCTCGGTTCGATAGTATTGACCCCTGTGTTTGAAGGCTCAGCTCTAAAACCACTGAACAAAAAAAATAAAATAAACTGTGTCATACTCCTGAATCATTTCTACATAAGTTTTATGATTATCAACATTTTCTGCCTCTCGGTGTAAACACGAGCGCGAGAAAAGTGAAAAAAGGTACCCGATTTTTTCACTTTTAAATTAACGCTCGTCTTTTCGATTTTTTTCCTCCTAAACCGCTTACCACAAAAATGTATGTACGTACAGGTTGCGTTTAGAATTCTATAGAATTCTCTTCTATAGATTGGCATTTTTAAGTTTTTAAGTTTTTACGAACTAACGGTTGTGAACAATACTTTGATGTAAACGGATATCGCAGTCTAGATTTTGATTTACAAATATAATCACATAGAAGTTTTTAAGTAATGTTTTAAAGCAATTTATATGAACCTTATACATTTCGTACAGCGCGCACAGCCAGGGATGTTAAATTACGGTAATTATTTATTTTTTCGTAAATTACCGTTGAAATAAAAATTATTAATTCCAAAGATTAAATTGCGGTAAATTACCACTGAAACTAAAATTATTAATTTCAAATATTAAATTGCTACGTAATTTAAAATTCAAAATGATAAATGTCCGATGACAGTAAGTTATGATAGCTACTTATGTCAATAAAAATGTAGGAAACCTTAAAAGTCATTCGTTTTTAGATAACCACCAATTTCGGATGCCTTTCCTGATTTTTTCTAGTTTGCGTTCGATATAAACTCATAACGAAACGGATTACGGTGTCGTTATGAAAACACTAGATCACAAACTTTTAGTACCTTTTAGTTTTCCACCACAATCGTGTTTGTGAATTTTACCACAAACAAAGGTTGTGAACAAGATTTTGATGGAAACTGATACATCAGTCTAGATTTTGATTTAGAAATATAATCACATAGAAGTTTTTAAGTAATGTTTTAAAGCAATTTATATGAACGTTATAAATATCGTCCAGCGCGCACAACCAGGGATGTTAAATTACGGTAATTATTTATTTTTTCGTAAGTTACCATTGCACTTAAAATTATTAATTTCAAGGGTTAAATTACCGTGTAATTAAAAATTCAAAAGATATATTTAACCGGCGTTAATACCGACTACTGTAAGTTATGATTGTTACTTATGAAAAATGTTTGGTAAATAAAAGTAATTATTTTGTAGATAAGTAGCTAGCTCTAGGAATGTTAAATTTCGGTAATGTTTTAAATTTTGGTAATTATTTTCGGTAAATTACCACTGAACCTAAAATTATCAATTTCAAATATCAAAATGACTACGTAATTAAAAATTCAAAATGATAAATTTCGGATGACAGTAAGCTATGATAGCTACTTATGTATGTCAATGAAAATGTAGGGAACCTTAAAAGTCATTCGTTTTTCGATAACCACCAATTTCGGATGCTTTCCTGATTTAATATTAGTAATTCATTATTAAACTTAAAACAAATAGTTGATTACCCATTCTCAAAACAACAACGCTTAGTGTCACAAACAATGATCATTTTTTACCGATCACCGGAACATTTCTTTAAATCATTTCTGTAAATAGTGATATAATTCGATAGTAGGTAGATAAATGGCTTCTTTCATTCTTATTTAAAATTTGCGTTATGGGTTCCGCTGGATCGATCTCCCCCTTCTCATCCCCTATTCATTCAATATAAACACATTAGCTGTATTTTCTCGACCATGATTGTGGGCTTACCGGTGTTATAAACAATATACCGGTGTTAAAAACAATAACCGAAAAAATATTTTATTACAAATTTAATAAAATACAAATATACAATAATGAAACAAAAATAAAGTATTTTTAAAGCTCAATTCATTTTGCAAGCTTTTGCAATTATTACAAATATCGGTAAATTAATTATCAACGGTATTATATGCTGACGGTTAATTATCTTTGGTAATTTAAGCCGTAAATTACGGTAATTAAAAATTCATAAATTACCATTAATTATGGTAATTTATTTGGTAATTTATCCGGTAAATTTCAATTATTTAATTAAATTTTACATCCTTGCGCCCAATGTTAATCGCGAGTGATAACATGCTTGAGGCAGTATCGGCATAGCCTGGACGTGAAAGATTTCGCAATTCGGATTTTGCATAGTAGTGAGATTGTAAATAGTAGTAATTTGTATAATAATACACAGGGATGTAAAAGCGTAATTTACCGCGTAAATTACCGAATTAATTACCGTAATTATTGGTAATTTACCGATTTTTAATTACCGTAATTTACGGCGTAAATTACCGATGGTAATTTACCGTCAATTTAAATTACCGTTGGTAATTTACCGACAATTTTAATTACCGTTGGTAATTTACCACAATTTATAAATTAATTTCAAAGACCTTCCATGAGTAGACGCATGAATGCGCCCCACCCCTCCTAAGCAGTCAAGTGCACTGTTGTTTGCGTTTGCCTGGGAAGTAGGTACCTAACAATCCGCGTGGTGCATGGTCGGACTCGTGCGTGACAATGTTATTCAAGGTGTCATTTAGCCAATGGAAATGGGTCTATGGGTCTATTTTTACTATTCCAAATAATCCGACATTACTTGAGAAAATACAGAACTAATATTTTGTATTTAATGAATAGAGAAGTGGAAAGCCCCTTCGCCAATGGCGACCAATCCAACAAATCCGATAATACAGTTCTGAAATCAGAAGCCATTTATTATCAGAATTCACTTTTTAATAAATATGCCAGTGTTAGAAAAATGACAAATGACAAAAACCCTCTGCGAACCGGAGAGTTATTTTGTGAATGTGGACAGAATTAAATTGTTTATTTTCTACTATTATTATTCTGTTTGATTTTCCTGTTTTTTGTAGTAGTAAATAGTATTTCTATGTAGTCTTTGCTTTTGTTTTAGTACTATCAAATCAGGCAAAAGATCAGAGATACCTAGTTATCCACGAAATAATGTTTTACCAAACATTTTTATTAACATTAGTAGTAATCATAACTTACAGTGATCTGTTTAATTTAACATTTCGAATTTTTAATTACACAGATAGAAATTCTTTTAACTCAAATAAATGCGTGTTTGAATAGAGGCAAAAATATATTTATTTTCTACAAAGAATGTTTATTAGAGTCAAATACCATTTGTTTGGAGTAAAGTAATACTGTTTTGACTCAAATAAAAATTCTTTGTAGCAAATAAATATATTTTTGCCTCTCGTCAAACAAATATTCATTTTGGTTAAACAAAAACTTCTATGTACCCGGTAATTTAAACAGACGTAATTCACCATTTTGAATTTTTAATTACCCGGTAATTTAAACCAGCGTCATTTACCATTTTGAATATTTAATTACCCGGTAATTTAAACAGGCGTAATTTACCATTTTGAATTTTTAATTACCCGGTAATTTAAACCAGCGTAATTTATCATTTTTATTTTTTAATTACCCGGTAATTTATACCATCGTAATTTACCATTTTGAATTTTTAATTACCCGGTGATTTACGCCATCGTAATTTACCATTTTTATTTTTTAATTACGTGGTAATTTATTATTTGAAATTAATAATTTTAACTTCAACGGTAATTTATGAAAAAAATTAATTACCGTAATTTAACATCCCTGATAATACAACTACATATTAATTGCTGGTGGCTGTTAAGGTTGGGTTGGAAATGAGTAGGCAACCAAGTATACTTCATAATTTTGTAATTAGATCTACACCGAAATCATTAGCTATTTCCATTCAAATTAGAAGTTAAAGTGAACTTGGAACCTTGCCGATGGTACAAAAAATATCCGGCTCATATCTGTCGAGTCTAGGTGAAGGATTTTAAAAATATTGATGGCTAAGTCGTAGTCTGCTTGCGATCAACTAAAACAACACCGATATTCCCAGAATTCGTCCTTCACTTGACAGAATTGTGTAGGGTATTTTTTTTTATTATTAGCAAAGTTACAAAGTTCACTCTAACGTACATTTTTAATGCACAAACTGCAAAATGCATATTATATAATATCCGATTGAAAAATATAACTGCATTTCCGATTTAAACGCCACCTGAACCCACGAAGTAAAACCTTGTCGTTTCACTGCATTGCGCCAAAACCACGCACAGCTGGAAGCCCAACGACGGAAAATATTGTTCAAGTTATTTCTGTCTAAAAAACCAAATAACCCGAATGCTATTTAAATCAACGGATATGTATTGCAGTAAATATGAACTCTGTGCACGATAACTCCGGTCTTGTGCTGATATTTGTTACTGAGATATCAGCTTGCATCAAAATCCTTATTATTTTTCACAACCGTTATTACCCACAAATTTAAGAAAATAAAAACGCCAATCTATAGAAGCATTCTATAGAAGAATTCTGCATGCAAACTGAACAAAAATTAACATTTTTGTGTTAAGCGGTTTAGGAGAAAAAATACAGGAAAGACGAGCGTTAATTAAAAAGTTCAAACATCGGGGACTTTTTTCCTTCTCGCGCACTCGCAGAAAATGATGATAGTCATGCCACATATGTAGAAATGATTCAGGAGTATGACACACTTCATTTAATTTTCTTTGTTCAGTAGTTTTGGAGTTATGAGCCTTCAAACACAGAGCCCTATACTATCGTAACGAGAGATGGCAGTTGTTAGATCTGTGAGATCGCTCATTATCCTGCACATGGTCCCACGCGAGGATTTTGATGCAATTATTTTTAAAGTTTTGTTAAATGATTTTATTTAAAATTTTCTGGATTTTTTTATGTCTTTGAACGATATAATGTTAACTGCCTAATATTACATAACTGTTGTATTACATAACTGTATTCTCGAAATGTAAATCGGTGGTCAGAGTATGGAGAAAGGAAGGATACATGAACACCTTAGTATACTTGACCACTGGAATTTTGTGCTAAAATATACAGGGTGTCCCACTTTTTTTCCCGCAAAATTTTTTTTTAGATACAAAATGTCATTCTGAATAAAAAGTTTCATATGAACTTAGGGGTTTTTTCAATTCCTTAACAAGTTAGAGCTGTTCAAAATGAAAATCAAGCATTTTCTTCATTTGTTTTATAAGCAGCTTTGATACGCATTCATCAAGAATGCTTTAAAAATAATACTTCAGGTTGATTTTATACGTCACATTGCTGTCATTCTAGTAATTCTAATAACAGGATTGTTATTGCATTTTCACAAATAATTATAAATCCGAACAATATTATGCCCAAAAAATTTACTAACAGTGAATATGCCGATATTCATTTTAGTTATGGATACTGCAATGGAAATTGTCGAAGGGCACGGAGGGAATACCAAAGAAGATTTCCAGCGAGAAGACTTCCGGATGCGGCAGTGTTTAGTAATATTCATAGAATGATTAGAGAAAATGGAATAAGGGGAAGAACAGTGGGAGATCACAACCAAGCAGGTCAAAGACTAAGAAGAATTAATGCAAGAGTTTCGCATGCTTTTGACGAAAACCGTAATTTAAGTGTAAGGCGTGCAGCGCGCCATCTGAGACGAAAGGCATTCCGTTCAAAAATAGTGCAAGAGTTACTGCCCCAAGATATTCGAAACCGGTTAGATTTTTGTCGTTGGTTTGTTGATAGTCCACAAGAAGTACGAAATAAAATTATCTGGACAGATGAGGCAACATTTACTCGTCGTGGAATTACAAACCGCCGTAATTTTTGCGTATGGGCCCACGAAAACCCTCATACAACGACAGTAGTATCTTATCAGCATGAATTTAAAGTAAATGTTTGGGCTGGTCTGGTGGGATCACATCTGATTGGGCCTCACATCCTTCCCGACAGAGTGGATGCAAATAGTTTTCTGTTATTCTTAGAGAATAGTTTGATAGATTATTTGGAAGATGTGCCAATTAATTACCGACAAAATGGATGGTTTCAGTTGGATGGCGCTCCAATTCATTACGCAAGACAGGTGAGGTACTGGTTAAATAACCATTACAACCAGCGTTGGATTGGTCGCGCCGGGCCTGTTCAATGGCCACCGCGTTCGCCTGATATTACTCCTCTGGACTTCCATATTTGGGGCTACGTTAAGTCAGAAGTGTACAAAACACCGATAAATACAAGACATGCATTACTACAAAGAATTCAAGCCGTTTTTGATATGCTTAAAACAAATGTGGAATCACTACGTAGTGTGCAAGAATCCATAATAATTCGTTGCCAAAAGTGCATAGATATTGGTGGAGGTCATTTTGAACAATTTCTTTATGTATTTTATTTTCTTCTTCGTTAATGTATTGTTTATTACTTATCCAGTTTTTGTTTTTGTTTTGTTAGTGTTTGTTATAAATAACTTATTACCAGTTATTTGCTTTTTTTGCTGTACGAACCGCAAGCATAAAACGGGTGATTAACATCAACCAATAACGAATTCACCAAGTACCCAAATAATATAATTGACCATTTTATTCGTCTGATTTCTATGGAATGGCGTTAATATAAGATTTCAAAGCCAACTCAGAATTATTTTGAAAACAATTTTTGTCAGTTGTCATTATTTAAAAAATGCTCGATTTTCATTTTGAACAGCTGTAACTTGTTAAGGAGTTGAAAAAACCCCTAAGTTCATATGAAACTTTTTATTCAGAATGACATTTTGTATCTAAAAAAAATTTTTGCCGGAAAAAAAGTGGTACACCTGTATAAGACACAATTTTATAATGCATAGTCTTGGTGTATTACTATTCAGTGACACATTTTAAAATGTTTCCCATATAAGTGAGCAACAAATTATAAGTGATCAAGTATCTGCAAGTGATCATGTATTCCTCTAACATAATTTTATATTAAGACTTTTCTAAGGTATTTGTGTTGATGTCGACATCTTCAGGAGTGATTGTTGAAATTGGTAAAAAAAAATGGTAAGTTAAGATCTTCCAAGGCGGAGTGCTAATTCTTGTTTAGGTTAGAAAAAAAATCATCTAGATATAAGGTGAGGGTACCGACACACCCAATGTTTATTAATAGTACCCCAATTAAACACCTTTCAACCTTTCTTGTTCTTCACAAATAAACCAAGAAACAAATCGTAATGTAATTTTCTTTAATTCCGTAGTGCTAGACGCTACCCAATACGTGATAAAGCATAGCGCCCTCGTTCCCTGGTTTTCCCAAACCTAAATTGTTCCAAATTTAAAAGCAATTCTTTCTTTATCGTGTACCTACATCCTTTCTCTTTAATCTGGTATATATTTGTTTTGCTAGGCTTAGTAGTTTCGGAGATATTGATACAAACATTTCGTGACGATTTCTTTCCGTCCAGATCCTTAGGGAAAGATGTTACCCGTCAAAAGCATAAGTGGGCTATTCTAAAAGGACGAAGGTATGACAAAATAAATAGGAACAATGTTTATTGTTTAGTAATCCCGAAGCCTTTGTACCGAGCGGAGACCGTGACACAACAAATTTGAAGGGCTTGTAAAATGTCTGGTTAAAAATTGATATTGTTTTTGCGACTACTGAGCACCTCCGTGTTGTTCTCGGTTCGTAGGGCTTTGTCCAAGTGGGGAGGGGGGGGGGGATATTGCGAGCGCTAGCATTTATTCGAGATTGAAGTACAGCAATTTAAATAGCGAGTGTAGTGGAAATAATGTATTTTGATTACAACATCCCGAATCGAGATTTGCTAATATCTGCTGAGTAGAGTGGAATCCGCTGAACCATACTTAATATCGCCAGAGCTTTGAGTTATATTCGATTATACTGAGATAAATAATAAGAGGATTTTTTATTATTGATTTGTCAAACCACTAATGCCTGATTGCACCACCTTCCATTACATTTTAAGTGACGCTTAAAGTTAAGTGTAGCTTATATTAATGTATTTTGCAATGGTATGACATATCTGCCACTTAAAAAGGTTATACTTACAAACCAACTCACCTTGGCAACGTTTATTTTATGGTGGTTTTCTAGTAACTTACTACAATATGATGTTGCCTGCACTCGGCGACATGTATGCGTCAACAGAATTTCCGTGTCCAATGAATTTGAATTTGAAGTATTACATATTATTTTTATCATTTGAAAGGAATTATTATACTGATAGGTATTTCCAGTGGCGGACTGGCCAGGTGGTGCCAGGTTGCCCGATGGCAAGGGGCCCCCCCTTAAGTGGGCCCCCCTTAAGACAATATGTTGAAAATATTAATAATATATTTATTTATACTCAAACTTGCACGGGACCGCCTTAAGAATTTATTTTTATGTTTGGCAATAAATAAGAACCCAATAATAAAATTGCATGGTGAGTTTTAAGAAACCCACTTTGAGGAACAATAAAAATTCTCCACAAGGCCCTTGTTAAGAGAACTTGTTAAAATATATTACTATTTGAACTTGAAACTTTTTACTGGACGTTTATCTTTCATAAAAAACAAGTTTTTTTTTAAATTTGGTTGACCAGGTTCTGGCAATAATATTATTCATCCGAAATTGAAATACCAATATGTCACAAAGTACAGAATTGTTATGGTATGACGTGGTAGTTTCTACCAAGAAAAATTAAAAATAAAAAAGTCAATGCTATGATGTACAAAATGAAAACTTGAAAAATCGGATAATTGATATACAGGAAAACAATGTGGAATATTTGCTGAACATATGAAAGGGACCAAAATAAATCAAATAAATAAAATTTTACTTTGGTACAAAAATGAATCACTTATACAGAATGTTCTTTTATACATGCAATAAAAATAAAATTAAGTTTATTTATAGAATAAAATATGTAAATTAAAAAAAAATATTGCGCATTTTTGTATTGATCAATGATATAAAAAGTAATACACCTTTTTCACTTTCGAAGATATAATAAAATTGATATACAGGGTGCTATAAAAGTTATAGATAATCACCAACAAACTTATGTTTGTTTAAATGGAACACATATTATTGCAATTTTTGATGAAGATTTTTAGCCTAATTGTTTTGACTTCAACTTGTATTAGGTTATTATCAACTGTTTCTGAGATATTGTGAAAGGATTGTCAAAAATAAGCATTTTCAAAAAATTATTCTAAGGTAACTAACAAGAATAAAGAAATAAAAGAACTCATTTTGGATAGTAAAAGAGTCGCATTTTTTACAGTTATTCAAATAAATTAAATCCTAATATGACTTATCCCGAATAACTGGAGATTTGCTAAATGTCAAATAACAAGAATTTTAAATGGAACATCCTGTATATCTTGACATATTTCGAAAGATCGATAAAACAACTTTCCTAAAATGTCTAAGTCGGTAGGTCTATCGTCAACAGCTAAAAAGTTATTAAGCATCTAATTTAACATTTATACGCATACAAAAAATATTTCATAAATTAATATAACATACCTAGTTGCCACGACAAAATTCAGCAATCGCACAAATGTAATGAGTCTTCTGCAGCAACATTTAATCATTGCAAACTGCTACTATGAGTTACACAAACGAGCAATTTATGATCATCCAAGAATTAGTTTTATTTAGTACCAGTCAAAAATTATAAAAATTATTTAAAGTTTATGGGGATGTTCCATTTCCTACTGATAACAAAAACAAAAAGCAGTGATTTGGTAGCAATGTGCTGTTCTTCAGAAATCCTAACATTTCTGTACTCTCATAAGAATAAATAATTAAATAAATGGATAATTGTAAACTGAATAAATAATAATTATTTCAGTACGATTGTCAAGAGTGCACATATCAACCGTGTCAGGTCAATGCGTTTCAGTCTTGCTTCACATTCTTGGTGGAAATATTACATTTTCCATGGTTTCCACAAAAATATTTTGACGCCTCCTTATTACTATTCTTCATGTTCGCTATAGTAGTTGTAATATTCCCATAAATTTTTTCCTCAATATGTCTACAGAGTAACAAATCAAACTCGATTAAATCAGGCGATCTAGTTTTTCAAAGCGTTGGACCACCATGAACAATTTAATGTCATTGATAAATATTATCTATTTAAAAAATTTTAGATTGATATATAAATTACTAATTCTTTGAAGAAAATAAATATCACAAATTATACGTTTGTATAAATCAAAATTGCAGAATGCTAAGCTGCTGCATGAAAAGAAGAATTATTCTAATTGAGAAATTGTTGAATTTCGTCGAACAATCTGGATATTTAATATTAATTTATGAATATTGTGCATAAGTTACAAATGTCACATTAGATGCTTAATAAATTTTTAACTGTTGATGATAGACCACCGAGTTAGATATTTTAGGAAAGCTGATTCATCGATCTTATATATTGTATTTATTCGTTCTATTTCTTATTTTTAACATTCTATTTCATAATATTTTTGTAAGTTTTTCTTTGTAACTCTTTCATTTTTCATTTTTTCCCCGCAATATTCTTCCGCATAGTAAATGAGATACCTACTGAGTAAAACGTTTCATATGGACTTATTATTTTTTCAATTTACTGAGTAAAACGTTTCATATGGACTTATTATTTTTTCAATTTATGACAAAGTTATAACCGTTTGAGTTATTAACAAAACCGTATTTTAACCGGCGCCAACTTCTTAAGCAATTGAGAAAATTTGTTTTATAGAAGAAAAAATTAATAGAGAGCTTGAAATAAAGTTTTTGTTCATTTACTTACTTATTCAATTTATGTTGATTTTGTTTTAAATATTTTTATTTAAATTTATTTACTTTCTATGGTTGTAATGTGTAGTGGGTGTGCTCAAACGGCTGAATTTTTCAGTCCCAATTTTTCAAAGTCCTTATAACAAATTAATTCAGAATGACATTTGCTTTATCAAAATAATTTTCGGGTAAAAAGTGGGACACCTGTATATACCGGCAGGATAAACAAAAAAAAGGTGGGCCCCCTTAGCTTCCTGGCAACCAATATTTTTGGGCCCAGTCCGCCACTGGGTATTTCTTTATTTCCTTTTATTTTGTATAGAAAATGTTATTTTATTACATATCCATGCAGAAATGTATGGCATGATCAATTTGTGGATTATATTTTGTGTTTACGTCATTTATGCCATTAGTGTTATTACTAAGCTATACTTATATCAAGCTTACACTTAAGTGTAGCTTGAAATACACTTAAATAATATATAATAACATAGCGCCATTTCGTCCAATCCATTTTTGAGGACATTATAAATTTAACCATTCGGCCACATCGTTTGAATGGTGAGCTGGGTAACCGTCTTGCTGAAAGTACATTAACCGTATAAAATTTAATGGTAATTCCTCAAGTTGTTTATTCAAATAATGTTGTAACATATACAAATGTTTGCAACCCCATGTATGCTATAGCACACCACACGTTTCCTTTTTTGAAATATTGGCTTTGTCTAGACTAGAGTGTACTAAATGTGGATTTACATCACTCCTGTAACGACAGTGCTGCGAAGAAACAACGCCATTTGTTGAAAAGGTGCTTTCATCGGAAAATCCAATAAATTTTAATTTTAATTAAATAAATTTAATAATTTAAAGTTTAATTTCATTTCCTTTGTAAATTCTGGACATATGCGATTTACTAATTGCAATTTGAGTCGCACTCTTTCGAAAGGATATTTTTGGAATTTCTTGAACGTAATGTAATGCTATTATAAAAGCAGCGTCTTCCTCATACAGTTTCTTTTTCTGCGTTTTTCAGAACCCGTTCCAACAATTTGTTTATGTTTTTAACCAGTTTGTTATTAAGTGTTAATTTATAGTGACATTAATAATTAACACACTGATGTAATAAGAAAAGTAGTCATTGCAAACTGAAACATTGGTAATAAATACTTATGCAAACGGTTTCAATATTCATGTTTCAATTCAGATAAACAAAACAGACAGCTGCATTCGTACTTAATTACCATGTTAAATTCAATTCAATCTGTGTATTCTACAAATATCAACTGTAAATGCGATCGGGGTTTCGTATTTGTATGAGTATGTTATGACACCACGTTCTGAATGCAGAAGTGACACTTAACTGGGCATTCCAACACGACAATGGAGAGCTTGTTGATACACAAAGCGACGCTTGTAACAGAATTGCACAACCGCAACAAGATTAATTTAATGAAGTAGACGTGGACCCCATACAAACAGCAATGGTAAATTTCTGTGTTGAGGACAAAACTATTTTAGTGACAAAAATAATGGATTAATAATACAATATTAAAATAAATAATAAAACAATAAATGTACGTACACTGTGAGTCTGTGAAGTGACACCCCAACTTGGTATCTCAAAAATTATAACTTCTAGAGATTTGGAAATTTAAATCCGGTATTGGAAATGTATTCCAATCGAAAATTCACGAGCTTTTTGGCAAACAAAATATGATATTACCATCATACATTTTGTATCTGAAATAGTACTTTTCGATGTTCAAACATATTAATTCAATATTTAATAATAGTATATTATTTGATAAGCACATAATTAAGGATATAAATCGCGAACATGAAGATTATACGCGAGCCGAAGGCGACTCATAAGTTCCATATTCTATCAAATATGCAGTTTAAATGTATTTGTCAATGGCGGCGCGCGGCGAGGTGAACTGTCAAATAACTGACAACCACGTAGGGTTTGACTTGACAGTACTTTCGCTTAATGATTGCAGTTCCTTTGGATTATGAAGTCATTATTCAAACGAACTGTCATTATCATCGGTCATGGTATAGATTATTAGTATATTATTTGACGAGCACATAACTAAGGATATAAATGGCGAGTATGAGGTTTATACGCGAGAGTTCATTGCATACGGTATCTATGACTATACAATCCCCATTATTATACATATATTATATATATGTATAGTCATCCATATGTATAGTCATAGATACGTATGCAATGAACTTATTATATGTGAGTCGTAGATAAACATACGTACGTATTCAATGAACTTTTTATCATTGCATATTAAGTTGTATCTGTGTAAGATATCTTAAACACTACGAAAAACTAAATTTTTGCAGATATTTATTATCTTACAACGTTGTCAAACAATCATTAAACCCAGTAGATAGGTGCTGATGTTGAAAAAAATAAGTGAACACGCTATACAGGCTGGTCCTACCCCATATTAATTTTTTAACATTGTCTAATGGCTTTTTCTTATGATTGTTAAATGTAACACCCTGTATAATAAGTGTTGGCTGTAATAACCTTTTACTTCTCATCAATTTATATCTAGTTTGTCATACACCGAATGCTAGTAGCTTTTGTGATATGCCTTTTAACGCAAAAGTAATGTGACTACTAACCTTAACATTTTCTGTATACAGGACATTTGGTAGTTTAATGTAAAGTGTTTAAGAGGTATGCGATGAGGTAATTTAGGACCATTTTCACTAGATTTATCCTTATACAAAGTTAAATAAATTTGCGTCACGCTTCGTGGAACAGGTATCAATAATTATTAGAAGAAATAAAAACTCCTTGTTCTTCTCTGTTCAAATTGATTTAATTCAGATTAGTGACCGGTTTCGCCCAGCAATCTGGGCATTATCGAACTAATGCTAGAAATTTCAACATCAAATTAGCGAAACGCACATCAAAACAATAAAAATGAAAACTTACAGTCAGGAGAATTGATTGGATTAGGCGAAAATTAGCGCTTTTTGCCCAGTACACAACTCAATGTTTAAAATCTTAGAAGAATGGACATTCATAACCTAAAATCAACAAGACAACAAAATCAATACGGACCAAAACGATCGTCGAAACCGGTCACTAATATGAATTAAATCAATTTGAACAGAGAAGAACAATGAGTTTTTATTTCTTCTAATTCTTATACAAAGTATTACGGTCATCTAGAATAGATGTTAACAATTTTATATGAACTTTTTTAAGTATATTTTGCAAGTTGTGCAAGCAGATGGCACACGAACCCGGGACCTATCATAGGTTAACTAAATTTGTAAATTAGTTCACTAAAACGTGAAAATTTGTTGACTTCCGAAAGTTTTGAACAGACATGCACTCACACATAAAAACCAATTATGCAAAAAAAGACAGGCTGATTCGGATTTTTATTCAGAGCACAAAAATCTATCAAAAATACCTCCAAATAACCCACTTTCCGTTTACATTACTAATATTACTCATATTATCATTCATATCATCACAATTTTGAATTGTCTCTAGAGAATATACATCCGTTCTCAAACTTTGCTCAAGTTAGGTCTCCCCTGCTGCGACTCTAGTGACTCTAGTGCCCTGTATAATCTACCTATGATTAGTAATAGCACATTAATAAACAATAGCGAGACAGAACATTAGTTGGAAGTCATTAAATCATTCAGTCAGTGAGAATATTTAAAACCAAAAGTACAGAGAAAAACATAAAAATCTTAATATCGAATTAATAATTATTCCAAAATTATCCATAATTTTTACAATTGTATGTAGGTATTTTGATTTTTAAATTATTATTAGAATTATTCCAATGTTTTTATGCCATTAAATTAATTTTCGAAGCTTTCAAAACAATATAAATTTGATCAAATTTAGTAGCATGTGTTAACCATAAATTTAATCAATTTAACATGACATATCTTTGGCATATCTTTCCATACACGCCGTTAAATTATAGAACACAAACCATAACAATGTCTATTCCATATCACCGCTAACCTAGATCTAGCGTACTCCTATGTCAGCGTCTGATTAATAATGAAAACAATCGATAGGCGCTAACTCACATCAGTGAAAGCCTGAAAACAGGACACACATACATACTCTATCTACGTTTCAGCCATCAACCCGTTGAAAATGATTGTATTATTCAAATGGCCATAATACCATGTGGCGGGGGTTGCGTTATTATATTGGCCAATCGATAGCAGTGGTGGTGACGCCAGACGGTCACTGTCCGTAAATTGAAAATTAAAATATGTATAAATGGCCCACCGTTGAGGTCGGCAACCAAGCCCAATCAATTATTTATATGGGAGGGGTTGTTTTATACGCTGAAAGTTTTGTAAAGGGATTATATTGGTGCCTTGTTCTGTTTTGGTGGTAAATAAATTTGCTTGGTAATAGGGTTTTAAGGAGTTAGGGATTGTTTAATTGCTGTCCGTAATACGATTATGTTAAACCCGACATGTATTTGTGGGGTTTATTAATATAAGCCGTAATGGTTAAATGCTACTATTACAGCTTCTGGAATTTTGCATGGAGGATTTTAACCCTAAAGATTATTTTAATCAATGGATATTTAGCCGACTGTTCGACCAAAAAGCAAAAATGGCATAGTTGTATTAGTCCGTTCGTAATTATTTAATATAATCAAAACATTCTTTTTCTTTTGCCAGGGAAGCAAATAATACTTGACTATCCGCGTAAAATAAGAAATAAATAATTTTTTACCTCGCAATATACTTTAAAAATGACTTGTCCATTTAATAATCCTTGATTTTGGTATTATGCAACATTTAAAATTTCATAGGCTGTTCTAATAATTGCAATTAATTGTCCTTGTTTTAAACGTATAGGATGTGAATGTTTTCACCAATGATAATTTGATTTTCGTATGTTTTCACCAATGATAGTGGAATGCCCAATTTCAAGGAATTAAGGCAATTACTGTGTGACTCATTGATACTAAATAAATTGATACTATGTTATCATATACATGTGGCGCTGTATATGATGCGTATTGCTGTGATGTGTCACTTTATTTATTACAAAAATGTGCTTATATTGTGGCGGAGATGTTGAACTGTGGCATGGGTATAATTTTTATAATTACTGATAAAATTTAAGATAATTTGATCCCTAAATATAGCTAAAAAATCAATTTCTTCATAAACGAGTGACCCCCAACCGTCACACTTTTGGCGGGACAGTGCCGACTTTTTACATTGTCCCGCGTCCCGGCGCTTTAAAAATGTCCCGCTTTTTAGAAAATATAATTTTTTACAGAACTTTTAGTGAATTATTTAGAAAAATATTCATCTTCTTATTCTTATATGGTTCAAACACTCTTTTTCAAATCGTTTGTTAAGAGGCAGTAACATTTTTATATAAACTGCTTCCGGGTTATGCCGTGTGTCAAGATTTGTTAATGCTGACGTTTCGCGAACCATGTTGCTCGCTTCTTCAAAGCTAATTGAATACTGAGTACACGGCTGAATACACGGCATAACCCGGAAGCAGTTTATTTTCTAAATGATTCTGGCCTTGAAAGCCTACGTACTTACTTAACATTTTTATAACTTTAAAACAAATTTTAAGATCGCCACTGGTTTTCAAAATAAGTATTTTTTGACAAAGAAAAATATGACTGACGTTTTAGGTAACTTGTATACCACACTTGCTTTCAAAATTGCACTGATTATACGCATGTACAATTTTTATGCGTTTCAAAGTTTTATTGGAATCAGCACCCATTGCCATTTAGTCGCAAAACAAGAATATATAGAATCTTAACACAAAACACAGAATCTCGACAATACACCAAATTATAGGTAAAGAATATACGATATTCTATTCTGTCTAGCGGGGGATATTTGCTATTTTTGTACGGTTTTTGTAATTGTACGTAATTGTAATCTGTAACATTTGAATTTATGGATGTTAGCATTTTTTTTTACGTTAACGATGTAGTCTACCGGAAGTGTACCGTAGGTTCGAAATCCTAGCGTTAATACGCATTGTAGAGATATGAAATTTTTACAGTGGTTTTCTGATGTAGTATTGCATATTGGAAAGTATATAAAAGTAATAAAATATTAAATAACGACATTCATTTTTGTTTGTATACATTATTATTTTATGAAAATGACTTTCCAAAATAGAATATAAAAAAATAGAAAGGTTTTACCTATGAACTTAGTTTGAATTATTTATCGTCTTTACGTGATTTCGAACCCGCGATTTAGAAAGAAATTGGTTTTTCTAAGACACCTTTGACGTTAGCGTTGTTTCATGCGTTTTTCTACGTCCTATATCACCTGTGGTTAGTTTCCCAAAACACTAACAAAAATTTTCATTAGTGGGGTATACTTGCTCCTTAATATGGGACAAAATTGAATTGATCTAGCAAACCAACTATAATGGAACCTCCTCTATATGTGTACAAAATTTCACTAACACAGTTAAACCATAGCGTGTCTCGCAAGTAGATTAAAAAGTTTTGTTTTATTAACCATAAGAATATATTTAATTTTTCTTTCTTAATATATTTATTTATTGATAAAAATGTATTTAGTTACAATACTTATTTCGTAGATAGGACATATATATGAAGAAATAATGTTAAAGGAAAAAGTTAAAATTTACAACTTGAAACGATACCAAAATAAAATTTTTCTTGTACCAAACATTATTTATTTAATTTAAATAAATAAGCACAACCATTTAAAAGAATATGTGATAATGTTTCTTCAATGAATCTGTGAACAAAACCAAAATAAAAAGCAACATAATAATTTTTGTATTCAATAATTATCAAAACTCTAGAATTTGTCAATTTTCGACTTTTGCGAGGACGTTAGTATTTGGTTTTAATCACTATCCCCCCCCCCCCCCCCCCCCGGCGGTCCTTTCACGCTTTAATACAATAAAATTCTGGTCCCCTTAAGTATGGCATTCTCGCGTCAAACTCGTCACGTGGCAGTTAACTCGAGGTGACTGAAGCTTACCTGATAGCTGACATGGGTAACCCATCGATAATTGAAATTGATTATGTGTACGAAGACAGTACGTTGACAGTCGTATCAGTTTAGTCATGGTTTTGTTTTACATTAGTGATGTCCACTTTAGTGAGGAACAAATATGTAAGTTTATAGATTTTATCAATAGAACAAACACTTTAAGGAGCTGAAGAGGAAACCGCTGCTCAAATTCATGTCAGGTCGTTCAAGGAAATACCAACATCTAAGGATGCAAATGTAATTCATCATCTTCTAGAGCTACGAAATATGGGTAAATTGTATGGGTTGTGGCAAAGAAAGTGTCAGAAAATGTGCACAAGAATATCTGAATTTGAGCAGAACATTCACAAACATGGTAAACTCATTTGACTCATAAGGAATACATTGTCGCAAAGGACAACAACAATCTCTTTTCTCAATCTCGTCATCTGCTTTGTTAGAAGGTGTTAACACTTCGAAACGTTGCACCTTCACAGAAATAAAATATATCGCAAAACCTTATCGAAAAAATAAAGTCAAGTCGTCTTAATGTTAATAGAAACCGAATGCTACAAAACACCAACAACTGCTGACTCTGAAGAGCTAAACCTTCAAGTAGTGGTTCTTTTAGAAGAAAAAGCAAGGGTTACAGCAAAGTATTTTTTACTTAATAATTAACATTATTTATTTAATTTTTGGTTTGCTTACTAGATGAGTGAGAGGCCTTGTTTGTCATTTTAGAGATAAGTTACAGATTTGATTATTATTAGTAATTATTTACTGTTGTAAACAGTACTTTTGTACTGTTATTTCAGTTTATTTAGTAATAAATAATATTTGTTTGCTTTTGTGATTTTAGTACAAATTGTTTAATTGTAGTTTAATTACATCATAGTATTTATTAACACACGAATAATTACACGCATCAACAACTGACATTTAGCGTTCTAAGAAGCTTTTTGCATTCGCGCGATGTATTCAATATCAAACAAATAATGACGTGATCAACTTATTACAGGCAACCGCATCATCATACTTTAAGGAGCAAGTATACCCCTCTAATGAAAATTGTTGTGTTTAGAAAAAAAAAACTATTTGCAATGGAAACTGAGCACAGGTGACATAGGACGTAAAAAACACATAAAATAAACGGTAAAGTCACGGGTGTCTTAGAAAAAAATATTTTTACTAAATCGTAGATTCGAAGTCACGTAAATCCATAAATAATTCAAACTAGAAAAACCTCTCTATTTTTCTCTCTCTGTTCTACTTGGGAAAATCCGTTTCATAAAATATCAATGTATGTATACTAAAAAAATAATTACGGTAATTAGACGTTTTTTACATTTATATACTTTCCCGTGTGCTACATCAGAAAACCACTGTAAAAGGTGCATATCTATACAAGGCGTATTAACGCTAGGATTCCGAATCTACGAAACACTTAGAAACACAGTAGTATAGACCCGCTTAGTTAAACTAGATCTAAGATAAAATTAATTGTTTTGTACTTACCATGGATACTGTAGATACTGTAGTGACATTCCTCTTTCTTTCTGTAAAAAAAAATATAGTAGTTTTCGAAATACCAGCAGGATTATTGTGAACTGGATTTTGTAATTTTGTATTTATACTCAAGTTATAACTCTCCATAAGTAATATTTCACAGCACGAGCTCATTAAAAAGTCTTAAAAGTTTTACTTAAACATATGGCACATAATTTATGATACTATATAAAGTTTTAATTTGTTCAAACATAATGTTTCTGTATTCCATACACAACTTTCATTTGTCCTAGTTTCCAATCAAAATTTACTAAACTTTGGACACGGTCTGTGTAGTATAAACGTGTTTTCATAATAAACTGATTTTCAGAAATACCAGTACATAGAATGACTGCATTGAAACTCTATTACGGCCACTGCATAATTTCGAATAATTATACTTTAAATCAACAAAAGTTAAAAAATACCAATGTTGCCTTCTACAAGTTTGGATTAGAATTTATGATTGACAATACGCCTTTTCAATATTTATTTCTTTAATAATTATCAATTATTATTTGTTTTGGTTCTTCGAAAGCAGGCATTTCCAGCTTAAACAATGCATTACAATTTTGGAATGCCCAGTATGATCATTTTCTGTAGCATGAAGAAAGAGAGGTTAAATAACAACACATAAACCTTTCTTATTGGTAATAAATTTTACCTAATATTGTTTGCAAAGCTGAAATGGTTATTAATTCCGAATTAATTTACTTTCTATTTAAATTAGTTCGTACTTCGTACCATCTTGACGAAACGCTATATTTAAGAGACAAACACAGTATACATGACAAAATTATACTAATTGAGATTTTGAGCCATTTTCTCTCCGGCGCATCCACCTAATTGGTAAAAAGTTTATTATTACTTAGTAATAAGGTTAAATGGCAAACGATCTGAAACGTCCGAATTTTAATTGCTTCCGTTTTTCTATAAATATTTAGTTTAAAAAGACAGGAGTTTAACGCAATGCATGGGACGGCTATTTTGTTTAATGACGTGTAACGAATGGTGACCAACTTTCTAGTAATCCAAGTCGTGGTGCTGAGATCTGGGGTGGGGGGCATAAATAAACTATTTTAACCCGATCCTTTAAACCATTTTCCAGCCTTCTCCCAAACCTACATCTTGCTATCTTATTATGGTTTGCTAAGCTTCATAGTTTTGGAGATATTGAAAATGTGGTTGGACAATATTTCATGACAAATTTTTCCGTACAGTATTGTCCATTGTTTGTCTTGTCAGAACCGTATGAGTAAACTTTGTTAAATAGCTACACAGTTTGAATTGTGACAATGCAACACTCAACAATAAAAAAAACACTTTTAAAATTTTCCTTCTAATGGTGGACTCTTGTGACATCTAAAAAAAATAGATTTTTACATTTTTTATCTGAAAATATCGGGTTGTTAAGTTGAAAAAGAAAAGATTTAAATAATGACATAATCTTTCGATTTTTGTGATGTTACTGTAAAGAACATACGTTGGCGATAGTATGTGTATTCATGTGTTACCTATTATAACAGATGAACGGTTTAGCTTAAAACGATTTGTACGACATGACACTTTTCGCATACCATTAATCACAACTTCCCTACGAATGTCACAATCGATTTTCCTGCGGTTTGCTTGTCAACAGCTGGCTATTTAAATTACGGTGATATATTATCAAAAGCTTTGACCAAGCATATTATTACCAAATAATACTATTAGTAGGTATTTAACTTTTTGTTTCTTGTATAAATTTACGACAACAAATGTTTACCAATTTGAATAAAACTACCATGTCATCAGTTTTATATACGGGATGTCACAGACCAGTCGTCTCGAATTTTTTTCTGAATATACAGTGTGTCCAAGAAAGTCCGCATCATATGGAAATTTTTTTTATTATCCATTTTTCAGAAAATTTTATTCTTTATAAAAGTTGGCGTCTTGTATGAAACCAAAACGGCAATAGTCAAATATGTAAATTTCGGTGCCATATACCGAGCGATTCAGAATATATAAATTTGTGATAAGAGTAAAGTACCTTTATTTTCATTATTACCCATAAACTTTATTTGGAAATGTTGCTTAGAAGTACAAATTATATTCAAATATGAAGTCACAACCTATCATAAAATTTTTCTTTTTCTGTTTTTTTTTTTTAATTTTTACTTTTATGACAAATATTAATCAATGCCAGTGATCCTAAAAGGTCCATTTTAATCTATTTTTTAGAAATTTGAATACATTTTTTATTATTTTGGTATGATGACTAATGTTTATTTAGAACTAGCGCAAAATTATTCATTTTCTTAATGCGAAGTAGATATTTCACCCTGTAGATGGTGGATAGATCATACAATACCTAATACAGGAGGAGCGTGACTTACCTTTAATTCAATTAATATTAATGACTTTGGATATTGCCAGATATTTCACCCTGTAGATGGTGGATAGATCATACAATACCTAATACAGGAGGAGCGTGACTTACCTTTAATTCAATTAATATTAATGACTTTGGATATGTTTATAATAGTAGTTGTCCATCTACGGCAAGCGATTATCTTGATGTTGGTGATATTTTCAATGAAAGATAGGTGCGTGAGACTTCAAATTTCAATATAAATTTTACTTCTAAACAACATCTCCAAAGAAAGTTTATCGATAATAATGAAGTCATAGTCGATATACCAGATGCCATAGTCTCTTGCCTTTAGTTTAGTTGTTATGTTGGTTTATAAATGTGGAATTTGTTCAGTTTTAGTATGTTATGTGCTGTTGATTTACTGCATTGGGTGTAAGAAGCAATTTGTCGAACCGAAGTCGTTCTATGCTCGATTAGCGCTTACAACACTGGTAAACTTGTTTCTTTATTTTCGGAAATATATTTTGTTGTGGTTTTTCTTAAAGATATTTTCAACAGACCCAGTCTACTTGAATTCTGATTATCCTAGAAACGGTTGAATGGGCAATTTGGTTGTCCGGGTGTCTTTCATTGAAAATATCACCAACATCGAGACAATCGCTTGCTGTAGATGGATAACTATTATAAACATCTCCAAAGTCATTAATATTAATTGAATTAAAGATAACGCTCCTAGTTATTGTATGATCTATTATTTATTATCTACAGGGTGAAATATCAACTTGCATCAAGAAAATGAGCAAATTTGCGCTAGTTCTAAATAAACATTAGTTATCATACCAAAATGATAAAAACTGGCATTGACCTATATTTGTCATAAAAGTAAAAAATTAAAAAAAAAAAGAAAAGATTCAGGATACTGTGTGACTTCATATTTGAATACAATTTTTACTTCCAAACAGCATTTCCAAATAAAGTTTATAAATTCTAAATCGCTCGGTATATGGCAGGAAAATTTACATATTTGACAGTTGCTGTTTTGGTTTCATACAAGCCGCCAACTTTTATAAAGAATAAAATTTTCTGAGAAATGGATAATAAAAAAATTTCCATATGACGCGGACTTTCCTGGACACTGTATGACGTTATAGAAGTGCAAGAAGAAAACTAACAACGTAAGCCAATCTGAAGTATTTATTGATAGTGATGGTTTTAATTTCCGAAATAAACCGGAAGTGATTATAACTGGGTTAATAAATAAATTCGAATAATTTCCTTAGCGGGATCATTTTTGGTTTAGAAAAAAAAATGTAAATTAAAAAAAAATCATCTAAAACGATTCGGCTGTTATGAATTCTGAAATAAAAACCACGGTTAGTTTCAGACGGGTAATGATTGTTGACGTAGGAGTGTTGTTTCCCCCCGATGAACTGCATGTCGCAATATGTCGCAATATGTGAGTTATGGGCTAGAACTGGGTTCCTAAACATATTGATTCCAAGTGCAACATCAAGCATACCAGGTTAATAATTAACCTAAATCGAGCTGATGCGCAGTAGTGAACCATTAGTGTGCCTAATGTACACACAATATTGGCAAATTATCACGAACCTGACCTGATATTGCCGATGGGCTTAAAACCACAGCAAATTTGACACGACCATGTGGTATGTAGTAATAATAGTAAATAATTATCCATGTACTGTTTCGCCTGGAATACAGCACGAAATAATTATTTAATCACTGCCATTACTCGGTAAATATATAAAGGTTACAACAGTACGTGGGCTTTTATAGGTTCGGATTAATCATAGTTTATATACAAAATAAACTAATGGCCAATGAAATGGCGCAACAAACTGATGGCGGAAAATCCACCAACGAACTTGACCTCAAATTTTGCCAAATGTACTGGTGTCGTTTTATGTTTATTTAAATATTATCTAAAATGTCCCATCAATGTAAAAATAATTGTACGGTGGAAAAGGTCGCAAAATTTGGTGTGATCATTTCTGAAATTATTATTTTTGGTAAACAAAAAAATGGGGAAAAAACATTAGAGAAATGCTTTTTTATTGAAAGTTTGAAAACAATTTGCTACAAAATAACTTATACACGGCGAGTTACTAGGCTCGCGGTGGGCAATACTTTACTCGGTTCAGAAATGGCGGCCACTTTTGTGTCCGCGAATCCGACATTTTTGATATTGGTATGTGTTTGAGTTAAACGAAATAAATTTGTTTGGGTTTGTCATAGAGAGAAATAAAAACCACTCCATTTAGCACATTCTAAGCTATCTGCTAGGTATATAACACATAGAGTTTACGGTTATTATCTATGTAAAAAAAATATCTTAAAGTTTGCTTACGATAGTCCATTATTAACCGTTTTCATGATTTTTTTTAACCTGCAAGGGTACTTACTTTGTCCATTCAATATTTTTTTTTGTTTATAACCTTGTATGCAAAGGGCCTCTAATAAAAAATAGCTTTTTACTCCTTCCCCCTATTGATAAGAAGCTATTGAAATTAGAAAATTTCTTACTTTCACGATATTTAACGTCAAATATCTCTGATGGGACCACGAAAAAAAATTCGAAACTTTCATAGTTAATTCATCTTTTTATAAACTTTAATAATAAATAAAAACTTTCTTGTGTATTGCACTGTGTTTGGAATACCAGCCCCTTAAAATGACAGAAAAATCACATGACGTTAAATCAAATTGAATTCAAAATTCTCAGTAAATATAAAACAACCACTTTTCTGCTAAAGATGAAGGTAATACTTCTAGTTCGTGTTTGTGTTAGTTTGTGTTTTTCTTTTTGGATCTCTGAAATCTATCATCAAGGGTGGTTTTGTGACCACCCTTGTAATGTGCTAAATAGAGTGATTTTTATTTCAACTCTCTATGCCAAACCCAAAGTTATTTCGTTTAACGCGAACACATACCAATGTCAAAAATGTCGGGTTCGCTGACACAAAACTGGCCGCCATGTCTGAACCGAGTAAAATAAATTAAATTAAAATAAAATTAAAATAAATAGTCATGCAACCAGCTCTGGACCACTTCCGACGGATTGACCCCTGTTTTTAGTTAATAGTTTCTGATATACGCAATTGTTTGTCAAAAAATGGCAAATTCTTAAAACTACGTAAAATGTTTTTAAATGTAACAGCCTGTATAATTTGTGTTGGCTGTAATAACCCTTTACTTCTCTCCAATTTATATCTAGTATGTCATACACTATATGTTAATAGTTTTTGTGATATTTGCAATTTAACGAAAATGTAAGTACTACCTAACCTTTATACATGGTGTCACTAGAGTCGCGGTGGTAGATATAGCAGTTATCTCTAGAGAAAGAAAAAAATATTGAATATAAAAGTTGTTTGGCCTATCGTAAAATTATTTTCATTTATACTGGGTGTTGCATGTAGGCGTTGCAGAAAAGAAATATACTTTTTTAAGTGGAATGTTTAAAATTAAAAATTATAACATATTATGATTGCCAAGAAAATTGTCTTACCAATTGTATTAGGTGATATTGACGTGAAGCTAATAGTAAAATTATTGATATATTATTACATTTTCCATTTTTACAATCGCATGGCAAACGAACACGGACCTAAAATCTTCAAATTACTACAAAAGTAATCCCAACCCATCGACTTTTAGGTTAGCCATCGTGAAAATTTGCTGACTGAAAAACAAAAAATTCAAAAAAAAATAAATCGCAAAAACACCTCAAATTATTATAATCATTCATATCATCCCACTTTTGAATTATCTCTTCAGAAAAATAACCTATTTTGAATCAATTAACAATAACAGTAAGTAGATATTGTTGGTGGTTTTTTGTACTGAATACAAATCCGTTCTCAAACGTTGCTCATCAAGTGGTTTTTGTTTGTTGTTGTGTATGGACCCACATACCGCTACAATGAAACGTCTGCGCAAAATGTTCACAAGTAAACAAATTTTTACGAAAGCCCACCTAAAAGTACACTGTCTACTTTTTATCAATTATCGGCCAATTATCGTACTATAGTTTTAAGCAATAAAGAAATAAAACCAGATGCTGCTATCAACTTGTTTCCACACAAAATTCGTTTTGTTGTTCAGCCGTGTAACTCGCAAACTTTGAGCCTGGCGAAAAAAATATACAAGTAACTTTGTAGCAGATTTATTCGTCAAACTTTCAAACAAAACTTTTTCTCTAAAACCTACGAGAATGACGTTATATGCCAGAATATGGTTTTGGGCGCATTTTTTTCTGGAACTTCAAGAAGAAGTTCAGGAATGCATCCGGGCTGAAAATTGCGATTGTTTAAAAAATACATTCGGAACGTTATATACTTTGTAAAAAAATCATGATTGTAAAAGGAACTTAATGGCAAACACTTTTTAGATTATGTCCTTTGGAACATATGCGGATTATATGATTTAACATTTTCTTTGTGATTTATCAAAACAGTATTTTAGTTGCAGACAATACAAAACACGATGGAAATTATAAAACAAAAGTAACCCATCTCCTATTATAAAAATAAATTCGTTCAGCGGACTTGAACTAATTGTTCCGAGAAACCCAATAAATTCACAGAAATTATTTTCAAGAATCTTCCTTCATAAACCTCCTTGCAGATCTATTTTTATCTTTAGATGCCCGGAAATGATAAACTGAAAATAAATTTAATGAAAATAAAACTACCAATCTGAGATGATTAAAGAGAAGCCACAAAAATGACCCAATTTAACCTCAAAATACAGATACGACAGTCTCTCTCTACATTAAATACGACTTTATAATCTCGAAAATATCATTTCACTAATGGTTGTCATAGAGCAAATATGGTGAGCATGACGTATATTTATTAGTTCATAACTTGATTAATGATTATCCACTCTAATTTCCATCAATTTGTCGAAAGAGCTAAGTGGCTACTATGTTTTCTCTAATTTGAATGCTGACGATTGTTTTTCTTGGTTGCAGGTGCTGTCGCTAGGTGCAGATGTCGTCCCAGAGTACAAATTGCAAAATCCACGAATACACAACTGGACTATTTTGCATTATTCGCCGTTCAAGGCTGTCTGGGATTGGATTATCTTAATCCTGGTGATGTATACGGCAATCTTTACCCCGTACGTCGCTGCCTTCCTTCTCAACGAACCCGACTTCAACAGCAGAAAGTCAAAGAAATACGGGGAAGATCCGATAGTCATCATAGATTTAATAGGTAATATGAAGTAGATAGGAAGTAGACAGAATACCCATAAATACATTTACATACAGGGATTATTGTTAGAATTCCGAAAATTATCCCTTTGAGGAGGTCATAAAGCACCTACACAACATATTTTTCGAAAAAAGAAACATAATTTTGATACTTCAAAATGATCTTAAAGTAGACCTAAAACTTTGTTCTTATAGCTGAAACCTTGAGCATTTCGTAAGTAACCATTAAAGCACTGACAGCGTTTCTTTAGATGATGCGCGTCCAAAAAAATGTGTCTCCAAAAAATAAGTATACAGACAAACAAATGTGATGGATGGGCATAATGATTTGAAGAATCAAATGACGTGTATTCAAATGATTCTGATAATCAAATGAATGATTTCGTAATTGGCTATATTAACATCAAACTATGTTGTGTCTCAAAACACGTGTCACACATGATTTCGATAGCTTTTTTTCTCGTAGATTACAGATCTGCAACAAACGTCTTCATCACGTCACTTGTTTTAGAAAAATCGAGTCAAACGTCAAAAAATCTCGCTTTCTTCACTTTTTGATGCATTTCAAAAAAAAATAATTATAACGACCGATCATAACTCTTACAGCTTCCATCATGTTCCGTGAGATACCCAGTATACTACACACAGAAAAGTGATTATTTGGAACGAGAAAACATAATTTCTTGAATTTATTTACTAGATTCAAATGCATATTTACTTGGATGTAGAAAGTTAGGTATGTACAAGAAATGCCACATACTCAATATAAGTAAAATAATTTCTCAGATAAATGCTGTCAACAAATAAATTCTTTCTTTATAAGAACCAATATTATATTGAAAGAAGTAATTGAATTTTTCGTTCCAAAAATGTTAATTTCTCAAACGAAGTAATAGTAAATCCATCCAAGTGCGTAGTTACTTGATCCAAGAAAATAGAAGACATTTAATATAAGTAAGTATTGTTTACTGAATAAAAACCCACCAATTATTTAACTGAAGTGATTCTCACTTCTTTCAAGTAGTCCCTTTCTCTGGAATAAATATGCGCACCGTGATTTTGTCAAGGCTCGCGCGCCCGCGTGTGTATTGGCGCCGTAAAGGAGCCTGCCTAACCTAGTACGCAAAACAGTAAACGAAGTACACGTAGGGGATGTGTATTGTGATTTATAGTGTACAATAAACGTTTCAACACGGAATAGTTTGATGTAACGCACGCAAGAGTTTTTTAACGAGTAAGTAAATATAACATACCTATCTTGTTAATTAGCAATAGAAAACGTATTTGTGCCAAATCTTTAAAATTCTTACATTAAGTAGCTAAAAATATTTACCGGGAATAAAAATATACACTTCATTGAAGACTGTTTACTTACCTCACCAGAGTAACCACTTTCTTAAATCTAGTAATTATTCCAAGAAATAAAATTTCTTGGTTGAAGTCAATAATCTCTCGCGTATATACGAACCTACCAACTACTTCAGCCACGTAATTCTCTCTTCGTTCGAGAGATCACTTTTCTGTGTGTACCGTTGGTAATTTACCGATATTTATAATAATTTCAAAGGCCTAAAAAATGATTAAAAAAATACTTTTTTTTTCTTTTTTACCTGGTTCCACAATAATTTTTTTATCCGTGTATTTTGTTAACATCGGCATTTCTTTAACTCTTTTTCGTCAAAGCCCCGTTCCATACCTCAGTTCACCTGTGGAATAATATTATTTTAGAAAATATAGCCTATTTTTTTGTATTGAATGAATAGACGGCGGAAAGGGGGTTTGACCATGGACATCGATTCAGCGGATGCCAATTTTAAATCGAACCAACCGTCGATTTGCTCACACAAAACAGCTATAACAATATGAGTCAAAATAAATGTACCCTCTGTACCATATTCTACCTAGCAGTTATTAGAATTTACTATTATTTTTTTTTATTAATTAACAGCACCTCATAGGTACTTGTGTATAACACTTTGTCTGATGACTATCTAGCTAGGTATATTCATCTACCCTAAATTGCTAAAGTTCTTTCTATGATCATTGTTAATCTGTGCACCTGATCAATAGGGTATTTGACTATTATTGGAAAACCATCTTAGTGTGTTTATTCTTTACTGTTACATTCTTTACTGTACATTGTAAATGCATTATTTTTCGTAATTATTTCCTCAATATTTCATAAAAAAGCAGCGTTAAAAATTGAATCACAAAAAGTCCCGCCAAAACGATACGTTCTGTTGTGTGACGTTACACGATAGTAGATGTCAAATCGGCCCATATGGTCTGTCAGCATCGGCATCGCGCGACATCGTCGCCGTTTGGTAATTGTGTCGTATGATGTGTTCTTTTCACAATTTCTACATAAAAATGGGCTATAAATGGTGTATAAATCCACAATGCAGAAATACGTCAATAGAAACTCCGGATAAACTATGTGTAGCTGTTCCCTAAGAGTTGAAACTGCGAAGAAAGTGGTTGGCTCGTAGAAATCCAAATGAAATAAATAGCGGCCAATACAAGTGGTTTTTGTTGTGAAGATTACTTCGACATAAGTAAAACTGACTCGAATAAGTTATCTATCGTATTTTCGAACCAGGTATTATCTGACAGCTTAAGGTTAGGACTAACCTAACCTACAAAGTTATGCTTACATGGCACTTTAGAGCTATTAAATTCAAACGGGAGAAGCATAGGAGCGCGTTCGGATAATCGGGTAGGGTACGCTGACAGTGACGCGCTGCATAATAGGCGGACTAACGTCATAAGGCATTTATCTGCATATAAGAGAGAGACAGCCGATCCAGGTTATCTGAGCACTGCTATTATTATTATCCATACCATGGAGGCCCCATATCCTACCCTGACAAACCAAACGCGCTCTAAGCGTACTAACGAATGGCGTCACTGGAAACTGAGCCAATTACAGAGCGTTTTCAATCACGTGATAGGACGTGAATAAAATTCAATTTTAATTTTGGTTTTTAATAGAAATAAAGCATATTTTTTTTGAAAAGTAATAACAAATAGTTTTCTTAAACTGTAATCTATTAGGATGACTATAATACAAGCCATATTTTGAATACAGTCAAATATCCTATTGTCGAACGTTTGATGCAAACAGGTTTGAAATGTGGGCAATAAAGAAATTGGCCTGTAGGAGTATGCTTCATTTGGTGGTTTTCCTGACTTGGGAATCACCACTACCTCCGTAGTTTTCCAAACAGATGACATGTATTTAAGCCTAAATGCTGCGTTGCAGAGGTTAGTTATCTTAACTATATTTTTTAGGTAATGTTTTTAAGGTCTCGCCTGTTATCAGATCAACACCAGGTGACTTTTTGGTTTTCATTATTTTTATTTAATTTATTACCTCTTTAGGAGTAACGGGAGATATTCAATTTTCTTGTATTATTAACTATTAATTATTAAAAAAGATAAATAAAAATTATTTGGATACAAATTACTCGTCCGGTGCACAACGACAACGCTTTCAAGCGACCATAATTTTGATAGCATTGACGCGTTGTGTTTATATGCAGTTTCTTACATGAAAGTATCAGTTACCTACTTACAATATACGTGCATGAAAAGGTGTTTTCAAATTTCCATTATATAACAAATTGGGTTGGTAGACTTTTCTTAGAAAGCGTTCTTTTATTATAGATAGGTATCTGAGGTACATATTTTGTATCTGTATTTTGCAGAGCTAAGTAATATTTGACAGATTGCAACAGTAATGATATCGATTACAGCGCCCGCCGTGGGCAAATAGAGAGGCCATGAATGGCATCATTATTTTTCCGTCGAAAACGATAGCCGCGATTGACCCGTTGGAAAGGAAAATCTCATTACAAATCAGCAATTTAGCTTCAAACGAACGCACTCGACTGTATGTCAATCAAAATAATACTTTCGTGTTTGTGAAACCGTAGGTTTGAAAATTTTTCATTGGCGCATTCGCTTTGGACTTCAAACGTACTTTGCATGCAATTTACATAGCATTTGAAAATGATATTTTCGCAATTTAAATTTTCTCGAACTGTATACAATTGGCCAGCACTTCCGTGGTAAATGCAAATTGTGTTATTCAGTTGGGCCAGATCTACTCGACTGAAACCTGTCCGTCTTTTATGCATTTGACGATTGTTCTCGGCCACCTCTGAATATAACATTTCCGTTCTGCGAATCATTTACCATTATTCACAGTCAGTTGAAAATCTGCACGTTAAAGCAAATATTCACTAAATACACTGCCAGAAACCATCAGAAACGTCTGCATCTCCATGGACGTACTATTAAAGAACATGCTATTAAAAAAGTTAACAATTAGTTTAGTTACCATGAGGATTTTACTTCGGGAAAATTCACACCCAAACAACCATTTTCACGTCGGAAATGACATTTCACAACCGAACGAAATAAACAAGAATAACAACGATTTCGAGTGGCCATAACTATCACAGATAAAGTTGTTACGATCGGTTGAAAACAAATGACTTAAATGCCACTTGGGTTTATGAAGCGCTGTTCTGGTTAGACGTACTATCGTGGCCATATATTATGTCTCCTCTTTTGACGTCGATTCTTTCGCAAATCTAGTGGTGAAAAAATTTGAAAGAATTCTGATGCTGTCCTTGATTAATACTCTACCACTCATAAAAAATATAAAGCTGTATATGTTGGCGTTTTCCCGATTTTTCCAAATTAAGAACAATTGGCGCTGTTTTTGGCCCGTGAATTTCATTCTTTTTAACTTTACCAATTAATTACTCCGGAAGAAATCCTTAGATTTCAACGAATTGAAAAGCAAAATCACCCGCGGAATGTTAGCTTTCAATGTGCATTTGTGTAAAATGATTGGGTTAGTGATTGACCCACAAAAAGCTATTTTATACAATGCCAGCAATTCTGTTATTAGAAGAGCTAGAATAATGAAATATAGACTATAGGCTACCCAATAATTCATAGGTTTAAAGTTTATTACATAATCATTGTTTATCTTGCATTTTCCATGCAAAAGATCGTGCTGAAGCGCCGCGTGAATTCCGACGCTCTGCGGTCTTTGGTGTGATGCGGGGAAGGGAGTCGTAAGCGGTGCTGTCGACAGTGAGAGAACAGCGGACAGCTGATTACCAATACACCAAAAGAACGATAACTTGTCAAAGTAATTTTAACTAATAGAATTAAATTCTTAATTTTTTAATTCAGAAATTTGATTATAATATGTGACCCGCTACGAGAGAAATGCCCTAACTGCCATCTCTCGTTTCGATAGTATTCACTCCTGTGTTTGACGTCTCATAACTCTAAAACTACTGAACAGAAAAAGTTTAAATATAGTGTGTCATACGCCTCAATCATTTCTACATAATGTTGTATGACTATAAAAAACTGTTGCCTCTCAGTGTAAACCTGAGTGCGAGAGAAGTGAAGAAATGTACCCGATTTTTGCATTTCTAAATTAACGGTCGTCTTTCCGATTTTTTTTCTCCTAAACCGCTTACCACAAAAATTTCAATGTTTGTTCAGGTTGCATTCAGAGTCTCTTCTATCGATTGGCGTTTTTGTTTTCTTCAGTTTTTATACAATAAGGTTGTAAACAAGATTTTGATGGAGGCGGATAGATCAGTAAGGAATGTTAACAGGACAACGCAGTTAGCATGCATATAATCCTTATTTACTGCGTCACTTGTCCCTTGAATTTAATAGCATTTCGACTATTTGTTAATTTTTAAGACCGAAATCAACATGAACAATATTTTGCGCAGATCGGTCAGAGCGGTCAGTGACTCCGTCTGAGTCCGTTTGTGTGTTTATTTATTAGTAATATTTAAATACAGGCAAAAACAATATAACATAAATATAACTCTTGATATATTACATATATTACAAACGGCAGCTCTGAGCGTATAAAACTGATAGGTCGTTACATTGTGTCCGTAAACACTGTTCTCCTAGTAACTATTGCACCGTGCGATCCCCCACCACCGGCAGCGTCGCTGTCGATCCCTTCCCCCGCACCTCCCCAAAGACCGAGGACCGCCCCGTCAATTGCGGCGATCAAGAGATGCTTCAACACGATCTTTTGTAGGGAAAATGCAAGATAAACAATGATTCTGTAATAAACTTATGATTTATTAGGTAGTCTATAATCGATACTTCATCATCCTAGCTCTTCTAATAACGGAATTGCTGGCATTGCGTAATATAGCTTTTTGTGGATCAACCACTAATCCGATCATTTTACAAAAATGCGCAATAAAAGCTACAATTCCGCAGGTGATTTTGCTTTTTAATTCGTTGAAATCTATGGATTATTTCCGGAGTAATTAATTGCTAAAGTTAAACGAATGAAACTTAGGGGGCAAAAACAGCGCCAATTCTTCGGAATTTGGAAAAATCGGGTAAACGCCAACATATACAGCTTTCTAATTTTTATGAGTTGTAGCATATTAATCAAGGAAAGCATCAGAATTTTTTCAATTTTTTTTGCCCCTAGATTGGCGAGAAACTCGACGTCAAAAGAGGGGACATAATATATGGCCACGATAGTACAATCGATAGTAAAGGCGATTTTTAATTACTAATTAGGTAGTATAATTACGAGTTGCCATAGCTATAATAGGTAGGGGTGAGCTTCTTCTTTCGTTTAATGTATATATTGTTACGATCGGATGAAATTCACACGAATTAAAATATTTGTGCTTAGAAAGACAGATTATGTGGAGTACACATAGTGTGAGTTTACGTGTTATACCATACAAAGTTTTTAGATTTAAATTCAGTTCATCAGGAAATCTCCTCCAAAACGAATAGAATTTTTACCGAGTGATTTTTCATGTGATGGTGCAGTAAAAGCCACGTAAAAGTGACTATTACCTTCGAGTACGTAGTTTGTTTAAACACAGATTGGTAGTTAAAAGTTTCACCGATCTTGATTGCAGCTTTAACAAACTGTTTTAGTAAACTTACTGTGACGTGCAGCAACGCCATTAGAACTTTGATTATTTGAAGCTATTCTAAAACTTTGGATGACCACCTAGAACAACGTCCCTTACGGCGTTCCACGGAACCCTGGAGTTCTGCAGATGTCATGCAGATGTCGTCAGGGGTTCCGCGACAGTTTGACTTGATTTCAACTGACAAGATTAAGGGCGCATTACACCAACAAAGATAGATAAGATATCTCCAGTTAAATGATATCAAAGTTAAATATATGCAGTTAGCGCGATCTGTGGATAAAATCTCAAGATAACCTATTGTCTCATTTCTATTGGCAGATAAACTATTATGCACTATGTATTACTATTATACAGGGTGAGTTATTAGTATCCCGGCGGTCGATAGTCATCAAATGGTTTGAGAAAGAAAAAATGTATTATACAAGAGTTGCTTGACTCATTAGTTTCTATAACGTAAAATTATTTTCATTTATACAGGGTGTTGCATTTAGGCGTGACGGAAAGTCAGTACATTTTTTTAAATGGATCGCCCTATATCATGCCATATTATGAATACTAAGGAAATTGTCTTTCAAACTGTGTAAGTTGTACCTACCTGCGTAAAGTAAATAGTTCCTGAGATATTAAATTGTTTGTCAAAAATTGGCAATTGCAGGCCTTTCTTAAAAACTACGTTAATACTAAATTTTTGCAGATATTGTCCTAAAAATTTTGTCACATAATAACTAAACGCATAAGTAGATGCTGATGTCATGAAAAATTTTATGCGCTATACAGGGTGATTGTAGCATGCACTAGTTTTTAAACATTTTTAAATAGCTTTTCCTTGAGATTTTTAAATGGAACACCCTGTATATTATCTGCTAAGTGAAAGGTCCCTTAAGTTCTTTGTAATTTATATTCACTATATCGTATACCTATTTTTACTAGTTTTTGTGATATTTGGAATTTAAAGAGTAGTATGCTATTTAGTATCTTAATATTGCTTTGTATACAGTGTGCTGGGTAGCATGATGTAAAATATTTAAAGCGTTATAGAAGAAGCCATTTAGAACCTATTTAACTAGATTTATTCATATAAAAAGTATTACGGTTATCAAGGTATTACACAATTTGATAAGTATGTTTTGCAATTTTTACAAACGTACAGCGAGCGAACTTGAAGACCTAGTAACTTCAGTTGGACTCCGAAGTAAGCCAATAGCAGTGTAGTTTTAGGGGTACTATCGTGAAAAATTGTTCCCCTTTGTGAAAATTATGCGGAGACATTTCATTCTAATAGTATGTGCGCTCAGACACAAAAACAAACAGAAACGCTAAAACCTGTCTTGATGAGCTACGTTTGAGAACGAATTGGTATTCAATACAAAAAACAACCAACAATATCTACTTACTATTGTTAATTGATTTAAATTAGGTTATTTTTCTGGAGAGACAATTCATTTTCTGGAGAGACAATTGGGATAATATGAATGATAGTATCGAGTAATATTGATAATGTGAATGGAAAGTGGGTTAAGTTAAGTTAAGTGTTTTTAATAGATTTTTTGCACATCTGAATCTAAAGATGCCTATCTTTGTTTTTGTTGCATATTTGGTTTTTGTGTGTGAGTACATAAATGACATCAAAGAAAAACACTCAGAAGTCAACAATTTTGCACGATAGTTAACCTAAACGTACACGGTTTAGGGTTTTCTTTAGCAGTAATTTAAATTTTAAAATCGCGTGTTCGGTTGCCATACGTCAGACGGCAAAATATACTTTCAAACTTTCATATAAAATTGTTAATATGTTGATAACGGTAACACTTTGTATCAGGATCAAGCTGGTTAAATTGTTTCTAAATTATCTCTACTATCGCCTCTTGAAGACTTTACAGCAAACTACCAAATACCTTATTCACACCAATATTAAAATTTACAGTTGCATTGGATTTTCGTAAAATTGCAAACATCACAAAAAATAATAACATTTGATGTATGACATACTAGAAGTAAATTAGAGAGAAATAAAGGGTTATTACAGCCAACACATATTGTACAGGTGTTCCATTTAAAAAACTCGAGAAAAAGCCATTTGGAAAACATCAAAATTTACTAAGTTTAATGAACACCCTGTATAGTGTATCTAATATCTTTGGATACTATCATCTACCCACTGGCTTTGACTATTGTCTCACATAGTTTAAAGGCAAAATCAGCAAAAATGTCGCTTTTACATAGTTTTTAAAAAGATCCTGCAACGGGCATATTTTGGAAAAACAGTTGAATATCTCTGGAACTATTAATGCAGTGTCTTAGCAACATACACGGTTGGATAGACAAATTTAGTAGTGTTTATAATATAATAAAATATACAGGACGTTCTATTTAAAAAAATGTTCATACTTTCCGTCACACCTAAATGCACCACCCTGTATAAATGAAAATAATTTTACGTTATAGAAAATGGCGAGTCAAACAACTTTTGTATAAAATATTTTTTTCTTTCTCAAACGATTTATTAACTATCGACCGCCGGGATACTAATAACTCACCCTGTATATGTATTTACATATATCAGCTGATACATGCGTGGATGTAGTATTATATTATGTATTCTATAATATTATAGCGTAGTATTATAGTATATTATAATTTAAGTTTTATAAGACAAAAATTGGCGCACAAGTTGTTTTCGTAGTTCATATTTTGCTGTTGATATAGCGGTCCGCGCTGATGCGATGGTTCGCGCCGACCGTCAGCGTCGCAGTGTAACCGGCCTAAAAGTCGCAATAAATACGTAAACATTGCAAAAATCACGTGTTTTTCCCATTTAGACCCCTTCTAACTCAATGTGACGTAATAGCACCCTCTTGCCCTTAAAAAAATTTACTACTTATTAGATTATCCTGTCAAATAAATGATAATTATCTATATTAGAAAATCCTGTAGCATATTAATTACCCGTGGTGTGCTCTGCGTTCATTGTCAGAATACAATATTATAGACACTCAAGCCCAGAACAACGTTAAAACGCATCAATTCAATCAAAATCAACAGCGATGATGAAATAGAGAAAAACATCCTACCTTATTCCGACGATTTTGCTCTTTTAATTGAACGAAAATAGATTTGGAAGACATCGAGAACAACATCAACACCAAATGTCACACATTTATCACGTTTATAAATAAAGCCACCGATCATTTCAAATGCAAAACGTGAATTGCGCGTCGAAATTAGAAGACGTAGTTTCAAACGCTACGGAGTCTACAAGATGGTTAGCACTTCTAAAAAACAAAACAATGCGAATCGCCAGTCACGTAGGCGATCTGGTAACATAGTCAAACATAATATTGCTTAAAATCCCCAGAAAACACGCATTCCATGTAAAATTACCAATTTCGGTTTTAATCATGAAGTATTCTATATCTACGTATCCCAACTCAAGGAAGCTTGCCGCGGGTGTACCTGTTTTGATGTACTTTGGAAAATTTGCTGAACTGTCCTAACCTAAAAACACAGTAGGTGTTTTGGTTTTCATGTTCCCTTCTATATAATTATTCAGTTTTCAATGAATGCATGTCATTCTCACACTTATCATTTATCAATTACATTTCATTTGATACTAATTAGGCTTTTTACAAAGCACAGTGTCAACTTAATTTAGTCCTGGGTGGTCCTGGGAGAAATGCGCGCGCACATCGTCAGATCAAAAACCAGAACGAGAAACGTCTATTGTTGTTATAATTGGTTCTGTTATAACGTTTGGATTTCTGTCTTGAGATTGGTAACGAAATATTAAATAACCGCATGTTCATAAATTTATTGTATGTTCGGCTGAAAGGTCCTTTTCAATACTCATTGTTCCTTCACAGCATTGTCGATACTGGCGTGATAAATCCAAATTTTTTCTGCAAATTACAGATACGTTGAACGAATGCCAAAATGGTTTAGTTGTAACAAAAGAGGACAATCTTCTGCTGAGTTGAATGAATTATCTGAGAATAAATTTATATTGTAGAGAATTCATAAACAAAACGTTGAGATTAAAAAATATACAGGATGTTTACTAAACCCGGTGTTATTCCTTGGACAAATTCTCCTTTGATAGATAACTTTCGGAAAAAATGCTTTGTTGCAAAGATACATTAAAGACTTGACTGTTGATTTCAACCACATTTCAACTAAATTAAGTTTTAGAAGGGAGAAATGGTAACTTAGATTGCTTGTAAAGCTCTTTTACAGCACCTAATTTATAAACCAACGTCCTATTCACAGCTGAACTAGCCACGATATTTTGTAATATTAACCATTATTATTAAATATTTTGTTACTTAAAAAAAATCTCATGTGGCCAGACACATGACTTTATCATACTATATATAAAATTAATAGTTTAGCTGCATGAGATTCTATTTGATCGAGATCTGTAGTGTCTGCATTAAAATAAAACTAATTAGCTAGGATTTGACAGATATTTTGATTCGATTGACAGTAGGTATTGTCAAAACATCAGCGTTTGACACTACCTACTGTCATTAGAATTAAAATATCTGTCAAAGTAATATTATAGGTTAATAATATGGTGACATACAGGCGGGATGTGAATTTTAAATAATGCAAAAAGTAGAGCAACAACCTGGATTTGAACCAGGGACCTTTGCGTCCAGGTTGTTTTATGTTCGGAGTTCCTCATATTCTAGGATTCCGCAAGGGTAAAAGGTTGAGAAACGCTGACCTAGAATATAGCACTAGTTCCGTATATCAAAAAAAGACAAATTCCATCAAACATAAATGTTACTCCTTCCTAATCACACAAAAGAAAATGGTTGTTAACAAAACTACGAGATTAATTTGTTGTTTGTTTCAGTTGACGTTACGTTCATAGTTGATATTTTGATCAACTTCCGGACGACATACATCAGCGGGAATGATGAGGTGGTGTCACATCCTGGTAGAATAGCGGTTCATTACCTCAAGGGCTGGTTTCTGATTGATCTGGTAGCTGCAATACCTTTTGACTTGTTACTTTTTGGTAGCGACACAGACGAAGTAAGTATTGCTGCGTAGTTGTGTGTGTTTATTGTCAATACTCATGGCCAAAAAATAAATACAAGTATATATGTATGTATGTATATAATATTCCTGTAAAATAGGGTTTGTCTTCAAGAATATTATATTTAGTCAGTTATAGGAAGTTTTAGCTGATTTTTGCTGATTTAGCTGAAAATTGGATTTATTAAATTTCATGTGGGGCAAAATTTTTCAAATGTACCTGCCAAAGAATGGTTTTGTCTCCAATTTCAATTGAATCGGTGAGTGGAAGAACAGAATAAGTCCAAATCAGGCGTTTGTGGCAATCTAAAAAAAACTGTATAATTCGGCTGCTGTGCATTTTAAAAATTTGGTAAGCACAGAAAAGTTGTTCTAAATTTCATTTGCAGTTGTTCTGGAAGTAAATTTTACTTCAAAAGGCAATAATAAATAAGTAATTAGATAAAACATCGGCTGCATTTATTCTGTTCTTCCAGTCAATGACATGCTTATCGATAATAATTTCTTATTTGTTGAAAAAAAATTATGCTATTAGCACAAGTGGTAAATAAAAATGCATAATAAATAGAGAACAACAAGTTTAATATTCGAAAGAAAATTAATACTAACAAAAAAGAAACAAAATAAAGAAAAAACAACATTACTAATTAAACTTGTCATTAGTCTCCATCATGATTTGATGTTTCCCAAGAAGTAATATGGTAATAGAATTCAAGATTTTCTCCTTCTAAATAGTGCATCACTTTTATTAAGTTAGCAATTTTTAGGTAGTTAATAGGTATTGGGTTTTTGTATGCTGATTTTGTTGGATGTGGGACGATTTTTAGATTTTTTTGATAGTTTGAAAGTATAGGTGGGCTAGCCATCTATACAGTGAGAGCGTAAAGTATGGAATCATGAGAAAATCTCAAGAACGGTTTGCTATTTTAAAAAATCCTCGAACACGTCGATTTATAATTATCAAATAACATGATATAAAATTATTTTTTTTACTTTCAATTGTTTTTAACAGATGGCGTCATCGACATTTTTTTAAATGACAACCCTATATGTTTTGGATGAATTTGACAGTCCTTTTAATTGTCTTAGTGGTAGCGTTGATGACTGACGTTTACAGTTTCAGAGATATAACCTCAAACTTTTGAATTTGAAATAGAACACCCAGTATATTTGGACACTTTCTGTTACAGTCTTCATTATTGTATAAAAAACATCTAGAAATTAACAAAAATCTTTATTACTTAGGTCTAAAAATTAAAAAAGGAAAAATAGATAACAAAACATTATTATATTTTCTACTGCAACTACTCTGGTTGATTTATGAGGATTCTCAATCATTGACAAGAACACATTGTTTTAAATTTGATCGGTTTATTTTTTGCTGTTGTTATTTTTTGTTATCAATTTTTTCTTTGTTAATTTTTAGACCTAGGTAATGAAGGTTATTGTTAATTTCTAGATATTTTGGATATAATACTGTAATAAGCGTAGTAACATTGAATAGGTAATGGAAGTAACAGAAAATGTCAAAATATACAGGGTTCTATGTAAAATTCGAAAGTTCGAGGTTATATCTCAGAAACTGTAAACGTTGCAACGACGATAATAACGCCAGTGACTTCACATGGTTGCAAAATACTTAATTCCAAAATTTTGGTAAATTCGGTCAAGTCGTTCCGGAGATTTTGTCACTTTTATTTCGTAACCTTCAATTGTCTTTCTCTCAAAAATATTCTTATGTAAGGCCATAAAAATATTATGCTTAAGACAATTAAAAGATCTGTCAAATTCATTTAAGAAAACATAAGGTTGTTATTTAAATAAAATGTCTATGACGTCATCTGTTAAAAACAACCGCCCTCCATGCAATGAGTGGAAAAACAGAGTAAGTCCTGGACTTATTCTGTTCTTCCAGTCAATGCGTGAAGTACGGTGCTTTTACAGCAGTACTGGTAACATATATGATTATATTTTTCATATTTTCTAAGATCGAGAAATTTTATACAAAATGGCTATCTTAGGTTAAAATGTCAAATTTAGGACTTATTCTGTTCTTCCACTCACCGATTCAATTGTAGTCGTAGTGATGCCACTAGTACAGGCTATGCCGCCATATATGACAATTGGTGGCAATTTATGGCGCTGGACGAATGAAATTTGGAGAAATAGTAATAGAAAAAAAATGACATTTGAGGTTAATACGCCTTCCGGGACTTCAGGAAATGACGTCTTCACTGAAAATTTAAATGACATCCTATATTGTTTGTGTGATATTTTCAACCAGGATGCACATTCTGAACACAAAAACATACCCATCGTCAAGGCAACAAAAAATAACTTTTTTGTTGAATAATCTAGGTGGCTAAGAATTAGTGAAAATAGTTGAAAATTGTCAAATAAACACTAACGAAATCGATTTTGGCCGATATTGTATAACTGCGGCCCTCTAGCATGATTCAATTGGCTTTTGGCCACTCACTTCTCTCTGTGTGCTTAATGGGTGCACCCTGACTATTCGGTAGAAAACATTTTCCGATTACAATGACACTAAATACTTGATATTTTGCTGAAAATCGTAACGTGCAACTGTTGTTTAAACCAGGCAAATAGAAGAAACACGGATTAATCATCAAAGTCAGCATAGTGAACGTGATAGTGATCTATTAAGGAATGCTAGCATCCAAATTTGACAGTTCTTTGGATTGTGCGTCATTGTATTGATGCAAAATAGTGTTGTATTTAGGAAAACATTGCAAATTAGAACAACTATCGCAATGTAAACAGCAAATTACATAAGAATCAACAATAACCAACAATTAATAACGAACAATAATAATTATATTAATACTTGAAAAAAATGTTATTAATTTAAACTTATGTTCCATAATCTAATTATTTTTCTCCGGGTCAGCATAGGCGCAATGTTGGCAACCCTAATGGAGCCAGTAATATTATATCGGCCAAAATCGATTCAGTTAGTGTTTATTTGACCATTTTCGACTATTTTCACCAATGCATAGCCACCTAGATTAATTAACAAAGAAGGTATTTACCAACAAGAAAAATGCATTTTTTTCTATTAGCACTGCTCCATATTCCTGCAGGGCCATAGAAAAAAACAAATAAACTGGCGTACCTATAGCGTGGATCACCCGGTAGAGGTGCACTTATGTCGACTCAGCCAAACTAAGTTGTTGTGGATTTCCTTTAATGGGTATGTTGTTGAACGTCGGGATAATCTAGGAAAAACTTGATTTGTTCTCTACAAAATCGTCCTTCCTGGAAGTGCGACGAAAATTGCTCGTGGAACTATTATGGTTCCTAACGCTGAACGAGCAGTATCCGATTTAAATTTTAAATAGGTTTGTAACTTATCCTGAAAATGCGGCAATAAAGGTGGGTTGCGCGAACCACACCCCTTTTATTACCCACTTGCAATAACATTTTAGCCACAGTTTTGAACCAAGATAACCTCTATTTCTGGATAAAAAGATGACATAACATTTTGATCAAAAGTGCAAAATATATTTCAAATTAAAAATGAATGAAAGAACGTTCCCGAACTTTTCCTCTAAAAAATGTCGTATTTTCAGGAAAAGTTACAAATCTTTTCAGTCAGGCTCAGGATAATTTTATTGAGAAAATTTTTCGTCTGTATGCCCCTCAACACAATTAAGTAAGTTTTTTTATCCTCCAAATTTAAACAAATCTCGTCAGAAATTGTTGGCTAAATGTTATTTTGTTTTTTGCTAAGAAAAAAGTGGATTGGTTTAATGGTATGAGATACATTAAATACCAAGCGCACAAAAATAAAAACATACATAGATTAGACAAAAAGTAAAACAATGAGCAAACAGTTTGATTTGTTCTGGTATCCTTTGTCATTCTGTGATTTTGGTTTGAAACTATGAATAATAAAAACGAAAAAGAAAGAGAACGGAATTTAAATTTAACATATCTTGTAGAAAAATCGTACTATTAACTGAAATGCACAATTTTAATGCATTTCGTAATATGCTAAAATAAAAAATAACAGAATAGCAGAATCATTTCAAAAAAAAACATAGGCTTTTTTTATGAAACGTACCGTTATTATACATGTGTCCCAATACTGCATCCTCAGAAGATTGTCCCTCTGCTAGTGAGGGACAAGTCTCTATATTTCCATATAGATATAATATTTTAATTGCTTACTAAATTTTAAAACAATCAGTAGGTACCTACCCTAAGATTGTAGTACTCTAATATCAATTGTTTATGAGTTATTGCTCTTTAGTTTAACAACAGCCATGTAAGAAAAGTTAGTATGTTGTGGACCAAGTCTACCAACTAGCAATCCAAAAAGTGATTCTTTTCCGGGTCGGGAGAAGAGACCATCTCTTTGATTTTCGCACCACATTTTCATTCTCAAGAAAAACATTTCTTAACTACCGTAAATGTATTAGGCGCGATATGATTAATTTCCATTTAACGTAGAAGAGTCAGAACATAAAATTTGGTTACCCTATATATTCTGTGATTCGCTGTTCACAATGTTGCATTACAAGAACACGCAAAAAGTAAAAAAGTTGTTGTTTTTCTATTCCCTAGAAAAACTGTATTTAACGTGAACTAATTCTTTGACTAGGCTGAGAGTTTACAATTTTATGTGACAATATGTGCAATGTATGCATGCAACTATAATTTAAATGACAAATCGGGAGCCTTGAACAAATCAAATATGTATAATACCTATAATATACCCAAAACGAACACAGGCAGCATTATAATCAAGATACTGCAAGTACAGTACGGGAGCGACAGACCACTAAAAAGTATTCATTGAAAATCAGTTTGAAGACACGCTCAAAGTAGATGAGGAACTTGAGTTATCCTCGAGATGCGAAAAAGATCATTGTTCCAGAAGCTACAACAACAAAAGTTTAATTCATAATTTAAGGATTGCGTCTGTCATCAACAAACTAACGAGAGTAGGAGGTACAATAAAAACAATAGAACGGGGGTACAGGCAAAAAATTAATCAATTCTGAATACGATCCAGGGAAACTGCCCCGCAAAAACTACAAAAGGTCGGAATAACGACTTGAATGCAGGGAATTTCGAAGTGTCGATCAATGAAAGCGGATATGGTGTGGAAAATGTATACGGTAGAAATAGCAAAAAATAAAAGTGTTATTCTCAACACGGGGGACATTCGAGGAAATCAATAACCCTCATCGGGGTACTGTAGAGAAAAGCAATGCAATTATATATTTAATTTAACAGCAAAAATGAAAAAAGAAGTCTATATGGAAGGCGACTAAAGCAAGCAATCACTCAAATGCCTAAAAAGCCTATAGTTTCAAATCTTGCAGAACAGTGGGAATAATCAACTTTTTACTTCAAATGAAGACTAAACGGTGGAATTATTAATAATTAACCAATCCCAAAAAAAGACACATGTTTGACCAACTACGGAGGTAGTGATGATTTGCAAGGCAAGGAATCCACCATTTAATGCATCCTCCTGTAGTCCAATTACGATATTGCCAACTTTAACAAGTTTTGTTTTTGAAAAGCTACATGAAAGACGCCTTGTACCCGGTCATTAGTTTGGATTCAGAAACATGCAACATCGTCATAGAATGACAACGGTAATACACAACAGAAGTGAAAAAGGTATGCTCCTCTTTGTTCCTGGATGTGGCTAAAGCCTTCGACAAAGTTTGTAAGCCTAGTTTATAAGCTGGAACATTCTCTACCCCTCGAATATGGCGAAGTATTTTCCCGACAGATACCGAATCGATAAAGCAAGCGAGTACTCGACATTCACATGTATTAACTAAAGCTGGAGTACCTCAAGGTAGCGAACTTGGCCCAATACTATGCCTTCTTTATACGTATCATTTTGAACAGTTCTAACAATTATCGCATTTTGTTAGATAGATAGAGGAAGATCTATAAAGTTCGTAGTAAAATTGTACTTAGATAAACAAATCTTCTTCTGTGAGAAGGGCTATTTAAACGAGGTACATATATATGAAATAATAACCGAATTACAGCTATCGAAAATGCTATATGATCAGAAAAACAATATTTTTATAATTAAGAGAACTATATTTGCGACCGGCTGCCTTTTAATTTTTAAACTATCATAAAAGTATATTTAGTACAAGTGAGAAACCGTCGGAGAAATGACGGAAAGACATACAAGTGAGTGAAGTGGTTTCTCACGAGTACTGTATAGCGATTTATTCAATCCTGCCACTAAATTTAAAGAAATAACGTTATTAAAATTAGTTAATTTTTATGTGTCGACGTAGGTGACAGTTTATGACGTCATCCGGTTAATACGAATAAACTACATGTGTCAAATTGTTTAATACTGACGTTTATCGTTCGTGCAAAGTTTTATATCAGTAAATATGGAGCCTATAGACGATATTTTGGCAGATTGTCATGGAAACGCGTGAGTGATCAAAATTTTCACCTACGTGTTTCTATGGCAACCAGGTTGAATGAGGTTAAGAACTACTTTCTGCTCTCGTATCCAAGTTAGAAACTGACTATTTTAGTCGTAGGATTGAACAAATTTACATACGGAATTATTTATTTCATAAATAAATAATCTATAAACATAACAGAAATTTTGACAAATAACTTTATTTAAAACTACCGTAATACTTATACTTTTTACCCACGTTATTAATTGCATTTAACAATATAAACAAAACACCCATAAGATCAATCACTTAAATGAATTGCAAACTTTTACAACTGTCAGATTCGTAGTGGTTACTAATCAATTGAGTAGTTAAATATTATAACCACACAGTTGCTCTAAGGCTCATAAAGAATTAGAATTTTCTGAAAAGTTCTTATTTAAGAAGTGGCATTGTTATTTAAGTACTTTAAGCGTTCACACTGAAAGCCAAAGCATTTTCCTTGTTTCAAAATTTTACAAAAACAAAGGTATTAGTTTTCTTAATTAAGTTAGTTAGTTTTCTTATATACTCGATGCACATAATCTGGAAGTTGTCATTGATAACTTTGTTTTAAATATTTTACGGTGGAGGTATTTTAACTTCAGCACGGCTGAAGATAGTTTTCTTACTAGTTTTATTTAAAACTACCACAAATAATACTTATAAACAAAACACCCATAAGATCAATCACTTAAATGATTTGTAAACTTTTACAACTGTCAGATTCGTAGTGGTTACTAATCAATTGAGTAGTTAAATATTATAACACAGTTGCTCTAAGGCTCATAAAGAATTAGAATTGCCTGAAAAGTTCTTATTTAAGAAGTGGCATTGTTATTTAAGTACTTTAAGCGTTCACACTAAAAGCCAAAGCATTTTCCTTGTTTTAAAATTTTACAAAAACAAAGGTATTAGTTTTCCTAATTAAGTTAGTTAGTTTTCTTAAATGCTCAATGCACATAATCTGGAAGTTGTCATTGATAACTTTTTTTTAAATATTTTACGGTGAAGGTATTTTAACTTCAGCACGGCTGAAGATAGTTTTCTTACTACTTTTATTTAAAACTACCGTAATACTTATAAACAAAACACCCATAAGACCAATCACTTAAATCATTTGTAAACTTTTACAACTGTCAGATTCGTAGTGGTTACTAATCAATTGAGTAGTTAAATATTATAACACAGTTGCTCTAAGGCTCATAAAGAATTAGAATTGCCTGAAAAGTTCTTATTTAAGAAGTGGCATTGTTATTTAAGTACTTTAAGCGTTCACACTAAAAGCCAAAGCATTTACCTTGTTTTAAAATTTTACAAAAAACAAAAGTATTAGTTTTCTTAATTAAGTTAGTTAGTTTTCTTAAATACTCAATGCACATAATCTGGAAGTTGTCATTGATAACCTTTTTTTTTAAATATTTTACGGTGGGGGGTATTTTAACTTCAGCACGGCTGAAGATAATTTTATACTAGTTTTATTTAAAACTACCATAAATAATACTTATAAACAAAACATTCATAAGATCAATCACTTTAATGATTTGTAAACTTTTGCAACTGTCAGATTCGTAGTGGTTACTAATCAATTGAGTAGTTAAATATTATAACCACACAGTTGCTCTAAGGCTCATAAAGAATTAGAATTTTCTGAAAAGTTCTTATTTAAGAAGTGGCATTGTTATTTAAGTACTTTAAGCGTTCACACTCAAAGCCAAAGCATTTTCCTTGCCTTAAAATTTTACAAAAAAAGCAAAACTGTTAGTTTTCTTAATTAAGTTAGTTTTCTTAAATACTCAATGCACATAATCTGGAAGATGTCATTGATAACTTTTTTTTAATATTTTACGGTGGGGGGTATTTTAACTTCAGCACGGCTGAAGATAATTTTCTTACTAGTTTTATTTAAAACTACCATAAATAATACTTATAAACAAAACACCCATAAGATCAATCACTTAAATGATTTGTAAACTTTTACAACTGTCAGATTCGTAGTGGTTACTAATCAATTGAGTAGTTAAATATTATAACGACACAGTTGCTCTAAGGCTCATAAAGACTTAGAATTTTCTGAAAAGTTCTTATTTAAGAAGTGGCATTGTTATTTAAGTACTTTAAGCGTTCACACTAAAAGCCAAAGCATTTTCCATATTTTAAAATTTTACAAAAAAATAAAACTGTTAGTTTTCCTAATTAAGTTAGTTAGTTTTCTTAAATACTCAATGCACATAATCTGGAAGTTGTCATTGATAACTTATTTTTAAATATTTTACGGTGGGGGTATTTTAACTTCAGCACGGCTGAAGATAATTTTCTTACTAGTTTTATTTAAAACTACCATAAATAATACTTATAAACAAAACACCCATAAGATCAATCACTTAAATGATTTGTAAACTTTTACAACTGTCAGATTCGTAGTGGTTACTAATCAATTGAGTAGTTAAATATTGTAACGACACAGTTGCTCTAAGGCTCATAAAGAATTAGAATTTTCTGAAAAGTTCTTATTTAAGGGGGGATTCCGGTTTTCTGATGAAAAAAAAATCGATTTTCTTTCTGTACGTTATTTTATTATTTAAGGTCTTAAGAATGTGTGTACGAAGTTTTAAGGTAAAATTTGCAAAATCAGCGAAGTTGTAAGCAATTAGCCAACGGCGTGCAGGTGCCAAAAATATGCAGCGCGCGGATCGGTCGTATCGCGCGCTGAACAATTTTTCCACCCGAGTTTTTCAAGCCAAAAAATTTTGCAGAGTTTGGTTTATTATTCTGTGAAATTCTCTCGTGAACAATCATCGATAAAAAAACACTCAAGAAAAACTCCTACACGTGCGGATGGACAACAAAAAGAGAAAATTTTCTGAGAATGCACACTCGTGAAAGAAAAGCATTTGCTAGTACGTCTGCCGATAAATTGTCGACAGCGGAAGACGAGAAAAGTATAGTGCTGGGTTTTGGAGACGGGATATGGAAGAAGTGAGGTCACATTTCCGTTGTATAGGATCACTATATTTATGGAGAAATATACTAACAAAGTGGTTGAGCACATGTACTGCCCTGTGGGATCACAAAGTTGGTGCAAATGGCGAAAAACTGAAGCCGAGAAAACTCTGGATGAATTCAATAAGACTTGCTAATAATGTCGAAAATGCCATCAAGCCGATTTACAACGACTTGTCGTCGAGAGAGTTGCTAGAACAGTGTTTGGGTGGTGACTAGGGCTGGGCAAAAAAATCGATCGATCCATCTGATCGATCAGATTGATCGTTCGATCATCTTATTTGAAAGATCGAAAGATCGATCTGATCGATCAGATCGATCTTTCAGTTCTTTCATATACGTACCACAAGTGTCCAACCATGTACGTATCATCAAAAGATCGATCAGATCGATCTGATCGATCTTTTCGATCTGATCGATCTTTTCGATCTGATCGATCTTTTCGATCTGATCGATCTTTTCGATCTGATCGATCTTTTCGATCTGATCGATCTTTTCGATCTGATCGATCTTTTCGATCAAATCGATCTTTTCGATCTGATCGATAATGATCGATCGATCGATCAGATCGATCTCAAATTGTGATCAAAGATCGTTCACAAATGTCCGAGATCGCCCACCCCTAGTGGTGACACACAAAACAACAACTAAAGCTTCAATTCTACTGTCTGCCGCCTCGCACCCAAACATCTTCACCGTGGGTCAAAATTGCGGCTTATGCAGCAGCAGGCATTTATAATAAAGGCTTTTCTGCCATCCTCTAAACTATGACAACTATAGGAATTGTTATTGGCAAGGAAACGAAAATATTTGCAAATGTTCGCGAGAAACTTCGTTTGTTGATGTCGTCGAGACGTGCACTAGAGGCTGCAAAATAAGCTCAAACAAGGCGTAGAAATGAGCAAGTCTCAAATTAAATTCTACGAAGTGGAGGAAGGAATAAAGTATGGCTCTGGTATAGCATATTAGCAGAAAAACACTGTAAGTACTCGATGTCCCGTAGTAAACTGTACTTGAATGTTTAAACGTGTTTTTCTCGGAACAGTTTTTTCGCAAACGGTTGGCATGATATTTCGAAACCTATTGGACCGCTTGACTTCAAATTTTAACTGGATGTTCAGTAAACATGCCTTTATCGTTTGATGAACAAGAAATGCAATAAGTTATGTACTTTTCCTTTTATAGAGAAAACATTGTCAATTTTTTTGAGAAAAATCGATATTTTGAGTTTAAGAAGCCACCATTTCCTCAAATATAAATATTTTTATTTTCTGGTTCATCAAACGATAACTACTTATGTATTAAGTAGGCCGCTATTCGAGATTTCTATTTCAGATCACCTGTAGTGGCCCAATCATGCCAACCAGTGACCGCGGATCTTCGCGCAGTGTCATGGTCGCGGGTGGCTAGTGAGCGTGATTCATCATATTTCTGTATTATTTTTTTTTTTGTAAATACTTGAAAAGCTAATAAATATTTGTGCCAAATTTGGAATGAATTTATTGCATAGTCTCGCCAATAAAAAATTCTAAAAAAGGCGGTAATTTTAGAGGAAAAAACCGGAATCCCCCCTTAAGAAGTGGCATTGTTATTTAAGTACCTTAAGCGTTCACACTAAAAGCCAAAGCATTTTCCTTGTTTTAAAATTTTACAAAAAAGCAAAACTGTTAGTTTTCTTAATTAAGTTAGTTAATTTTCTTAAATACTCAATGCACATAATCTGGAAGTTGTCATTGATAACTTTTTTTTATTATTTTACGGTGGGGGGTATTTTAACTTCAGCACGGCTGAAGATAATTTTCTTACTAGTTTTATTTAAAACTACCATAAATAATACTTATAAACAAAACACCCATAAGATCAATCACTTAAATGATTTGTAAACTTTTACAACTGTCAGATTCGTAGTGGTTACTAATCAATTGAGTAGTTAAATATTATAACGACACAGTTGCTCTAAGGCTCATAAAGACTTAGAATTTTCTGAAAAGTTCTTATTTAAGAAGTGGCATTGTTATTTAAGTACTTTAAGCGTTCACACCAAAACCCAAACATTTTCCTTGTTTTAAAATTTTACAAAAAAAAACAAAACTATTAGTGTTCTTAATTAAGTTAGTTTTCTTAAATGCTTAATGCACATAATCTGGAAGTTGTCATTGATACCAGCTTTACAACAACAGTATTAGCCAATGTAATTAGATCTTTACGTTAATATGCGGCTAATGACGTTATTAACCAATATTGATGATTAAATCTTCGAATTATTGCCATGATTGGTGACGATACTGCTATCTAGGCCGTAGATAAAATGTTGGAAAAGCAACAATAAGAAGATAGCATCCAGGCCAGCGTAGGGCTTGAACAGGAATAATTGTTTTAATCTTACCGTCCTCACCTGGCTGCTATCCATAATAAATAAAAAACATAATTCTCTTGTCAAAAATATTAATGATTGGATGCAAGGATGGTTACTTGTATTCCACGAAAGAAAATTTATAACATAAAGCTGTTTATATAAATTTCAGCAACAGGATAATACAATACATTTCAGTGGAAATAAATAACTACCATACCTTACACGAACATTGAAAAATACTTTGTCATGGCGCTAGTACTTCGTTGGAAAGAACACGTCAAAAGGAAGCGAGAATAATTAGGCATAAAATAACACCTACATCGACTGGCTTACTGGTAGAAACTCGGCTTTGTCAACAATAAGTACCTACTTTATACGGAGATACTCAAACCTTCGTGGGCGTATGGAATTGTATTCAAAGCTTCCAAAATAAGTCCTAACAAACATCGTTGGAATATTAAAATAGCAATCTCCAAAGGGAGCTTAAGATAAAGATCAGGTGCCGTTAAAAAATAACGTAAAACAAACAATTTTGTGATTATTTACATAAGGAAAATTGTTTTATAAATTATCAATTTACCTGTCTTCGTATACATACATATATATTTGTATATTAAGATGTATTTATTGGTTTGGCCATGAGTTGTATTTGTTAGATAACTTCCTACCCTTAGTTAAATGTGTTGGATGTTGTAGTAGTGTCACTAGATCTACAAAATTTCCCTTTCCAAATTTCTGTGTGTCTTCCTCTTTCTATTCAGATAGCGATCTGAGATTTGTGATTCTGATTTAGAATTGTGACGATATATTGCGTTTACAGTTCGAGACGTTGCGCAAGATTTTAAAACGAATATCTTCTTTTGTCTAGTTGGGCTTGGACAAAGACGAGGTAGATTTCAGCTTTTTAGACAAAAATTATATTACTCTGGAAGTTTTTTTTCATGGTTGCTTTCGCTTCTTGGCATACAGAACTACACTCGAACATACTCAATAAATCTACTAACTTAACCTAAAACCTGCTTACTCAGTTTAAATCTAGAATTTGATTGCTTCCTAGAAGCTATGACTAAAGCATCCTTCTATTCTTAGCCTTCTGCTTAATCATCTATATTCTGTTTTAGAGGAGAGTAGACAGTATCACAGAGCAACGAAATATTATACTGGATTAAGAATTTTAAATTTTTAAGGAAATATATTGATATTAAGAGCCGTTTTACACGACCGAAAATTCTAACGAAAATAATAGCGCAAATTATCACTACAGTTTGGGTGAGAATTATTGACATTTGACACATTTCAGAAATGCAATCAATTTTGCTACAATTCTAGTCATGTGCGTGCGTATTAGCGCGATTTTCTCAGGTTCATAACATCTGACATCTTCGTACCCTAATAGTATATTATTTGACGATCACATAACTAAGGATAATAAATCGAGAGCATGACGTTTATACGCGAGCCGTAGGCGAGCGTGTAAACATGCGAGCGATTTATATCCGTTGTGTGTGAGTCGAATACGACGTTTTATCTACGACTCACAATAGTATATTATAATCAGGGTTCGGAAATATTCATTTATGAACCTTCGCGTACGTACATTTATGATTTTACACGTGAACGTGAACGTTTCAATATTCTCTGATGCGTTCTCGTTCGCGAACGAGAAGCATAAAACAAGTCCAGATCGTACGCGTTCGCGTATGTTAGGTAGCAAAAATGTCTGCTGTTGTTCGTACGCGCGTGTATTGGTGAGTCACACAGCGTGCGTTCTTATATGGTGCTATCAGTTGCATCGATACGTTCGCGAACGGTTACTGCTGTCGTTCGCGTTCATAGGTGAATGTAACTGCTGCGTCAAACATTCGCGGAAAGTTGGTGTGGTTCTATTCTATCTTCCATGCGTTTCAGATTTATAAAAAAAGTTGCGGGAGATTATCAGAAATTGTTCAGAACTCTCCAAGGATCAAATCCACAACCACTATTTTTTCACAGCCCCCACCCTCCCCTGCAGTACCCTAAAAATCAGGCAAAATTTTCCCCAAATTTACAGTTTTACAAAGTTGTCATTTCATTATTTTTTTTTGCAAAAATTACTATTATTGGATTATTGACATGTTTGTCATTTATAAACTAATTTAAAATTGTTTTGACAATTACGAACATATTTTTCCATTTTTTGCAAAAATTATTAAATGCTTGTTTTTTTTTGTCACTTATTAACTAATTAGCAATTGTTTAAACAATGGCCATTTGTTTAAAAAAAATGTTTGATGTTATGCTAATTATGTTTCTAATTGTGCAGAAATTATTAGATTATGGCTTTTTTGTCATTTATTAACTAATTTGCAGTTGTTCAAACAAATGCCATTTGTTTACAAAAATTAACAATGTTACGGACATATATTTCTTTTGAGAAATTATTATTAGATTGTTGGCATTGTTAGTCATTAATTAACTAATTTGCAATAGTCAAAATAATAATAATTAGTGTTGCAACCACATTCTTGGTTTGACCGATAGCGTAAAACCTCCAAAATTAGAGACCAGAAATCCTACAATAATTTTTGCCAAGAAATACGTACTAACATTGTATATTATTGTTTATACAAATTCATTTGTTCAAACAATTGCACATTAAGTAACAAATTACAAAAAACATGCCAACAATGTAACAATAATAATTTCTACAAAAAGAAAAACAAAAACATTGTAAATTTTTGTTTAAACAAATGGTAATTGTTTAAAGAATTGCAAATTCGTTAATAAATGACAAAAACTCAATAATATAATAATAGTTTCTGCAATAAATATAAAAAATATATCCGTAATAATGTATATATTTGTTTAATCAAATAGTATTTGTTTAAACAAATAGCATTTGTTTAAACAATTACAAATTAGTTAATAAATATTAAAAAAAATGCCAATAATCTAGTAATAATTTATGCAACTGTAGAAAATTATGTCCATTACAATGTATATATTTGTTTAAATAAATGGTATTTGTTTAAACAATTGCAAATTAGTTAATAAATCACAAAAAGCCAATAATATAATCTAATAATCTCTACACAATTAGAAAAATATGTGCGTAACATCAAATATTTTTGTTTGAAACAAATGGTAATTGTTTAAACAATTGCTAATTAGTAAATAAATGTCTAAAGAAAATAATAATTTAATAATTTTTGCAAAAAAATGAAAAATATGTTCGTAACATCGTATATTATTGTTTAAACAAATGGTAATTGTTTAAACAATTTTAAATGAACTAGAAATGAATATACGGACATACCGTATCATACGGACATACAACCGTAATGATGAAATATTCAATGCATCTAAGATGGTGATATCCAGGCGGGATTCAATTTTTTAAATAAATCAAATATTACAGCCACAACCTGAATTCGAACCAGGGACCCTTGCATTTGTAGCACAATGCTCTCCCATCTGAGCCTCAGTAGCTCAGATTGGAGAGCACTGTGTAAACGCAACCAATTGCAAAGAAGTTAATTAATGACAAAGAAGAATAATCTAATAATAACTTCTCCAAAAAGAGAAAACTTGTCCGTAATATTGTATATTTTTGTAACCAAGTGTCAAATTGTAAATGACAAAAAAATGCCAATAACCTAATAATAATTTCCTTTAAAAAATATGTCCGCAACATTGTATATATTTGTTTAAACAAATGGTATTTGTTAAACAATAGCTAATTAGTTAATAAATGACAAAAAAGCCAATAATTTAATACTTTCTGCAAAAAATTGAAAAATATACTTGTAACATCGCATATTTTTGTTTAAACAAATGGTAATTGTTTAAACAATTTTAAATTAGTTGATAAATGACAAAAAAAACATGTCAATAAGTCAATAATAGCAAATTCTGCAAAAAATAATAAATCACGTAACTTTGTAAAATTGTAAATTTGGAGAAAATTTTGCCTCATTTTTAGGGTATTGCAGGGGAGGGTGGGGGCTGGGAAAAAAATAGTGGTTGTGGATGTGATCCTTGGGGAGTTCTGAACAATATCTAATCTCCCGCAAGTTTCTTTCTAAATCCGAAACGCATAGAAGATAGAATAGAACCACACCAAATTTCCGCGAATGTTTAACGCAGCACTTACATTCACCTATGAACGCCAACGACAGCAGTGAACGTTCGCGAACGTATCGATGCAACTTATAGGTACATATATGAACGCACGCTGTGTGATTCACCAATACACACACGTACGAACAACAGCGGAAATTGTGTCTACCTAACACAAGCGAACGCGAACGGTCTGGACTTGTTTTATGCTTCTCGTTCGCGAACGAGAACTCATCAGAGAATATTGAAACGTTCACGTTCTCGTTCACGTACGAACGGGAGTGAATGTTTCCGAACCCTGATTATAATACAAGTTTTATAAGACAAAAAGTGGCGCACGAGTTTTTTTGGGCACGACGAGCGCAGCGAGGAGTGCCCAAATGGAACGAGGTCGCCAATACGTCTTATAAAACGAGTGTTATATACTATTTTGTCTACTTTGCGACATTAATTTCACATAAATTAAAATAAATTGCGGTTGTCGTCTTATATTAGAGTAGTTTTATATTCAACAGTTGGCAGTTGTGGTAGAATTCACAAATACGATTGACGCGAGCCAATAGCGATTGAGATGTCAGCGTTATTTGACACTTGACGTCAATGTCATCAATCCTGGAAAACTAAAAGTTACTAAACGGTTGTGATCTAGTGTTTTCATAACGACACCGAAAGCGGTTTCGTTAAGAGTTTATAACGAACGCAAAGTAGAAAAATTCCATTTTATATCAAACATTTTAAATGTATTTCTTAATGATGGCGAGGTGAACTGTCACATAACTGTCATCTCCGTAGGTTTTGACAGACGTTGACACTTGCGTCATTATTATACAACGCTAGTGTCATTATAATCATTGGCGTGTAATAATGATGGGGATTATATAGTCATAGATTCGTATGCAATGAACTTATTATATGTGAGTCGTAGATAAAATTACATACGTATCTGCAATAGATAAATATAGCTAATAATTTCGCTATTATTTTCGTTAGAATTCTCTGTCGAGTAAAACGGCTCGTACACGTCCGATTTTATAGTCGATAGTTTTGGCTATTAATTTTGCTCTTATTTTCGTTAGAATTCTCGGTCGTTGAAAACGGCTCTAAGGCAATAAACGAATGAAGGATGTGCATTTTAAACTGGAACTGCAGTATAGATGTAAAATAATTCTTCGGTTTGGTTTGGCCTGGGCTTAACAATCATTATTAAGAGCTGGAACAAGCATTTTGCAAATACGCAAGAGTAATACGTACAACTCAAAATAAAAGAGTAGTGTAGGTACCAGTTTTTAACAATTAAATGTCACGTGTCATAGAGAAAGGTTGTATTAAATTTAAATTAATACTCAAATATCAAATTTCAATATTTTATATCAATTATATCTTGACAAGCTGTATCGGACCCAGCGCTCCGCGCCGCAGCCCCCTATTTCATTAATGGGGAGTCATACGGTATAGGGGTCTCGGACAGAGAGACAGACAGACCACACTTTATTATAGAGAATGATTTTATCTTTTGTTCTTATCATTTGTTCTTATTTTGTCGTTCGATCTTTAGTCACTATTATTATTAACAACAAATTACGGCAACTGTATTTGCTTAGTACTATTGCTAGTGTTAATTGACGCAAGCCCTGCGTTTTTAGTAAAAAGAAGACTGTTAAAATCATCAAATTCTTTTATCAAACGTCTTTACTAATTTTTCGAAACCATATTTACATATTTGCAAGCATATCAAAAATCGAACATAAGACTGAAAATTGTACATTCTTTAATTTGGTATATCGTTTTTTTTATGCTGGTGACAAATTACCTGAGAAAGCCCTAGAAATTTTGACATGTTTTGAGACTATAAAAATAAGTACCACTTCTTCTACAATAATGAGTAATTTCTTATTTTCAGACCGTGTTGTAGATTGAATTCTGTTTCTCAATAGACATTTTAGAGCACCAAAACCTCTCAAAAAGCCCATATTTGAGGTTAATCTAGGTTCTATTTTTAGGAACTTGCACCTAGGCGATTGATACAGTTATTAGTACAATTATTTTAGATATTTCTATTTATTTATTTCAATTAGGATAAAAGCTGATTTATAACTGGTAGTGGAAATGAACCTGATGTATGCAAAGCTTTAAGTTAAATGGAAAGAAATATTTGGTTCAAACGTTGCTACATTATCGCTATGTAAATAAAAAGATAGGTATCCAAAAAATTTATTTAATAAAATATAAATACATTGGTGAGAACACAACATAAACTAAACAAAACCGTAAACATATGGCACAATTTATATTTGAACATTATAAAAATTTAGAAAATAAACTGCTGACGTTTTGCGAAGTATTCATACTGAGTATTCAGTTAGCTCTGAAGAAGCGAGCAACATGGTTCGCGAAACGGTCCGCATTTACAAATCCTGACACATGGCATAACTCGGAAGCAGTATATTTTCTAAATGATTCTGGCCGTGAAAGCCTTACATACTAGACCAGGCAATAGAGATTTTGCGTGACAAAAATACTAGCAGGAAGCCGACGATCCCAGCTCACGTGGAACAATCCGTAGATGTAGTATTGTGATGTGTTTCCTACTCGCAAATATCATTTCTTAATTTGTTATAAACAAAAAACCTCAAAAAACAGTGTTCTTTTTGCGATTTTCGCTTGTAAAAACTGAACCGATGGGGCAATCTTGATGCTTTCGAATTGACTAACTGTAGAGAATGAAAAGACGAAAAAAAAATTAACTCCGCACGGACTCGATTGAATTAATATTAACGGAGGAAATTCGGAAAAACCGGATAAATCTGCGCTTTAGCAAAAATTCATAACTCCGCCATTTTCAAAGTTGTAGCGGAGGTTTTACGCGTGAAAGTAGCGATTAGTGGTTACTTTGAGTGTGGACAACCCAGGCGTTGTCCGATGGTTAGTTTTTGCACAATTGCGATTTAAATATTTGTATGCAATATGATTCGGCGAGCCTGGATGCGTCGGAGGTGGTCCGATTTTAATTTTTTGTACGTATTTCAAAAGTATTGATTTTGCGTTAAAATGTTGCGAAATAAGTGAAAAATGCTTGCAAACATGACTGAAAACTACCGCGCGCTCCAAACCGGTCGAGTAGTAGGGGTAGGCTGTCGACGCGGGGAAGCGCGTATCTATAGTAATACAAGCGAACAGCGCGCGCGTATTACTATATATACGTTTCCCCTCTAATCGCACACTTCCCCCATCACTCGACCGCTCTAGCGGGCGCGGGCGTTTTCGCTCATGTTCTCAGTAGTTTATTACCCACTTAAACATGTCCGAATAGACGTCTGAATAGACAACGTCCGAATAGACGTCTAGTTTCCAAATCCGTTTTTTAAATTTCAATCGGACTACCTCAAACGCATCCAGCTCTCGGCAAAAACATTGAAAAAAAAATTCAAATGGGGATTGTGCGCAAACTATTAAACCTACCGAATCCAGTTTTGCACACTGTGCAAAGTTTCAGCTGTTAATATTCAGAAATGGCGGACTTATGAATTAAAAAAAAAAAAGCAAAATTTTCCTGTTTTCCAGCTTTTCTCCAGTTCTAATTATCCGATCGAATCGCTTGACCTGTCATTCTCTTCATAATTTAATTCTCTACAGTTCATCCCGTTGCACCAATAAGATTGCTTCAATAGTTTTCCTTTTACAATAAAAAAAAGTAAAAAAACTCTATTTTTGTTAATAATTGTTTATAAAAAATTATAAAATGGCATTTTCGAGTAGGAAACATAGTGGGAATAAACTACAAACTGTCCTGCACAGGATGGTACAGGCGGCTTCCTGCTAGTCTTTATGTCAAAAGAAGCAATCATTTGTAGCTCTATTGCTTGGCCTAACTTAATTACAGAAATTATCCACATCGACGTACTAAAAAGCCTACTGCGCAAGGCTCCGCATCTTTTAATTTATTTGTAATTATGTGGGTTCATACTCTGTACTTTGAATCAATAATATATTTTTATTAATGATGAATGCCTACCACCTCAAATAATGCAATTAAAATTTTTTATTTAGTCTCCAGAAATATTCTATGTGGTATAACATTTGTTCTCTATATAAACATATTTTCGAGGAAGTTTTATACTACTGATAGCTTTCAATAAAAATAAATTGGTTGCCACATGTATTAATATTGGATTCTTAGATAACAATGCAATCTCCCACGTATTGTCAACACGTATACGCATAAGCGACATCCACTACAATTGCAGTGGATTACATTGCATTACAATTGCATTACAATTGCAGAAGGCTTCCAATACAATCTGGGTAATTTGATTTACCAAGTCGTAAGCACCCGGATAAGCCAATCCAAACCAAGAATATAACCAACAAGGAAACACCTAAACGCTAACACAACACAGCTAAACAGAGTTTATATAATTTTTGTCTTAGTATTATTATCGATCGAGAGATTTTTCCCATAATGTATTATTATAATATTATACATTCTACATCACCGGATATCCCACATTTTTATTAATTCTTTGCAATTATTGCCACGCTTCGCTGCCGCTTGTTTGAGTAATTTGCTATCTGACGTCATCAATGACGTATGGGAATGTTATAAAATTTTGTAGTGAAAGCAGTACTGTTTATACTTTTGTTTTCTTGAGTATTACGTAATATGATGACTGATCGGAATACTGAGGTAAATTACTAGTAGAGCCAACATTTATATTAAATGTTTGTTGTACTACATTGTTTAAAACCCAGTTTAGGACACGAGTATAAATTATTAAAGCTATCAAAATATGATTATATTTTTTTTTACTATTTCTTAACTAAAATGTTGCAAATAATTCTTGTACAGAAATATAAACAAGTCGTTGTAACCCCATTCGTACAAGAAAAGTTTTGTATATTTTTTTTCTCAGAAGCTTTACAAGATAATCCAATTTTAAGATTAAGATTAAGATTAAAACTCTATATAGGTTAAAACTTAGCCAAGGGATCGTAAAAACATAATTATGCAGATGCATCGATAGTTTTGACTTGATATTACCTTTCTTGCTCTAGCGCAGGGTTTCTTAAAGTGTGGGTCGCGTAAAAATTTTTGGGGGTCGCAGCAACATCTGAAACAAATCGTAGAGGTGTCCAGAGAAACGTTGGCAAAGGTGTGCATCATGCTGAATTCCTCTTGCGTGTAGAAAGTTGTTCTAGCGTGCAATGATTAAGCATCAGAGCAGTTATTGGCTTCCATTATATGTTTGTGACGGATGGGTGGTTAAATTTGTCAACTACTAGAAATAATATTGTGAAAGCTGTAGATTCTGCAGTACCTGGATCATCCAGTATTAACAAATGTGAGCATATTATACATTTAGCAAAAAAGAGAAAATACAATGCAACGTTTTTCAATACGGTTTTCCGAAAATAATAAAGATAAGCGTGTGTGCGTGGTTTGTAACTAATACTTGGGTATAGTAAAAGTATGAAACCAGCTAAATTAAAAAGACATCTTCACACAAAATATGCTTATTTGGTAATAGGCCTGTACAGTTTTTTAAAGGCGGTTGCAGTCCTCACAAATGTCCATGTTCGTGTTGATAAAAAATACTTACGAGCATCCTATGAAGCCGCTTACCTAATCGCAACTGCTAAAACACCTCGCACAATTGGTGAAGAATTAATTCAATCAGTTGCGATTAAAATTACTGAAATTACTCACGAAAAAAATATGCAGACGAGTCAAGAAAAATTTTCATGTCAAATGATAGGGAAGTACACGAATTTTGGAAATTAGCAAAGAACAGCGATGACAACTAATTATTAAAAAACATAGTCCAAAATTTGTAATTCAGCGGATGAATCGAGTGAGATTATAAAACTCGCACAGCTTGTTGCTTATGTTAGGTATTGTAATGACAACAGTGTTCACGTAGATTTACTGTTTTGTCGTTCGTCAGATGGACGTACAACAGGTGGGGCAATTTTCCAAAATGTTAATGATTTCTTCGAGGAAGTAGGTCTAGAATGGAATAACTGTCTTGGAGTTTGTACAGACGATTCAGCGGCAATGACAAGACTGAAGACACATACATATATCTGGATTCCATGCTAAGGTTTTTTGTTTTTTTAACTCATTGCATGAATCATCGAATTGTAGTGATTTAAATGCCGTATTAAAAGATGCAGTTAAGGTAATAAATTTCATTAGAATGGAATAACTGTGTTGGAGTTTGTACAGACGATTCAGCGGCAATGACAAGACTGAAGACACATACATATATCTGGATTCCATGCTAAGGTTTTTTGTTTTTTTAACTCATTGCATGAATCATCGAATTGTAGTGATTTAAATGCCGTATTAAAAGATGCAGTTAAGGTAATAAATTTCATTATAAATCGTGCACCTAGTAGTCGTTTCTTTGCAAATTTATTAAGCCAAGATATGGCTTCCGATTTCAGCACACTTCTGCTTCATACAGAAGTGCGATGGCTGTCAAAGGCGCAAGAGAGGTTGCTATTGGCATTAAAAAATTAAGTTATGTTATTTCTTTCTGAAAATAATTCAGAATATGAGAATTTGTTTCATAACGAAAATTGGGTATGTAAGTTATTTTATCTTAACTCATTTTCGAAACTAATCGCTCTGAATATGTTTCTCCAAGGAGAAGTCAAAAACATTTTTACAGTCAAAGACAAAATTCAGGCGTTTATAAAAAAATATATATGGAAATGTTTTCATATACTGAGCATTTTCTTGTCGATACAGAGCTGAGCTTTGATTTAGTTAAGCAGACTGGTTAATTAAGCATTTGGTTGTCTAGAAAGAAATCTAGAAGAAATACTTAGTGCCGGAATGGGATCACAATAAATCAGATTGGATTTAAAATCCATTTGTTGTCAAAATTGAAGAAGTAAATAATTATAATTTTGATTACTAACAAAAGATAAAATAATAAGGAAGACTGTTAGTAGTAAATTGCACTTATAATTTTGAGTGGGGTCGTGGAAAATTGTGTGGGGTACAACTGGTTCGCCGATGAAAAAAGTTTGAGAAGCCCTGCTCTAGCGCATCCCATATGTGTTACAAAAAATACAAACTAATACTTAGTCCAAAAGCCGAAATCTTTCCACTTTTAAACCACGTAACATAACAAACATAAAATTTCGAAAAATTAAAGCTGTTACATTGGATTCCAAAGTAAAAGCCAATATTATTTACAAATAAATAACACAAAACGTTGTTTTAAACTATGTTTATTTCTTATACATAGCACAAATATCAAACATTCTTAACTTTTGCGTAAACGGCATGAAGATGATCTGTTAGCGGAACCTTGGATGTTTGAACGCTGAGTTTGAAGTGCAATCTATCATTATGCTCCTTATAGATGTACAGCCTCCTCAAATTCTCCACAGGATCCCTAACAGAAGTCATCTTTCCAATATTAGTAGTTTTGAAACAAATACAGTCATTTCTCGACGGCCTCAACACAGTTTCTTCTACCGAGGTCCCACCAAAGTTATGAGCTATCAGCAATGCCAATTGATTCGTGGTGGGATTAATTCTTAAGAAGCCTGCGTCGATATACAGGGGTGCTCTCGTGAGAGGATCCCAACTGACCGATTTGTAGATGAGTAACGTTTCACCTGCAGGGATAAACTCGAGTTCTTCGTCAAACTCGAATGATTTGATGGTCGGGTATTTTCCTAAGCCTGGTGAAACGGTACGCCACTTGCCTATGAGGTAAGATATAGGTCTGAACGCGTCGAATAATACGCCAACTGGCATATTATTCTATTTAATTTAGCCTTTGGGCACTGAAAATTTTGACTGCGGTGATACATGGAAATTTTGACAGAATGGTGACAGCCTCTGTCAAATTCTTGATGTAGGTTCAGTAGAGATGTGTGGAGATTATTGTTAGGAGAATTTAAATTTCCCAAAGGTGTCCACCTCTGCAAAAATTATATTGCGACTTAAAGCGATTAAGTATCAGGTTTTTTCCTGTTTAATATCAATAATCTAAACTAGAGCACATAAAATTTGCTACAAAAGAGATATTTATAACCAGTGGCGCGTTATTTCCTATGGGCAAAATTGGCATTTGCCCTGGGCCCCCAATAACACGGGAGACCCAATAACAGGGGGGGGGGCAGACCAGTATTTTGGAAACGCATTTCCGTAATAGACCACTAGACCACTACATCATGCCAATCCTTAGTAGTTGTTACCATAGCAAGCACTCTCGGTAAGACCCCCGTAATCTTTAATACTTTCAACACCATGGCAAAATTATTGGATTTTGTTTTTAGCACCCCTGACGGTTGGGAACCAAAGCCAGTATTTTATAAACTATAAATTAATTCATTAATAAATTACAATTTTAGCAGTTAAACGCATTTTTGCCATAAAGAAAAGCATTATATAATTTGTAAGAGACTAATGAGAAACCTTCGACAAAGTTAGACGAGACAAACACTGTATAAATTTTTCAAAGATTTTTGGTCGACAAGTTTTCTTTTGCTATGGAATTCTGAAAGAATGGGCGCGTTCAGCGAACGCAAAAGTTGGAAAGTCAGCACAAACGCGTTTAGGTTTGCTTAGTATCAAACAGTTGAGTATTCGCTGAACGAGTCTGCTGCCAAAACCGTTGGATTAAAAAAAGTTTCAGCCGTACGCCAAAAGGTGGCATGTCCAGCATCTAATCACCGACAAATGTTCACTTACTACTATACATCATGAGACAGAAAAGTCAATCTGAAGTACGTCGAAAAACTAAAATAACTTGACACTTGTCAAAATGACATATGTGACCTTTGTGCACAAACGTCAGAAATAGTATACTTTTTGAGGTTAAAATGGGCCGCTGTCAACTCAACAAGAAAATTTTCCGCTGAGAAGGATGAGCAACGTTTGATTGTCAACGCCTAGTCGGCGGAACCGTTCAGCGAACCGCTGCTGTCAACTGCCGCAACGGTTGCGTTCGCTGAACGCTCCCATTGAGTGCGCCAAAAAAGTCTAGATACTAAAAGTGTAGTGTCTAAAATTATTTATTATTATTTGTTAAGAATACCCTTTTATTTATTAAGACATCTTTCACTTGCTATAAATTTTGATTTCTTAATTGTTAAGGTATTTAATTGTTATTTTGTTTTTCTTAAAAATATTTATTTGTTGCATTAAATAATTATCTAGATACTTATATTAAATTTTGTTGCAAAAAACTCAACATCTTGCCTATTAGTTATTATTTTTGTTGTTACTAATTGCTTATAAAAGTTATATTACCATTCAATTCTGAAGGTCCTTATGCAACTGCCATCGGAAAGAAATTTCAATATTTACGAAAATTATTTATGCAAATTTTGGTGTGGACTAGAAATATAGAAATGCTTTCCGATGGCAGTTGCGTCTGATTATTGTCTGCTGTAATACAGTATAAAATATAATTCAATGATAACTATAAGACCACAAGTTATTTTCTTCTGAACTTTGCTAGACTTGCACTCTGGAGTATTGTAGTGCGTGTTTGTAGTAGGGATGAGTCGTTCGCGAACGAACCGTACAAAATGAACGGGTCAAATGTCTGAATCGTTCGATCCGGATCAACCCTGGCAAACTGACCCGTTCAGTAGGAGATCCGGTTCAGTAGTTCGCTCGTTTACGGCGTTTACGCTCTAGGCTCATTTTTACTCAAGGCAGACAGTCCAGCTTTTTGAATCGACCGGCGCGGCGCGGCGGCGTCTTTGATGCACGTGTTCATTTGTTTCCAGTGGCGCGTAAACTACATAATATGTATATACATTATACATATGAGATTTTTGCGGTGAAATTGAACGATTTGTTTAGTTAACCATACAGAACTTATTGAAAACTATTGTATAAATTCCGTAAAATCAGCTTTCGAAAATCGCTAAAAGATCAAAATTAGATTTAATTATTTAAATTATGTACATGCAAATACCATTGACTTATTACTTATTAGCCTTAGTAGCATTTTTATAGGATCTATTTTGTTTTTGCTACTGAATGGTGGTAATTTCTATCAGCATAAATTACAAGAAAAACTATGTTAAATCAGAAAATTCCAGTTCTGACAAAAAAAAAACAATATTCGCAGGAGTTAGGCCGTCGCGCGGCGATATATTCGTAAAAATGACCCCCCTGCCACATAGGGCCGCTGCGATGGCTGAACGAAGATACCAATGAACGGTTTGTTCACTAGATCCGTCTATAACCTGTATGAAATACGTTCATTTTGAACGGTTCGGTCGCTCGGTCGGTCCATATGAAAGTCGTTCATTTTGAACGGGTCCGTTTGAACGGGTCATTTTAGTGAGCCGGTTCGACTGAACCGGCTCACTGAAATGACCGAGAATGCCCATCCCTAGTTTGTAGTGAGTTGGCATACGTGTTTACAATAGCGACGATTTTGAATGTACTATATCATCGACTAGAAAACTCAAACAGTCCAGTTTGAGACATGTTTATAGTAGCGTCATCTACATCTGGTGATTTTTTTATTTCGAAGCTTTTGAGAGAAGTTCGCTATTTGAATTGAGACGGGAGCCTTAATTCAACACTGTATGTCGGGTTTCAGATATAGCTATCTGAAACTAGTCATGAAAAATAGCACTAGTTTCCAAGTTTTTACTTTTTTCATGTAATACGATCTAGATATGCCGGAAAACAAAATTTTACCCTACAGCAAGAAAAGTGATATCAAGTCAAAATTGTCAGGTTAATCTAAAATTTATGACTTTTTAGTCATACCTACCGGGTGATCTATAGATGAGAAAATACAGTTACAATAAAGAATAAAAGTCATCTTTTAAGAAATTCACTTGTTTATATACAAGTTATGTTAGGGTGCCTATAATTTTATCAAAAGTGTTTTAAGGGCCCTTCCATATGTTATATCACAGGAAAACAATAATTGCAATAATTATTTATAATTTATATTGTAAACAAAATCAAAACCCACCTAATTAGCAGGTTTGAATTGTTTCTAGTATTTTCAGAAAGAAAATAGTATCAATACTAGTATAATTTTTAATAACAAATACATAAACAATGAAAAGACTAAAATTAGTTGGAATCTACTTCATTATCGAATATTCAATACTAAAAATATGCATTCACCATATGATACCACGTTGACGGACAAATACCAAGAAAACTCCATGATAAGAATTCAACTCAGTATCCGATTTGCCTACATTGTAGAATGTTAAAACAGACTGCTATTCATACCCCCAACCCTTCTAAATCATTAAGTACAAAACAAAAAAGAATATTTAAAAAAATAGTTTGTGTAGAACTTCTCTTGACCCCTATAACCCTAACATTCTAGGCTAGAAGTAGCTTTGTTCATAGCGCGAGACAGCTTAAGCATTTTCCATCTCTTTTTATCTGTACATTGCGGTGGTTCCCCCCGTCATTTACCCAGTGGCGTACGCCTCCCTTTCGGGGGCATTCTTTACACAATTTGGGGATGGGCGTGTAAATTGATTAATTAGAAAGGGGGAACCGGGTCCCTGTCGGTGTTGGTCATTTGTCTCTCTTCATTTCAGACCACCACCCTTATAGGTTTACTAAAAACTGCACGTTTGCTGCGTTTAGTGAGGGTAGCGAGGAAAATAGACAGGTACTCAGAGTATGGTGCCGCTGTACTTCTGTTGCTGATGGCCACATTCGCATTGATAGCGCATTGGCTAGCTTGCATATGGTGAGTAGATCTAGTGTAGTCTACGTAAAATAAAAGATTTCAGTTCTGATGTCTGGTTTTATTTGTTTTCTTGCGTACCGGTTTCGGGATTGCTCCCGTCTTCAGCGCAATCTACATAAAAACATGAAAACAATTAACAAAGATACATATTAAAAATTCTTAACCTACAAACCGTCTAGAGTACGTATAATTCATGACGAACGAGCTTTTTCATTGCTATGGTTCTTGCGTCGATTCCTATGGTGTTCCAGTGATAGGTGGCAATTACTGGTTGTAGAGAATCACAGAGATTATCACTAATTAGAAGAAATTTGTCGGAGCGAACAGCTGTGGCGTATAAAACAACCGCGTGCGATGGAGTAAGGCCGGGTTGGTCAGTTCGGTATCACTGATGTAGATGGCGTTGTTGCAGGGGGACATGTATAAAGTTTGAAAACATTCTGTTGTTGTTGAATTCCGTAATGTCATTAAGAATGTTGTTCGGGTCTATCGCTTTATGTCTGCGTATTTCCAGCTCTTCCACAATGTCCATTCTACGTGATTTATTCATTTGATGCATTAGCGTCATGTTGTCAATAGTTGTAGTATGACCTGTGTCCGTAAGATGTCGCCCCAGTGCAGAATTTTGTTTTCTGTTGATGTGTTCGTTAAATCTTATCCTCAAATTTCTACCAGTTTGGCCCAAATAAAAATTATCACAGTCATTGCATTTTATTTTGTATATTCCGCTCTTTTCCGTCCTGTCTATTTTGTGTTTGCAATTAACGAGAAAACTACTTATTTTGAAATTGGTTCTTAAAGCCGGTGTGATGTTGTACTTTTCTAATGATTTTCTGATAGGTGCTGACAAAGATCTATTATAATCAAGTATTACATATTTAGTTTTCATTTTTATATTGGGGTAGATCATGTTGTTGATGTTTGTTCTATGTATCTTGTTATAAACTGTCTGTAGATCTGTATTACCATAGCCATTGTCTTCAGCAATTTGCATTATGGTACGAATTTCTGAGGTAAAGTTACAGTCGTTTAAGGGGATATGAAGCGCTCTATTGAAGAGAAACCGAAGAGCTGCTTCCTTGTAGTTATGGGACGTGTAGCTGGATTTTGGGATTATAATATCTGTACTTGTGGGTTTACGATATATATTATAATTTAATTTTTCATTCTCTCTGTGCAAAGTGATATCCAAAAAATTCAGTTTGTTATTGTTCTCCCTCTCTATCGTGAAATTTAAGTCGTCAATGCTATTGAAAAGATTGTGTAACGCCACAAGTTTGGCATTACTGCCTTCATAAATAATGAGAATATCGTCAACATAACGGCAGTAGTGTTTAATGTCGGCTGTGAAATGGCTATTTTTTTCCGAAAAAATTTTTTCTTCTATATTGTTGATATAAAATTCAGCTATTAAGCCTGAGATTGATGATCCCATGGCTACCCCGTGGTTCATACGGTAGTAGTTATTGTTAAAAATAAAGAAATTTTGATCTGTGACAACTTCTAAGAGTTCCATTAGGTACTCTATATCTATGACGTCCAAGTAGTCGTGTTCTGTTAATTTGCTTAAAAGAAATTTCTTGATGATAGACAGTGTTTTTTTGATCGGTATGTTAGTGTATAAGTTCACGATGTCGAGGGAAATCAACTTAGAATTCTTGTTTAAGGTGAGATCTTTTGTGGAAGTTATCAGTTTCGAAGAGTTGTCGATGGAGTAGGTGGACTTAAATTTGAAAATGTTGTGGAGTATGTGCTGTAAAGCCTTTGAGATCTTCTCCACGGGGGTATTAATATTGGAAACAATAGGTCTTATGCTTTTGTCGGGCTTGTGGAGCTTTATTAGGCTGTATAGAATAGGACATATATTATTCATGTTTATCAGGTTGTAAGGTTTATAGTTAAATTTCTCTAATGTTGCCTGGGAATTTTTTATAGCATGTTTAACTGTTTTAATGAATTTCGGGAGTGGGTTGACTTTGAGCTCAGTTATGTCATTATTGTGGAAAAAGGACAAGGTCTTGGATATGTACATGTCTCTGTTCAAAAGTACCAAACCTGAATTTTTGTCTCCAAATGTGCAGATGACTTGTTCTTGGTTCATTCTTCTCTTGAAATTAGTTAGGGTTTTTATGGTGTGGTTCATGTCTGTGTGGTCCTGATGTTGAAGTTTCTTTTGTTTTAGAATAGATGTTATTTCTTCTCTTATCTGCGGAAAATCGGTGCATCTGTACAGCTGCGATTCGATATCAATGGAGGTGTTGATGTTGAACTTCTCAGTAGTTGAAGTGGTTGTCACAATATGTTTGTGGCCAATGTTCAATAACTGTGTTTCATTTCTGTCTAAAGTCATAGTGGAGAGGTTTGTGTATCGTGGAGCAAATGTCGCTCTGAAGTCTTTGTCGCATTCTATGGTGGTGTAGGGGTGAACGGTGGAGATTCTCTTTATTTTCAAGTCAGTAGCAAATGTCCTCTGTCTCGCGTCACTGGAATTGTCTTGTCTGCTCAGTCGTTTATTACTTTCTTTCTCCCTTATAAGGCTCCTCATTTTTCTCCTTCTCTTTTCACATCCCTCCGATAGTTTGTAGTATATCTCAGTGTCAAATTTCTCCATAATAGATTCGTGTTCAATGTGGTGCAATATCTTGGCAAGGCGTCTATGCAAATACTTGAGCTTCGTGCTGTGTTTAGTTTCGTCTGAGTAGTGTTCTCTCAAACGTTTCTTAATAAGTTGTCTCTCTAGGTCTTCGGTTCTATGTCTAAAATTCTTCGGTAACTTGATCTTAAAAGCCTTCGGGGTGACTCCGTTATTTAATGCCTGGTGCAGGAAATCAATGTGGCCTCTGGTGATGACTCGCTTTTCCATGAATTTACGTAGATTTTGGAGTAGTACGGATAACTCCGCATTTTGCATATTGGCTAGGAATATCTCCATATTTATCAGAAAATGTTAACGTAAAATAAAAGATTTCAGTTCTGATGTCTGGTTTTATTTGTTTTCTTGCGTACCGGTTTCGGGATTGCTCCCGTCTTCAGCGCAATCTACATAAAAACATGAAAACAATTAACAAAGATACATATTAAAAATTCTTAACCTACAAACCGTCTAGAGTACGTATAATTCATGACGAACGAGCTTTTTCATTGCTATGGTTCTTGCGTCGATTCCTATGGTGTTCCAGTGATAGGTGGCAATTACTGGTTGTAGAGAATCACAGAGATTATCACTAATTAGAAGAAATTTGTCGGAGCGAACAGCTGTGGCGTATAAAACAACCGCGTGCGATGGAGTAAGGCCGGGTTGGTCAGTTCGGTATCACTGATGTAGATGGCGTTGTTGCAGGGGGACATGTATAAAGTTTGAAAACATTCTGTTGTTGTTGAATTCCGTAATGTCATTAAGAATGTTGTTCGGGTCTATCGCTTTATGTCTGCGTATTTCCAGCTCTTCCACAATGTCCATTCTACGTGATTTATTCATTTGATGCATTAGCGTCATGTTGTCAATAGTTGTAGTATGACCTGTGTCCGTAAGATGTCGCCCCAGTGCAGAATTTTGTTTTCTGTTGATGTGTTCGTTAAATCTTATCCTCAAATTTCTACCAGTTTGGCCCAAATAAAAATTATCACAGTCATTGCATTTTATTTTGTATATTCCGCTCTTTTCCGTCCTGTCTATTTTGTGTTTGCAATTAACGAGAAAACTACTTATTTTGAAATTGGTTCTTAAAGCCGGTGTGATGTTGTACTTTTCTAATGATTTTCTGATAGGTGCTGACAAAGATCTATTATAATCAAGTATTACATATTTAGTTTTCATTTTTATATTGGGGTAGATCATGTTGTTGATGTTTGTTCTATGTATCTTGTTATAAACTGTCTGTAGATCTGTATTACCATAGCCATTGTCTTCAGCAATTTGCATTATGGTACGAATTTCTGAGGTAAAGTTACAGTCGTTTAAGGGGATATGAAGCGCTCTATTGAAGAGAAACCGAAGAGCTGCTTCCTTGTAGTTATGGGACGTGTAGCTGGATTTTGGGATTATAATATCTGTACTTGTGGGTTTACGATATATATTATAATTTAATTTTTCATTCTCTCTGTGCAAAGTGATATCCAAAAAATTCAGTTTGTTATTGTTCTCCCTCTCTATCGTGAAATTTAAGTCGTCAATGCTATTGAAAAGATTGTGTAACGCCACAAGTTTGGCATTACTGCCTTCATAAATAATGAGAATATCGTCAACATAACGGCAGTAGTGTTTAATGTCGGCTGTGAAATGGCTATTTTTTTCCGAAAAAATTTTTTCTTCTATATTGTTGATATAAAATTCAGCTATTAAGCCTGAGATTGATGATCCCATGGCTACCCCGTGGTTCATACGGTAGTAGTTATTGTTAAAAATAAAGAAATTTTGATCTGTGACAACTTCTAAGAGTTCCATTAGGTACTCTATATCTATGACGTCCAAGTAGTCGTGTTCTGTTAATTTGCTTAAAAGAAATTTCTTGATGATAGACAGTGTTTTTTTGATCGGTATGTTAGTGTATAAGTTCACGATGTCGAGGGAAATCAACTTAGAATTCTTGTTTAAGGTGAGATCTTTTGTGGAAGTTATCAGTTTCGAAGAGTTGTCGATGGAGTAGGTGGACTTAAATTTGAAAATGTTGTGGAGTATGTGCTGTAAAGCCTTTGAGATCTTCTCCACGGGGGTATTAATATTGGAAACAATAGGTCTTATGCTTTTGTCGGGCTTGTGGAGCTTTATTAGGCTGTATAGAATAGGACATATATTATTCATGTTTATCAGGTTGTAAGGTTTATAGTTAAATTTCTCTAATGTTGCCTGGGAATTTTTTATAGCATGTTTAACTGTTTTAATGAATTTCGGGAGTGGGTTGACTTTGAGCTCAGTTATGTCATTATTGTGGAAAAAGGACAAGGTCTTGGATATGTACATGTCTCTGTTCAAAAGTACCAAACCTGAATTTTTGTCTCCAAATGTGCAGATGACTTGTTCTTGGTTCATTCTTCTCTTGAAATTAGTTAGGGTTTTTATTGTGTGGTTCATGTCTGTGTGGTCCTGATGTTGAAGTTTCTTTTGTTTTAGAATAGATGTTATTTCTTCTCTTATCTGCGGAAAATCGGTGCATCTGTACAGCTGCGATTCGATATCAATGGAGGTGTTGATGTTGAACTTCTCAGTAGTTGAAGTGGTTGTCACAATATGTTTGTGGCCAATGTTCAATAACTGTGTTTCATTTCTGTCTAAAGTCATAGTGGAGAGGTTTGTGTATCGTGGAGCAAATGTCGCTCTGAAGTCTTTGTCGCATTCTATGGTGGTGTAGGGGTGAACGGTGGAGATTCTCTTTATTTTCAAGTCAGTAGCAAATGTCCTCTGTCTCGCGTCACTGGAATTGTCTTGTCTGCTCAGTCGTTTATTACTTTCTTTCTCCCTTATAAGGCTCCTCATTTTTCTCCTTCTCTTTTCACATCCCTCCGATAGTTTGTAGTATATCTCAGTGTCAAATTTCTCCATAATAGATTCGTGTTCAATGTGGTGCAATATCTTGGCAAGGCGTCTATGCAAATACTTGAGCTTCGTGCTGTGTTTAGTTTCGTCTGAGTAGTGTTCTCTCAAACGTTTCTTAATAAGTTGTCTCTCTAGGTCTTCGGTTCTATGTCTAAAATTCTTCGGTAACTTGATCTTAAAAGCCTTCGGGGTGACTCCGTTATTTAATGCCTGGTGCAGGAAATCAATGTGGCCTCTGGTGATGACTCGCTTTTCCATGAATTTACGTAGATTTTGGAGTAGTACGGATAACTCCGCATTTTGCATATTGGCTAGGAATATCTCCATATTTATCAGAAAATGTTAACGTAAAATAAAAGATTTCAGTTCTGATGTCTGGTTTTATTTGTTTTCTTGCGTACCGGTTTCGGGATTGCTCCCGTCTTCAGCGCAATCTACATAAAAACATGAAAACAATTAACAAAGATACATATTAAAAATTCTTAACCTACAAACCGTCTAGAGTACGTATAATTCATGACGAACGAGCTTTTTCATTGCTATGGTTCTTGCGTCGATTCCTATGGTGTTCCAGTGATAGGTGGCAATTACTGGTTGTAGAGAATCACAGAGATTATCACTAATTAGAAGAAATTTGTCGGAGCGAACAGCTGTGGCGTATAATGACATAACTGAGCTCAAAGTCAACCCACTCCCGAAATTCATTAAAACAGTTAAACATGCTATAAAAAATTCCCAGGCAACATTAGAGAAATTTAACTATAAACCTTACAACCTGATAAACATGAATAATATATGTCCTATTCTATACAGCCTAATAAAGCTCCACAAGCCCGACAAAAGCATAAGACCTATTGTTTCCAATATTAATACCCCCGTGGAGAAGATCTCAAAGGCTTTACAGCACATACTCCACAACATTTTCAAATTTAAGTCCACCTACTCCATCGACAACTCTTCGAAACTGATAACTTCCACAAAAGATCTCACCTTAAACAAGAATTCTAAGTTGATTTCCCTCGACATCGTGAACTTATACACTAACATACCGATCAAAAAAACACTGTCTATCATCAAGAAATTTCTTTTAAGCAAATTAACAGAACACGACTACTTGGACGTCATAGATATAGAGTACCTAATGGAACTCTTAGAAGTTGTCACAGATCAAAATTTCTTTATTTTTAACAATAACTACTACCGTATGAACCACGGGGTAGCCATGGGATCATCAATCTCAGGCTTAATAGCTGAATTTTATATCAACAATATAGAAGAAAAAATTTTTTCGGAAAAAAATAGCCATTTCACAGCCGACATTAAACACTACTGCCGTTATGTTGACGATATTCTCATTATTTATGAAGGCAGTAATGCCAAACTTGTGGCGTTACACAATCTTTTCAATAGCATTGACGACTTAAATTTCACGATAGAGAGGGAGAACAATAACAAACTGAATTTTTTGGATATCACTTTGCACAGAGAGAATGAAAAATTAAATTATAATATATATCGTAAACCCACAAGTACAGATATTATAATCCCAAAATCCAGCTACACGTCCCATAACTACAAGGAAGCAGCTCTTCGGTTTCTCTTCAATAGAGCGCTTCATATCCCCTTAAACGACTGTAACTTTACCTCAGAAATTCGTACCATAATGCAAATTGCTGAAGACAATGGCTATGGTAATACAGATCTACAGACAGTTTATAACAAGATACATAGAACAAACATCAACAACATGATCTACCCCAATATAAAAATGAAAACTAAATATGTAATACTTGATTATAATAGATCTTTGTCAGCACCTATCAGAAAATCATTAGAAAAGTACAACATCACACCGGCTTTAAGAACCAATTTCAAAATAAGTAGTTTTCTCGTTAATTGCAAACACAAAATAGACAGGACGGAAAAGAGCGGAATATACAAAATAAAATGCAATGACTGTGATAATTTTTATTTGGGCCAAACTGGTAGAAATTTGAGGATAAGATTTAACGAACACATCAACAGAAAACAAAATTCTGCACTGGGGCGACATCTTACGGACACAGGTCATACTACAACTATTGACAACATGACGCTAATGCATCAAATGAATAAATCACGTAGAATGGACATTGTGGAAGAGCTGGAAATACGCAGACATAAAGCGATAGACCCGAACAACATTCTTAATGACATTACGGAATTCAACAACAACAGAATGTTTTCAAACTTTATACATGTCCCCCTGCAACAACGCCATCTACATCAGTGATACCGAACTGACCAACCCGGCCTTACTCCATCGCACGCGGTTGTTTTATACGCCACAGCTGTTCGCTCCGACAAATTTCTTCTAATTAGTGATAATCTCTGTGATTCTCTACAACCAGTAATTGCCACCTATCACTGGAACACCATAGGAATCGACGCAAGAACCATAGCAATGAAAAAGCTCGTTCGTCATGAATTATACGTACTCTAGACGGTTTGTAGGTTAAGAATTTTTAATATGTATCTTTGTTAATTGTTTTCATGTTTTTATGTAGATTGCGCTGAAGACGGGAGCAATCCCGAAACCGGTACGCAAGAAAACAAATAAAACCAGACATCAGAACTGAAATCTTTTATTTTACGTTAACATTTTCTGATAAATATGGAGATATTCCTAGCCAATATGCAAAATGCGGAGTTATCCGTACTACTCCAAAATCTACGTAAATTCATGGAAAAGCGAGTCATCACCAGAGGCCACATTGATTTCCTGCACCAGGCATTAAATAACGGAGTCACCCCGAAGGCTTTTAAGATCAAGTTACCGAAGAATTTTAGACATAGAACCGAAGACCTAGAGAGACAACTTATTAAGAAACGTTTGAGAGAACACTACTCAGACGAAACTAAACACAGCACGAAGCTCAAGTATTTGCATAGACGCCTTGCCAAGATATTGCACCACATTGAACACGAATCTATTATGGAGAAATTTGACACTGAGATATACTACAAACTATCGGAGGGATGTGAAAAGAGAAGGAGAAAAATGAGGAGCCTTATAAGGGAGAAAGAAAGTAATAAACGACTGAGCAGACAAGACAATTCCAGTGACGCGAGACAGAGGACATTTGCTACTGACTTGAAAATAAAGAGAATCTCCACCGTTCACCCCTACACCACCATAGAATGCGACAAAGACTTCAGAGCGACATTTGCTCCACGATACACAAACCTCTCCACTATGACTTTAGACAGAAATGAAACACAGTTATTGAACATTGGCCACAAACATATTGTGACAACCACTTCAACTACTGAGAAGTTCAACATCAACACCTCCATTGATATCGAATCGCAGCTGTACAGATGCACCGATTTTCCGCAGATAAGAGAAGAAATAACATCTATTCTAAAACAAAAGAAACTTCAACATCAGGACCACACAGACATGAACCACACCATAAAAACCCTAACTAATTTCAAGAGAAGAATGAACCAAGAACAAGTCATCTGCACATTTGGAGACAAAAATTCAGGTTTGGTACTTTTGAACAGAGACATGTACATATCCAAGACCTTGTCCTTTTTCCACAATAATGACATAACTGAGCTCAAAGTCAACCCACTCCCGAAATTCATTAAAACAGTTAAACATGCTATAAAAAATTCCCAGGCAACATTAGAGAAATTTAACTATAAACCTTACAACCTGATAAACATGAATAATATATGTCCTATTCTATACAGCCTAATAAAGCTCCACAAGCCCGACAAAAGCATAAGACCTATTGTTTCCAATATTAATACCCCCGTGGAGAAGATCTCAAAGGCTTTACAGCACATACTCCACAACATTTTCAAATTTAAGTCCACCTACTCCATCGACAACTCTTCGAAACTGATAACTTCCACAAAAGATCTCACCTTAAACAAGAATTCTAAGTTGATTTCCCTCGACATCGTGAACTTATACACTAACATACCGATCAAAAAAACACTGTCTATCATCAAGAAATTTCTTTTAAGCAAATTAACAGAACACGACTACTTGGACGTCATAGATATAGAGTACCTAATGGAACTCTTAGAAGTTGTCACAGATCAAAATTTCTTTATTTTTAACAATAACTACTACCGTATGAACCACGGGGTAGCCATGGGATCATCAATCTCAGGCTTAATAGCTGAATTTTATATCAACAATATAGAAGAAAAAATTTTTTCGGAAAAAAATAGCCATTTCACAGCCGACATTAAACACTACTGCCGTTATGTTGACGATATTCTCATTATTTATGAAGGCAGTAATGCCAAACTTGTGGCGTTACACAATCTTTTCAATAGCATTGACGACTTAAATTTCACGATAGAGAGGGAGAACAATAACAAACTGAATTTTTTGGATATCACTTTGCACAGAGAGAATGAAAAATTAAATTATAATATATATCGTAAACCCACAAGTACAGATATTATAATCCCAAAATCCAGCTACACGTCCCATAACTACAAGGAAGCAGCTCTTCGGTTTCTCTTCAATAGAGCGCTTCATATCCCCTTAAACGACTGTAACTTTACCTCAGAAATTCGTACCATAATGCAAATTGCTGAAGACAATGGCTATGGTAATACAGATCTACAGACAGTTTATAACAAGATACATAGAACAAACATCAACAACATGATCTACCCCAATATAAAAATGAAAACTAAATATGTAATACTTGATTATAATAGATCTTTGTCAGCACCTATCAGAAAATCATTAGAAAAGTACAACATCACACCGGCTTTAAGAACCAATTTCAAAATAAGTAGTTTTCTCGTTAATTGCAAACACAAAATAGACAGGACGGAAAAGAGCGGAATATACAAAATAAAATGCAATGACTGTGATAATTTTTATTTGGGCCAAACTGGTAGAAATTTGAGGATAAGATTTAACGAACACATCAACAGAAAACAAAATTCTGCACTGGGGCGACATCTTACGGACACAGGTCATACTACAACTATTGACAACATGACGCTAATGCATCAAATGAATAAATCACGTAGAATGGACATTGTGGAAGAGCTGGAAATACGCAGACATAAAGCGATAGACCCGAACAACATTCTTAATGACATTACGGAATTCAACAACAACAGAATGTTTTCAAACTTTATACATGTCCCCCTGCAACAACGCCATCTACATCAGTGATACCGAACTGACCAACCCGGCCTTACTCCATCGCACGCGGTTGTTTTATACGCCACAGCTGTTCGCTCCGACAAATTTCTTCTAATTAGTGATAATCTCTGTGATTCTCTACAACCAGTAATTGCCACCTATCACTGGAACACCATAGGAATCGACGCAAGAACCATAGCAATGAAAAAGCTCGTTCGTCATGAATTATACGTACTCTAGACGGTTTGTAGGTTAAGAATTTTTAATATGTATCTTTGTTAATTGTTTTCATGTTTTTATGTAGATTGCGCTGAAGACGGGAGCAATCCCGAAACCGGTACGCAAGAAAACAAATAAAACCAGACATCAGAACTGAAATCTTTTATTTTACGTTAACATTTTCTGATAAATATGGAGATATTCCTAGCCTAGTGTAGTCTAGGTTAGTTAGGTTTAGTGTAGTTGTAGAAGAGGTTTACATTAATGTGTGTTTAGGTGCTGTGATGGTTCAGGTGTTTAAGTCAATGCTCTAGTTGTTAACGTTAATTTAAAATTCGATGATATGTAACCAAAACATAAACCAAAAGTTAATAATTTTTGCTAGACTACAGCCCTAACAATCAGCATTTTCTATTAAATTTATTCGTTTAAATAAAATATGGCATAGGTACATGCCAATAACCTGGGCGGGTTACGCCGCACAGTGAAAAATTCCCAAAAAGCTGGCCAAAACTCATATTTATAGTTTTCAAACTAAACAGAATTGACTCTACATAACAACTCTTTGATCACTCGCGTATAAGAAACGTAAATTGAAAAAATGTTCGCTAAACCGGTTAAGCATGGTATCAGTTCAAAGTTTAGATTTGTGCAAAGCGTATGTTTGGGTGTTTGGACACAATTGCAATAATTGTAACTTTCTGTGGGGTTGTTGACCATAACATTATTATGTTTATAAAACTAAGAGTGTTCCCCAGGGTATGTCAATACGTTTTATAATTTATTCTATGTAGTTCAATAATATAACATGTTTTTTGCAACTTTTATTACAACGTAGCAAACATTTTATAAACTTAAAGTTCGCCTAGACTTTTATAAAATTCCCCGCATATCCCCGGTTAGAATTATAGCTCATTGTAAAGATCGGACTTTGTACTTTTTGAATATGTAGACAGTTTCTCCTCACTTACTCAAAATGAATTTCTGTTTATTTTTAGAATGTAGTACATACAATTTACGTATGCGCCTATGGGAAGGCTCTTTAACTTATTTTTATTAACCTTGACGATTCAACTTTGTTGGAGGATTTCTAGTTCTTTGAGATATTTTTGAGGTTGGATTGATTTTTTCTTGCCAAAAATTGCGTCATCCTTTAAATTTTGTATTGCATCCAATGCATTTTCGTTGTATTTTAAGACGACTTGAAAAACAGCAGACAACTGAGCACAAAATTTAAAAAATTTTTGAGTATTATAATTAATTGTAGCTAAAAGCAAAAAAATAGTTTTGCTAATCTTGGTGATAAAAATTGTTGAAATGTCGTTTTTGGATTGTATGGCATGTGTGCCTGGATATTGAAAGGGACCGATTCCAGAACAGAATGATTTTAGACGCAAAAAAGACAGTTTTAAAACTCTGAAATCAGCCATAATGACAAATATTCAGTTAGTTATGAAGAAGCGAGCAACATGGTTTGCGAAACGTCAGCAATTAATAATTTTGACGCATGGCATACCCTGGAATCATTATTTTCTAATATCATTACTATTAGTAGCAAAAATTGTATCAACGGAACCTGAAAATAAAGAAGACAGTTCCGAATATGAAGATGTAGAAAGTGCAGTATAGATGAATATAGTGAAGCTGATGATGAAGATGAAGAAGACCAAGACGAATGAACAAATACATTTTTATATTCTTTTTTATAATTTTATTGTATTCAATAGGCGCAATATCCTTGTATTTACTAAATTTTGAAAATAACTTATTTCATTCATATTTAAATTATTAAAGAAGAATACTTAGCAAAACCAAATTTCCATTTTAACCTTTGGTGCCTAGAATAAATCCTCTATTACATTATGTATGTTCACTATGATAGAAAATTAATTAAGTGCGTTGCCATTTCATAATACGGGAACAAGCGGATTTATACCTGGTTGGGACATACTTTTCAGGATTTGTCAGCTTCCAGGTTATTTTGTTCTTCTACGCTTCTAATTTTGGCTTTGTAATTTCCAACCCCGAAAACTCCCGAATGCTAAATTTCAACTAAATTCAGAATATAATAAACAAATGTCACCCAATATATGATCCGCCATTTTGCTTTTTTATTTTAGGTTCGAATTTATGATCATCTACCTCGAATCCCCGCCAATACTGAATTTCCGCTAAATTGAATGTAGTTTTTGTACAAATGTCCGTACTTTGAATTCATATTTATAATCAGCGACCCCAAATCCCCGTCTAATAAGGAATTTCAGCTAAATTGAAAGTAATTTAAGAACTGATGTCCGCCATATTGGATCCGCCATTTTAATTTTTGTTTATTTATTTCGGATTTATTATCATCTACTCCAATCAACTTCACAAATACTTAATTTCCACTAAATGGAAAATAGTTTTCGAACAACTTTTGTTTTTTTAACTTAGAATTTAGATTTATCATCAGCGACTCCAAATCCCTCCTAATACCGAATTTCAGCTAAATTGAAAATAATTTAAGGATTGATGTCCGCCATATTGGTTCGGCCATTTCGTTTTTTCAACTTTTGTTTCGGATTTGTAATCGGCGACCCTTCAAATATTAGATTACCGAGTTTTACCTAAATAGAAAATGCTTTCTACTTTTGGCCAGGTTTTTGGGAATATTTCACACCGTGCGCCGGTCACAGTCCAATTAAAAGCCACCCGTAACGTGCACGTTCGACATGCAAACTAATATGTATCACTATCACGTCTGGAAAAAAATACTATAATGGCGTCTGTTACCACTAATGAGAACGCTATTAGGGAATAATCAACTGATTTGAATGATTAGGACTAAAGCACGGGCAGTCACCAATTGGACAAATTATTTCATGACTATCTAAACCTACAACATACAGTAAGCCGATGTCTAAGAGACGTAACAAATGCATTGAATCGACCACAAATATTCAATATGGCACCTTTGGAATGCAAAGCTGCTCCTAATACAATGGAAAATCAGTACATTAATGCACAAAAGTAATCAACATGCACGATAAAATTAATTTAATTAATGCCTGTTAATGTTAATGTCATAACAGCCATAACAGTTATTTAGCCATAACAGTAATGTGAACTTACCTACTTTAAGCGAAAATTTATAGGTTAGGTTAGAATCATGTCAAACTGCCGCCAAGCACAATAACGCTGCCTTCAACGGTAGCAAATGAAAGCTACCTGTTAATGTTAATGTCTGTTAGCAATAACAGTAATGTGAACTTACCCATTTTAAGCGAAAATGTATAAGTTAGGTTAGAATCATGTTAAACTGCCGCCAAGCCCAATAACGCTGCCTTAGGGCACGGACACACATCGAGCGTATATCGTAGCGGAAAGCGTTTTCTGTATGTTCGAACATATAGAAAACACCGAGCGTATAGAGGAGCGGAAAGCGTTTTCGGTACGTTCGAACATATAATAATAATAATAATCCACGCCTTAACATCCCCCAACAGCTTTCGCCACTACGGGGGCATCGGCAGGCCCGAATTATCATTATTATGGCCCGCGTCTGTGGCACGTCTTAAGTTGTTTGGCTTTCAGCATTCGCCGTGGAGTAAAGGAAAACCACAGAAAAACCTTTACCCTGAAAGCAGGGCGTGAGACTCGAACTCACGCCCCCCAGACTGATAGCCAAGCGTGTTACCGCTGGGCCACAGTCTCGCCACACCTTGTATATAGAAAACGCTTTCCGCTACGCTATACGCTCGATGTGTGTCCGTGCCTTTAATCGGTAGCACATGAAAGCTAGCCCCAGGGTGAGAACACCTGTAGTTGAGAAAAAGTTGAATAAACTTTTTTGTGCAGAATTTTGTAAGGGATAATTTTGTACCGGTGCGAACATTGCTAAATTGTGGCCGTTTAGAGGTAAAGCGCAAAAAGCGCAAATGTGCACGTTAGTACTTTGCACAGATACTTGTACCGTGCAAACTATCTGTGAGTAAGTCATTCTCACGCTTTTAGTCTACTGAAGAAGTTATCTTTATACTACTATTATATTAGATATTATACTATATCAGATTGCACCCATGTAAAGAAAATAGTAACTGAGATATTTAATTGTTTGTCAAAAAAATTAAATTTTTTAAAACTACCCAAATTTTTGCAAGTTTTGTCCTACATATATAGTCAGACAATAACTAAAACCAATAGGTAGATACTGTAGTCATGAACAATTAGATGCGCATACAAGGCAATTCTAGCACGAAGAGATTTTTTAATATTTTTCAAATGGCTATTTCTTGAGTTTTTGAAACAGAACACCTTGTATATTATTTACTAACTGTACACCCCATTAAGTTCTTTTTAATTTATATTCAGTATGTCATACGGTTATTTTTAATAGTTTTTGTGATATTTCATATTTCCATTATAATTTTTTCTGTTGCGTATATAAAAGCACTTGTTATTTTTTTTAACAAAATATAGATGAGAAAGGTAGAAAATAAAAAAAGAGAATCTATTGAATTAAGCAGCTCTGCTAAAATACATAACATTGTGCAGTTGAAAATTGTCGCTACCCACATTCCTTCATAAAATGTACACGGATTTTACGAAATGCATATAAATAATTATCTTCATGAAACAAACAATACACCCGAGCGCAAACAGAACCAAACACTGGACTTGACACGGCTTGCACATCAGCTGACCTCGCGGAGTAGGTCAAGGTACTACTAGTCTCCCTGAAAACGTGCGGTGTGAAATTCTGCATTTTCAATAACTACTCCAAACTGGTGCCAGATAGAGAGAACAAATATTTGATTTTTTTGCTCCATTTATCAAAATCTATAACTCCTACAAATTAATGCACTCATTTAATACACACCCCGTATAGTTAAAAACAAATATTTGTGGGCTTTTGCCAGTTTTTTAGCACTGCTTTTATCAAAAACTAGACTCAATTTGGAAACCAATAGCAAATGCAAATATAGTATTACCAGAAGGAACACGTTTGTGTCTTTATAAAAATAGTAATGATAATGAACGAGTTTTCTATAATATAGCACTGTATGTCATCAAATTTGGTGGTTTTTTTAGGTATGCGATTGGAAATGCTGAGAGGCCAGTTCTCCATTCGAAAATTGGATGGCTGGACATCTTGGCGAACGACACGCATCAGTATTACCTGCCGAACAACACCGGTGGTCCCAGCATCAAGAGTAGATACGTCACTGCACTGTACTTCACGTTTACTTCGCTGACCAGTGTCGGATTTGGCAACGTCGCACCCAATACCGACGCAGAGAAGATCTTCACCATTTGCGTCATGCTCGTTGGATGTAAGTACATCAGTTGCAACTTTTTACAGATTTAAGGGAGATCTAACTACGTTGAAGTAAGTAGACAGTCTCCAATGAAGTGCATATGTATGTATATCAAAGTTCGTACCTAATCCAGATATGCGATTCGGATTTACAAAAATTGTTCTTGCAAAGTGATTCCCGTCAGACAAAACAAAGGAACGTAACGTCGTAACTGTGCGCAGTCAAAGTTATTTCGCATAGGAGTCATCCGTCGTGGCCTCCGGCCAAGACATTTGACCATAATGTATTAATGATTAACGTTTTTAATAAGTATCAAAAAATTTTGATTATTTTAAGCAAAATGTTTTTTGAAACGTTCATTACGGAAATTATGGACGTGGAAAGGTGTCGTACTTGTACTCAACTATTTGTAACGAATTTATTCAATATTTAGAAAAGTATGTATACTAAAAGAAGTTAAAGAAGCAAAATACTTGGGTATCATAGTAGATTCCGCCCCGGATTTGCAACATATCGATCAGCCGACTTTTATAATAAGATATGCAGATCCAAGTACATTTGAAGTACACGAAGGGTTTCCGAATGACACAGGCAGCGCACGTACCTTATCCCAAGAGATTTTTAAAATGTATTCAAGATTGTAATCTCGATACCTACATGAGACTGCCGTTCACAAAGTTACAGCAACGCAAATATGTCAAGGAAATACAATAGAGTGCAAGTAAAATAAAGAAAATCAATGATTTGGACCATGGACGAATTCTTACCTTGCAGTGCCCATTCCCTAAATCTTGCGGAACAAACTACTTACAGATCTTTAAAATCAAATATATTTCCATCTTATGTCGGCCGAAGATATTTTGAAGAAACTATGCGAACTAGAAACACGGTCAATAATATATTCCAAAAAAGCAATAATAGTGAGATTACAGATTATTTAAGCAGACTAATTTTTGAATTCAGAAATTTGGATGAATATGAATCAGAAGGAAAGCAAATTTTGGAGTCCATCAAGATTTGAGTCAATTTGATCTGTTCGACAACTACCGACAATTGAAGAAACGTAAACTAACATTGAAGCTTTTCGGCAAATATTTTAATGTATTTAACTATACATACTAACTTAAGTCTAATCGCAGAAATGGGTTATTCTCCAAGTTTTTTCAGCATGCTTTTCTTCCACGCTTGCCTTTATTTCTGTTCTAATATTCTGATTTGAATTTACAACGCAAACAACAAGCGGTTCAGCAACTAGTCGAAAAAATATTCAAGCAATCTGGACTATGGAAAATTAAATAATTCTATTTCATCAACATGTCGCGTTTCACATTGAGGAAAGGAGCTTATAACGAAGGAAACGAACTTCTTCTATGATGGCATTAAGGTGGTGTTTAAAAAGAGAATGCAATCATAATTTACATATATGCATGTTCTAGTTTGTGCATTAAAAATATACGTTAGCGTAAACTTTGCACCTTTGCTAATAATTAAAAAACCTCCGGCTCAATTCTTTCGAGTGTGGTGACAATTTTTTAATTGATCGCAAGGAGACTATGACATAGCCACCAATATTCTTAAAATCCGTCACCTAGACAATTCCGGATATTTGTGTGGTGTAAATCTTACCAGGCACAAGGCACCTAAATGCCATATCCCAAATTTCAACCGAACATGAGCAAAAAACATAATTTTGAAGCCATATAATTTAATTTTCAAAATAAATCTGTAAAAATCACATGAAAATACACGAAGAGATTTTATTATTTATAAACCCAGTATTCATTTGTAGATGATTATTTCGGAAATTTTCTTAATCAATAATATTGTTACGCCTTAAAGACACTATTGACACAGAAAAAGAAATCGAAAATATTAATTATTTTGGTGTGTGTCCGGTTTTGACTTCGTAGGTAGCGTTATCTTCAAAAATCGTAAGAATTAAAATATCTCGAAAACTGTTAACTGCATCATTCATTTGGGGTGAAATAACTTGCAAATAACTTTACTATAACGTGTTTAAAGGAATATGTTCATTCACCAATAACCTGTATATACCTAACTTTATGTATCCAAGTAAATACGCATTTAAATCAATTAAATAAGTTCAACAAATTTCGATATCTGGTTCTTGGCACTTACATATCGTCAGGTTAAAGGTAAATAAAACTCACTAAGTAACATTTTGTTGAAAAACGAGATAATTGTACCCATATGATTATAATTATGTTTTATTAGGGGATAATATCAGAAAGTGTTCAAATGCGTCCATACTCCAATAATTTTCCGGAAAAAATCATTAAGTACTATGTAACATATGTGTATTTAATGCTACTACTACAATAAATGCATCTCGTACTTCATTAATTGATTTTTAATCTAGTTAGCCGGTAGCTTTAGCTAGCAAAACTCCAAAAAAGTTTGTTTTTGGAAATTATGGTAATTTTAGGGCCGTAATAAAAATCCAAAATGTGAACTCCCTATCAAGGAGTTTGCCATGGAAGTCAGTTCTTTTTAGAAGCAACGTTTTGGAATAAAAATTCTGCTAAAAAAATGTTTTCTTATATCTCGTTTCCACCTAATTATGGGGCAAATGTACAAATATGTGGGACATTAATTTTCTACCATTTTTGTATTAGTAAAGTTCCTTTTGTTTTATAGTTTACGAGCTATGGCGCAGGAAAGCTAACTTAGGAGTCGTTAAATAAAAAAAAAATCAGACAAAACTGATTTGAAATATAAGAAACAAAAGATTATAATAATATGATTATTATACTATATGTCTGTATATTTCATTTCAATTGTGTAAAACTTATTTGGTTTTAAAATATTCAATAAAAATTTTTAGGGAAAGCAGCATTTTTGAAAATAAGAGCATTGTTTTTCTGTGCCATAACTCGTGAACTATTAATAATAGCTATTAATGAAATGGTCAGAAATTTTATTTCAAATTTTACAACATTTCTAAAGACACTTTTGCTCTGAAATGCAGTAATATTCGCTAATAATGGTCAGAATATTCAGGCTTTAAAATTTATTAGGTCTCTAGAATAAAGATACGATCTACCTAAGGAACCATTTAGTTTACGTTGGCTTAGTTACCACAACAAGCAAGAAGTTGAAATTGAAATTGAAATTGCCGGACAGAAGATGTAGATAAACTATGCAATTCCAGAACCAGCAGTGTATGACAGTGAACATGAAGAACCTTAAAATTTCTTAAATTCATTATCCATAAGTTAATTGATCTTTATTTGTTTTTGTAACAGTTTTATGATAAAAATATATAAAAAAAAAATAACATTATTTTAATGACACCGATGTCAAGAATGTATAAAGGTAAAACTCACTAAGTACAAAAATCTAACTTTCTCCGTGATGTGAAATGCAATACTTACACACATAATACATGGTGTTTAAGTATTAAAATAACTAGAATGTACAAAAAGTATAATTGCATTAGAATGTATATATTTTCTTTAAGTCCAATTTCTTTATAAAAGTGAGTTTTTCTCAATAGCAGTAAGATGTCAGTTAGTGACTTTTACCTTTAACCCCACGATATATTCTACAGTCCAATGCGGTTGCAAGTTCATGGTCGAAACTCCAAAGTATAAAAAATACAAAATTAAAAAAAAAGCTGTGATAAAGCATACAAAAATTAAAAAATATACCCAATTGCTTAGTTTAAAAGAGTTTGCATATTTGTTTAAAGATTACATTTTTAAGTTGTCAATTTTGTAATATGAAAACTACTTCATATTTGTTAAAATTTATGCTTAAGCCAAGATTCTTTGACTTCTAATTAGTGCCAAATGTTAGCTTTATATCAACTTTATTGCACAGAAATTCGACTGTAACAGATATCAGACAGTCAAACGGACAAACTACATAGTTGTTTTTTTTTTTTTTACTTTTTAAGTTGGAAACCTTAAAAATGCAAGCGCAAACAAACTGATTGCTTAGTATTATCATGAAGTACAGTCTTAACTTTTAATTTTTACGAATATTCACGTACTTGCAGAGTCTTAAACAATATTCCTTATTTACAGCACTGATGTACGCCAGTATATTCGGAAACGTTTCGGCAATTATCCAACGGTTATACTCAGGGACGGCGCGCTACCACACGCAGATGTTAAGGGTGAGGGAATTCATCCGATTCCATCAGATTCCAAATCCGCTACGGCAACGCCTGGAAGAATACTTCCAACACGCGTGGACTTTCACCAACGGCATCGACATGAACTCAGTGCTGAAGGGGTTTCCTGAGTGCCTCCAGGCAGATATTTGCCTCCATTTAAATAGGAATCTCCTACAGAACTGTTCGGTCTTTGACGGAGCAAGTCCAGGATGTTTAAGGTACTATATTTAACTATTTTTACTATTTTTAAATTTGTTGTCTTCATTTATTTCTTCTGCATTATCTTTAAACATTATTTAAAAAATAAATGAAACTGTACTTAAAACTTTACCGTACTTTGCTGTATAGTTTTAGAATGCTTTGATTTGATTTTGTTTGCAGGGCGTTAACGTTAAAATTTAAAACTACTCATGCACCACCTGGGGACACTTTGGTACATCGAGGTGATGTGCTTACGTCCTTGTACTTCATATCAAGGGGATCTATAGAGATCCTGCGTGACGATATTGTGATGGCTATTTTAGGTAAATATGCCCATATGGATACACATCATACATATTATATCATACTATAGGCATTAACCCACCAAATGTTGAAACAAATTCTATAAAATAAAAAAATAATAAGACATATTTTCGGAGATAATTAATTTTACAATAATAAATGTAGTTTATATGGACTTTTGCCAAAAAGAAAAGCACTGAAAGCTGAAAGCAACTTGACGCCTTTGTATAGCGTGAAATTGTGTAAAAAGGTTTTCCATTCCCTGTCCAGGGTTACAAGAATTGAAGAAAATAAACAAATTCACTCCCATGATTGGTCAATTGCAAAAACCAACTTTTCGAATTCTAGATACTGTTCAGGAATTTAATTTACAATCCACCATTAGAATGTTGACAAAAACACAAAAGTTCTAATATTTTATTATTTCAAAACCGTACAATACAGTATAGTCAGTAAAAAGTAGTGACGACAATGGTGAATATTGGGGTTTGTTTTCGGCCAAATTTAGTATTGCGTTTTTAAGGGGTTTTAAGGGCGCTAAACACAAATCTGGCATAAACATTTCAAAATGGCGGATTAGAGAAATTATAGGAAAGGGGGTTTCCGTTTTTTACGCTAAAACTACCGCATTCTTTAGATTTTTTTATTGACTTCACTGCGATCAGTTGATTCCAAATTTTGTACACCTATTCATGTTCAGTAGTTATCGCTCGACGAACCAGTAAGAAAAGATATTTATATTTGAGGAACTGGTGACTTGTCAAACTAAACTTATCAAGTTTGCTTACAGATTTGACTATGTGTTTGCTATTAAATAAAAAAATAGATAACGTATTGAGCATCTGGTTCAAAAAGCGATAAAGCAATATTTGTTGTAGGCAAAATTTCAAGTTGATCGGACCAATAGTTTTTGAAATATTATGCCAACCAGTCGCGAAAAAAACTGTTTCGAGAAAACGCGTTAAATATTAGTTATTACTCCTTCAAACATGGCATTTAGTGGTTTTCAATTAAGCTAAATCCGAATATGGTATTTAATAATCAAAGAAAACGCAGAGCGTCATAACCAGTATTAGATTTTTATTTTTAAAATTGAGCGACCGATTTCGTCATTTTGACATCATCAGCAGTGGGGCTCGCGTAGAGGCACTGTGGAACTGCAGCACCCCTATTGATACTCCCATCCACTTGATATTATGGATACCAGTTAAAATAATGAGTCCATTTTGCTTATATAATCATTTCTTTATACTTGTACAATACATAGTCCTTAATCCCATCCCGTTGCAAGGAACTGTGATCTTCACAGTTCCAACGCCGTGGTATTTGACTGTTCTGCGCATGCGCACATGGGAAACTGTACGCAAGGCAGTGGTGTGCTAGGTATAGACAGAGCACTGTCGCCACTGTCATCAGGCTTATCGAAAAGTTTAATATATTGGGCAAACTGGTCGTAATTTAAAAGTAAGATTTAACGAACACAACACCAGGAAATCGCCTGCATTCAAAAAGCATTTGACTGATCATCAACACAAAACAAAAATTGAAAATATCTCACTCTTACACACCTTGAAAAATCTACTAAGATGGACTATTATGAAATGTTTGAAATTAAAAAACACCTAAAGAATAATTCCAACATAATAAACGAAGTGACAGATTTAACGATCAGTATCTGTTCGAATATTTTATTTAAATACTGTTCGTCTCTCCACTCCCCACGGTGCCGTTTCAATTTTCTGAAACCAGTTCAAGTACAGAGTCCAGTGCCTTCACACTTTGCAAGTCATATTTATATTTTACCACGTGACTGTAAAGTGTTTGACGTACATGTGTTGACTACTGTATTATAATAATTGTGAAAATTACCTTTTAGATAAGCCTGATGATGTCAAAATGACGAAATCGATCGTTCTATTTTAAAAAAGAAATCTAATACTCGTTATGACGTTCTGCGTTTTCATTGATTATTAATAATTCGCGAGTATGACAGGATGGAAACTTTCGTGCACCTTATGGTATTTAAGTTGCAAAATTAATTAATTCATTCATTCATTCGTTCTTTAATTATCTTTTACTGCAATTTTTGCTCCGCTATTTCGAATTTTGTGTCAGATTTGTATTTGGCGTCGCTAAAACACCATTAAAATCCAAAATTTTACAGAAATTTCCTTTAATTATAATTTCCTGATCCGCCATTTTGGATTCGCCTTTTGAATTTTGCAATGTTTAAGCCAGATTTGGGTTCAACGCTCTTAAAATCTAATAAAAATGCTTAAAAACTAGATTTTGTCCAAAATTCACATATTTTTTAATTTCTTGTCCACCATTTTGATTCTGCCATGTCAAATTTACCAATTTAAATGCCTTTTTCGGATATAGCGTCATTAAAAACCTCTAAATACCATGTTTGAAGGAGTTATGAACCGTTTCAGTCAAGGTAATAAGTAATGAGGCAGACACAGGATTTTTGGGTTAAAACCTAATTTACCTGAGCTAAAAGAATTGTGACATAGGAACTGAAGATTGCATCATCACTCATAGTACCTATTTTTGTTTGAAAATTTCCGTCTTCAGACATGTGATGATATGCGAGGGTAGAATGTATTTTTATGAATAAATAATTACCCCAGAAATAATACAAGTAAATAATAAATTAGTATTATTTAGGTATTCATAATCACCTATAGTAAAAGAATAAAAGGTAAATCACCCCCTTGCATTAATTATTTCAGAATACTAATTATCTACAGGATGATAAACCAACTTTGCATCAAGAAAGCGAACAATTTTGCTTTAGTTCCAAATTAAAACTTTGAATTCATCATTTTGTTATGAAGATAAACAATTTCTGAATATCTAATGAATAATGAGGAAATTTCCCTTGTGATGCAAACTTTCCTGGACAGACTATATATCACTAGATGCAGCAGTTCATTGGGGTTGATACGTTTGTTATTTGAACATGTCCTTTCTTCGTCCACTTAAATATTGAAGAGTCCTCTCCAGTATAGTCGGTCTCATCAAAATGTATTATAGAATTTGTATCAACACTTCTACTTCAATAATTTTTTGGAAAGATTTATCATTTAAATGTTTAATAAACTCGTTTTGCATGACTTCATAATTTAAATTATATCTATTATATGTGGGTAAACGTATTATTATTGTTTTCTTACAGGAAAATTTGATATTTTTGGAGAGAATCCATGTATACACAACACGTTGGGTAAATCTAGTTGTAATGTTAGGGCGCTGACCTACTGTGATCTGCACAAAATCCACAGGGACGACCTCCTCGACGTTCTCGAACTGTATCCAGAATTCTACAATCACTTCATGAACAACCTCGAGATTACGTTCAACTTGCGTGACGTAAGTAACATTTCATTTTATCTACATGAATACGAAACTCAAATAAAAATCAACCTGGTTCAAATCTACGTGGAGGCATTTTTTTTCTATTTTAATAATAATTTAAAAATTTATTACTTATTTTTGTATATATTTTTATCATTTAGGAAGAACAAGCGGGTGTCGTTCCAAAAACTCACTACCATCCCAGATCGCAGTCTAACGATCGCGAGAGTCGGTATTTCAGGAATTTCAACGTCACAAAACCCAACGGGCATTCCAGCCGTGGAAATTCCGTCAATGGTAGGCAGGAGTCGCAAGGCAGTGAAGAATCTGAATCAGGTATCTATAGCGCATTTTTGTCGGTTTTGATTGAATGTATATTCTGACGATTTAAAATAGAGAAATAAATTCTTGAAAATTAAGTACATCAGATTTTGTTACTAGAACAAAATTTGAAAGGTCGTTTTCTTACTCTCAACTGCAGTGGTTTCTAAAATTGAATTTCTAGGATATAATATCTAAAATATATACAGGGTGAGTTATTAATATTCCGGCGGTCGATAGTCATCAAATCGTTTGAGAAAGAAAAAAATGTTTTAGACAAGAGTTGTTTGACTCATTAGTTTCTATAACGTAAAATTATTTTCATTTATACAGGGTGTTGCATTTAGGCGTGAAGGAAAGTGAGTACGTTTTTTAAATGGACCGTTTATCATACCATATTATGAATACTAAGGAAGTTGTCTTTCCAACTGTGTAAGTTGTACCTGTGTAAAGTAAATAGTTTCTGAGATATTCAATTGTTTGTCAAAAAATCGGCAATTGCAGGCCTTTCTTAAAAACTACGTTAATACTACATGTTTGCAGATATTGTCTTAAAAATTTTACCACGTAATAACTAAACCCATAGATAGATGCTGATGTTATGAAAAATTAGATGCGCTATACAGGGTGATCGTAGCATGCACTAGTTTTTAAACATTTTTAAATGGCCTTTTCTTGAGATTTTTAAATGGAACACAATGTATATTATTTGCTAATTGAAATATCTCTTAAGTTCTTTGTAATTTATATTCACTATATCGTATATCTATTTTTACTAGTTTTTGTGATACTTGCAATTTAAGGAGTAGTATGCTATTTAGTATCTTAATATTGCTCTGTATACAGTGTGCTGGGTAGCATGATATAAAATATTTAATGTGGTATAGAAGAAGTCATTTACAACCTAAGTAGAAGTAGAAGTATTACGGTTATCAAAGTATTACACAATTTTATAAGTATGTTTTGCAATTCTTACAAACGTACAGAGAGCGAACCTGAAAACCTAGTAACTTCAGTTGGTGTCCGAAGTAAACCAGAAGCATTGTAATTTTAGGAGGACTATCGTGCAACCTTGTTCACTTGTGTGAAAATTGTGCGGAGACATTTATTGTAATAGTATGTGCGTTCATACACAAAAACAAACAGAAAAGCTAAAACCTGTCTTGATGAGCTACGGATTTGTATTCAGTACAAAAAACAAATAACAATATCTATCTACTATTGTAAATTGGTTTTACAATAGGTTATTTTTCTGGAGAGACAATTCAAAATTGGGTACTATGAATTATAGTATGAGTAATATTGATAATGTGAATGGAAAGTGGGTTATTTGGAAGTGTTTTTAATACATTTTTTTGCTATGAATGAAAATCTGAATCTAAAGATGCCTAACAGTTTGTTGCATATTTGGTTTTTGTGTGTGCGCACATAAATCACATCAAAGAAAATCTGATTTTCAACACTCAGAAGACAACAAATTTTCACGATAGTTAACCTAAAAGTACAGGGTTTAGGGTTTACTTTAGCAGTAATTTGACATTTTTAAATCGCGTGTTCGGTTGGCATACGATAGACGGCAAAATATACTTACAAAATTTCATATAAAATTGTTAATATGTTGATAACGGTAATACTTTGTATAAGGATCAAGCTGGTTAAATCGTTTCTAAATTATCTCTTCTATAGCCACTTGAAGACTTTACATCAAACTACCAAATACCTTATTCACAGCAATATTAAAATTTACAATTGCATTACATTTTCGTTAAATAATAAATATCACAAAAAATAGTAACATTTGGTGTATGACATACTAGATGTAAATTGGAGCGAAATGAAGGGTTATTACAGCCAACACAATGTCTACAGGATGTTCCATTTAAAAAACTCGAGAAAAAGCCATTTGAAAAACATCAAAATTTACTTAGTTCAATGAAATGTATACTGTGTGTAATATCTTTGGATATTATCATCTACCTACAGGCTTTAACCATTGTCTCAGATAGTTTAAAGGCAAAATCGGCAAAACTGTCGTTTTTACATAGTTTTTAAAAAGATCCTGCAACGGGCATATTTTGGAAAAACAGTTGAATATCTCTCGAACTATTAACGCTGTGAACTATTAACATACACGATTGGATAAACAAAGTCAACCAAGTCAAACAACGTTTGTATAAAATATTTTTCTTCTTGCGTAAACGATTTACTAACTATCGACCGCCGGGATACTAATAACTCACCCTGTATAATATATCCACAAATATTATTAAAGGAATACGTAGAATTATCTACAAATATTACTAAATGAACACAATTGATTAAATGGAAACTGACGTTTGTAGAATAAACATGCTCAACCATTTACCCAATGTTGACTCCTACTATACCGGCGTTGCCGTGAAGTAAACACGAGAATTGTTAATTCAAGTTAACCTGTCCACATCAATAATCACTCTATTAGGTTTGCGGTAAAATCGGGCAATGGAATTGTAGCATTAACTGTGTTAATTAGAGTAGGTACTCTACATGTCATTCAATATTTATGAAAACGGTCCACGGCCTGAAAAATTAGACGTAAATTTGAATAGTGAAGTTTATCTTTCGCTTCATAAGTGGGGTAGCTTTAACAGGGCTAGCCAACATTGTTGTTGATGATCAAAGTGAATAACAAATAAACGTAATCATCTATTTCATAGTTGAAAGCAAATGTGGGTACTGGGGTTTGTCGGTTTATAAATTGCGTTGCTTGAAAACCTGTTTTAAACTTCAATCACGTTGATTTGGTTGTCGAAGAACCCTTTTACGTCGGTTGGAGCTGTATATAAAGAAAATTTCAAAACTGTAAATCTGTTTGAACAGGTTTTATGATTTCTTATTAGTGTAGTGAAAATTCTAGGGAAAAATATTTTTTCTACCCCTATTGATGAATGCATTCATTATCATGGCAATTTATGATAAGTAATACTAACCATTCCCCACACACATGACAAACATTTCATTCCTGGTTCCTCATACCCCGCGAGCCGTGAGAAATATTTCATTTCTCACGGCAATATTTCGCAATATAATCATAGCGCGGATATTCATTTCCATCGTGTTTAGAGAGATTGCTTAGCGACGTTGTCATGGCGTTGACAACGTCGCTAAACGATGAGCGCTACAAACAATATTAATCTGTCAGATATTTTAGCGAAATACACATACGTACCAGATACCATAACATAGTGATAACATACCACCACATACGTACAGTGTACAGTAATTACTGTAATTCGTTAATCATAATTATAAAAAAATGGATTCTGATAGCGAACAAGAGGAAATGTGTACTCCACCTGATGTAATACAAGGCGCGCAAATCCGCACATTAAATTTATTGCCCGAAAAATCGAGGACAAAATACGAAAAAACCTACAAAGCGTTTATGGATTGGCGAATCAGAAAAAATGTAAGCTCATTTTCCGAAAATGTTTTGATAGCCTATTTTGGTGAGCTTGCCGACAAATTTAAGTCGTCCAAAAAAGTGTTATAATGTGACTTATTTAATACATCAATACGCACAAGGGATAATAATTATCTGTCATTTTGTACGTTAGGTACCTTGTTATCTTTTCTTCGCTGTCAATATTTGACACTTTTAGAAAAAAAAATCTGTAATACCGACATAGTGTCATACATCAACAGAATACCTATATGTACCGCCGCATCACTGCCGGCGCCGTCCCAAGACGCACTAAATTAATTTAAAAAAAATATTGTATAGTCGTAGAAAAAGTATAGTATTCCATTCGCAAGTAATGGCAATAGGGTATTCCGGTCATGTCAAAATTTAAGCAGAAATGCGGTTTAACGTATTGTACAATTTATGAGGATTCATAAAGCTAAGCTATGAGCTTTTTGATTTAGTTTTTCTATGAGATAATTGCAATTAAAAGTGCATTTCGTTTGAATTCACCGACCACCCTCGGAAATACACGATGATTACCGATCCCTAGTAGCGGTGGCAACAGCGGACAGCTCTCGAACAGCTGATCGGCCAAGTTGACGGTTGGCGACCCTGCTGTTTGACAACGAATAAAGGTAACTTTTTTGAGAGATGATTTGATCACATTGAAACTTAAAGCCAAACATCTCTCATCTCGCTAGGCGGCAATGTAAAGAAAATCTTATCAGGAGTTACTGTTCTACTGCTGTTACAGCCCGGCACAGAACAATGTCGGCGTTGGAATTTATACATTTTGAACAAGTGTTTGATATAACCTCAATAACCAAAGCAGGTGTCAACAAACGAGCGATTCTAAACGTTGACACAACAGAAGACAAAAATTTACTACGTGCACCCTAGATATAGCAACGTTGTCAAGTCGCTCACTCTTAGCGGTCTTTGTGACGTCACAAAGACCAATCCTAATTCAAACTTCAAACAACGATTTCTCTTAATTTACAACAATGTTTGATATTTTACTTGTGAACTAGCAAACAGTAGCACCCATACTTTGTAAAATATGACAATTTCAAAAACACCGGAATACCCCATTACTTGGTCATAGAATAATATACTATGTTCAACTCCTTTTGATAAATGCATTCATTATCATGGCAATTTATGATAAGTAAAACTAACCATTCCCCACACACATGTCAAATATTTCATTCCTGGCTCCTCCTACCTCGCGAGTCGTGAGAAATATTTCATTTCTCACTGCTCTAGAACCAATCACAGCTCTGGATTTTTCATTTCCATCGTGTTTTGATACAATGCTTAGCGATATGGTCAAGCTACTGACAGCGTCGCTAAGTGACAAGCGCAGAAAACAATTTTAATCTGTCAAAATCCTGTAAACCGTCATAGTGACATGCAATAAATTAATTTATATAATTCATTGCAAAGTCGTAGAAAAAGTATAGTATTCCATTCGCAGGTAGGGGCAATTTCTCACTCGAACGTTTTGCAGCACTCGCCTACGGCTCGTGCTGCAAACTTCGTTCTCGTGAGAAATTGCTTACATTACTTGCTTATAGAATAATATACTATACCAGCCCGGTAGGTATCATCGTGATCATAAAAAATCTGATGTGGCCAGGCACATGACTTTATCATACTACATATATAGTTAGCTGAATGAGATTCTATTTGATCGAGATCAGTCATGTCCGCATTAAAATAAAACTAGTTAGTCAGCATTTGACCGATATTTTGATACTATTGACAGTAGGTATTGTCAAAACATTAGCGTTTGACACTACCTGCTGTCATTAGAATGAAAATACTTGGCAACCCTCCACTTGTTTGGCTTTAGATTTTAGAAAAATTTTACTATTTTTACTACTTTCGCAAATGTTTTAGTCTAAAACTATTAGAATCAAAATCACCATTTTTTTGATAAACCAAAATTATGACAGTTTGCTTTCACTGTCAAACAAGGCGCCCATAATAAAACCAAAAAGTGGCAGTCATATATCCACCATCTTCAAAGATATTTCAAGTAAGTCCTTAGATGTCTCGTGCGTGTAGAATGTGTTCGTGACAAATGTCAAACTCAACAACTTTTTGAGTAAAATGCAAAATAAATAATGTATTTCCAAGTTTTTACAGTGAACACAAAAACAAGTTACCCTGTTATACACAGTTATAAAATCTCTACTGTTATTTTTAACCGAAACCAAACAAATTCCAAGCAAATTTTAATACACCTCTCATTTCATATTAAGTTGACCCGATATCGTAAACAACAACCGACTTGCATAGCCATATTAGTCATATATAAAATAACATGCCACTGGATTTAAATGTTTTGTTATTGCAAATATGGTATGTTTTCAGTAATCACAATATGAGCAACTTGCGTTTTAAAGAGATGTTTGATTTCACTACTTGTAGATAATTATAGTAACAATGATCAAACGATAAAATGACGAACTGGCTAACACATCCTAGATTTAACAATATGACTATTGTTAATACACCAGCGCCGCCAAACATCAGTAAGGTAAGCAAAAGTTGCAAAATAAAGGAAAACACGACTCACCGTTATCCATCCAGTTCCAAAATCGCCACCGATGTGGTTGTTTTTTGTGTTGTTGACAACACAAACGCACTCGAGACGTACAAACATCGAAAATCCATCTAAAAATCGAAAAAACAGTGTCAGGCTGCAACATAACCAAAATTGTTTTGAAATTATCTGTCAAAGTATCGACATTGCTGGCGAGCCGATCTGTAATACCGGCCTCTTCGATAAACAGCGCAGATGCCGCTGCGCATATATGTACATACAAAAACAGTGTGAATTGAAATTAATGAACATATGACTTACCGGTGCCCATCCGGTCCCAAAAATGCAACCGAATCATTCTACGCACTTTACTTCACAATATAAATGCACACGACTCTAGGTAATCGAAAATTGTTTGCAATAAAGTCTGAGAAACGATGGTAATTACGACTGACGCGTACGTACCATGTTAAAACGCGCGGACAACTGAGGAATGCGTGCTCCCCAGTCCCCACCCCGGCCCGGCGTCTTTGCAGACAGTTTTTTGTTTGTTCCATAGTGGAAATGAGTATAAAGGAGGGATGTTTGTTGTTCTAGGTACTGATATATTCCTGATTTATCACGATATTGAATATAAAAGGACTGAAATTAAAAACGTAGTAATAATAGTAATAGCAGAATAGTTTTCTTGCAAACTAGCAAATACATAATTGGTGAAAACAATTTAATGTTTCTGTACATTTGAAGAAAAGGCTTGAAAAGTGGTTTAATGTTGTCATATTATTGATTGGTTATGTTGTTATGTTGTTATTTTATATATTAAGTTAAAACTGAGGAATTGCTTATTTATTTTAAAGTTAAAAGCGTCATCAACAAATTTGTCATATTATAAGGTATGTGTTTGGGGTACATTATCTGCACTTTGCATTTATCTCTTTTTAGAAAAGCCTAATGATATTGTTATACATTTATTTAACATATTATTGAAAACTAAAAGTATGACTTGGAACATCAACGACTTTATTGGGTTTATATCTTTATTTAATTCCTATTTCGATTTTTTATTTTTACTTGGCAACAAGCACATATATTATACAGTGTCCTACCGTTTTCCCCGCCAAAATTATTTTTAGAAAGTGTTTTATGTCATTTAACATAAAAATTCATATCAAACAATGCGAAAACGAAAAGAGAACACAATCACCACCCAAAACAACAATAAAAGTAAATAAATGAAAGTAATAATTAAAAATAATAAAACCAAGTTAAATCAAATAAATGAAGGAATAAACTATATACATTTTATTTTTTAGACATTTATTTCTCTACGAGTAAATCTAAAAATCCGATGTGGCCAGGTACATGACTTTATCATACTATTTATAAAATTAATAGTTTGGCTGCATTTGAGTCTATTTGATCGAGACCGGAAATGTCTGCATTAAAATAAAACTAGTAGAACTAGACAGATAGTTGATTAAAGCTGCGTTCGGATATTGTACTCTGTTGACACCGGGTACACCGTCCAAATGACACTTACGTGTTATTGGGTGTAAAAAGTATAACGGTGTATAATATCCGAACGCAGCTTATATTGACAGTAGGTATTGTCAGAACCAGGGAGGAATGTCAAAACATTAGCGTTGGACACTACCTACTGTCGTTAGAATCAAAATATCTGACAAATCCTGGCTACTAGTTTTAATGCAGTACGACCGATCTCGATGAAATAGAATTTGCTCATGCAGCTAAACTATTGATTGTACCAAAAAATATCATAGTCATAAATATTCAGAATTTCCTCTACTTTAATTTATTATTTAACTATTACGACGAAATTCCAGAAATGGCGGCTTATTTGCAAAATCTTTCAAAAATGCTAAGACTAAACCTCCAGTTCCTTTGAACCCTTTTCAACAGAAAGCTTTTCAGCTCTAAGTTTGGTCATGAAACTTCTAAATATGAAGTTTCGTCCCGATGCCTTTTGTAGTTTCTCCGGAATCGTCGTCACAAAAAAGGGTACAGACACACACACACACACACACACACACACACACACACACACACACACACACACACACACACACACACACACACACACACACACACACACAGACACACACACACACACACACACACACATCCATACACACACACACACACACTTTGGTTAATATACAGGCTGTTCTATTTCAAATTCAAAAGTTTGAGGTTATATCTCAGAAACTGTAAACATTGCATCAACGATAATAACGCCAGTGACTTCACATGGTTGCTAAACACTTAATTCCAAAATTTCGTTAAATTCGGGCGAGCCGTACCGGAGATTTTGTCACTTTTATGTCATAACCAATTGTCTTTTTCTCGAAAATTTTCTGATATAAGGCCATAAAAATATTATGCTACCGTTAAGACAATTAAAAGATCTGTCAAATTCATTAAAAATATGTAGCGTTGTCATTTAAAAAAATGTAGGTGACGTCATCTGTTAAAAACAGTTGAAGGTAAAAAAATAATTTGATGTCATAAGGTGTATTTTGATAACTATAAATCAACGTGTTCGAGGATTTTTTAAAATAGCAAACCGTTCTTGAGATTTTGTAATGCTTCCATGATTTACGCGCTCAATGTATATCGGTTAAAATGAAGTCACACCAATGTATATATTCATAGAAGTAGTCGCATTAGCTGTCGGCTCCTTTGATGTCGGCGTCCCAACTTTTCAGAAATGTGGAAGGGATGAGGCCCCAGTTCGTTAAAGGATAGTAGATGGCGCATGCAAAATGGAACTGCTATTAAATGAGAATTGATTAAGAATAAAGTGATTTTTCATTCAATTATGATATAAACTCCTTTAAGATTTTGAATGACGATGTAATACGGGTTTAAATATTCTCTCTCAATAATAATTCACTGTCGCCCTTATGGTATATGGTTCGTTAAAATGATACTGGATGGCGCCACTACCAGAACGCCAGCACAGTTCAGATATGAAATAAATACCTTAAATATTGTGAAATTCGATGTAATACCGTTTAAAAGATTCCCTTTCGATAATTGAGTGTGAAATTCACTAATATTGTGTTTGAGCACGAAACATGTAAGCAGAAATAAGCTAGCGCCACCTTACGGGAAAATGGTGAACGTGGACCTCGGGCCACGCATGCGCCCTCAAAATCTTGACAAAATATTTGCTTTCATGGTTTTACTTGTCTTTCTTATACAATGGTCATACCTTGAAAGTGTAACTAACTTTTACTGATTACTTTCTTTCGCAAATGTATAATACGCAGAGTATTTTCTTTTTCAAATGTTACTTTGTAATTTATGATTTACCAAACCTTATTAGATAGAACGTAGCAACGCAATTATGTTTCTTGCTTGACCATCTTAATGTCTTAGCTTTGAATGAATGGAGTTATCCGATTATGACATTGGAACCTTTATCCACTAGAAATATTTCTCTTACTTATATTTATAAAGAACATGCTTTAGATAAGCGAGATTCCGAGAGCGCTTATCATCTTTTGTTTTTCAGAGACCAAATATATTTTTTCTCTAAAATTTAGTGGAGGCTTTTAAGGTTCAATTATATGAATTTCATCCACTCTGTTTCCGGTCACAAACACAGTTTTCTATTCATGTCAACAGTAAACGTAGTTTAAAGTTTTAATAGTCAGTTCCATAATCGATAGTCGCCCAAGATTGTGATATAATAATTTATTAACGGACCTTTTCAGGTCATGGGATATTAGAATTTACGACGGACAAGGCAGGCCAAGACGTGACACCAATAAACCTTGACTTCGAGGAAAAGAAACGGTCCACAACTCTGAACTCGATAACAGGTATGTCTTCCACGTCGGCGATGATACGTACCCTTTAGCAAAAAGTTTTTGTGAATGAACCTTTGCCCTAAGTTGCCTAGGTAACCGTAGATGTTGACACTCATTCCTGAACGTTGTCGTTTATTTATTTATTATTGTTTATTCGTGTTCAAACGACAGTTCTTGCTACCACCAGACACGGAAATTAACTCAAAAGTGGATGACTAGATTAATAGAAACTTTTTTTTATTAATAAGAACTGGATTAATGTATCAAACCCGTCGCATCCGCCAATTTGGCATAGTAGGACATTTTAAAAGACGCTTAAAGTCCTAAATTTGCAATTTTTACTTTGAAATGACTCCGTATTCATCATGTTTATAGAATTAAGTGATACAGAGGGTGTCGCTCATCCATAACAGAATTTTGGATTAGTTTTTACGAACATTTCAGACATTTAAATTAGAAACAAATACTGTGTTATCAGGGAACCTGCTGGAACTATTCGTATTTTTAATGATTATTTTCTTGACACATTGCTAGCTCCCATTAATTATCTACAATTTGAGGTACGATAGAAAATTATGCAACGTTTTTGTAAAAGTTATAAACATTTGGCTAACGTAGGATACCGAAATGTATTCCGTGCACAGTAGGGTTTGTCGGTTTTTTTAAACCGGTGTTAAAACCGTTTTGTTTTGTGACATCGGAAAACCGGTTTTATATTTTAAAACAATTACAAATATTACGCAAAAATAATGAGGTATTTAACTAAAAATTGTAGTAGATTGTACATATTATCCATTTCTTCTATGAAAACTGATCTGAATAAAACGTATATTCTTCCACTTTTGTCAATAATTTTCTTATTTAATCTTATTTTCTTTTCTTAAACACTTTTCTTATGCACCTATTTGTTAATCTTGTTTTTCAAATTCTTAAAAAATGTACTGTTTAAAATTTAAACAAAACAAAAAAATATACAAATAAAATACAACAATGCAAAAACGTTTAGCATTATAAAATGTAAGTGAAAGTTTTTTTTTGTTGTTAAGATATTAAATCCGTTGAAAAAAATTTGTTAATATTTCAAAGAGCTGTAACAGCAGTTTTTCGGCAATAAAAGCTGGGACACCCTATATGATTAATATGTCATATGATCTGTATTTTGTATTTTATAACTTTTCTCTCAGTTTTGACATGTAGTTATACAGGGTTAGCCAAAATGACCGGAACGCCAAAATAGTTCACCAACAGTAAACAATTTCAACAATTTTTTTCAAATAAAAGTTATATTGTTTACAATAAGCTATCGATTAAACATATTTTTAATATACTCATTCATTTTATTCCGAAAATTTGCTAACCTTTTGTTTTTCAAATAGTATATTTCTTAATTTGAAGATTATTTCTAAGAATATTTTGTAGGAATCATTTTTCTATAAAATGCATCATTTTTGAGTTATATGCAATTGATCAAAATTAGGCGAAATTACCTGAATACCTAAATAATTCTCCAACCGTACAACATTTAAAAAAAAATTTTCAAACAAATGTTTATTGATATTAAACAAGCTATCGTTTAAATATATATTAATATACAGGCTGTCCGTTTATTATGGTAGTATTATGGACATTTGGTAACATTTCCTTTTTCTGATAGAACACCCTTGTATATTTTTCATTTTTTTAACCTAGGATAAATTCTTAGAATTCTTTTGAAGAAATAATGTTTTAATAAAATGCATCTATTTTTAGTTATAAGCAATTAATCAAAACTCCCGAACTTCAAATTAAGAATATTTTCCAACATACATACATAATTCTTATAATTAAGCAGTTTGAACATTTAATTTAACTCTATTTCATTGTTTTGTTATTTTTTTTATTTGGATCCGTTAATATTGATCTATTAGAAAAAAAAGTTTCTCAAGTTTCTATAATAAAATGATGGATATTAAAAATATATTTAGATGATAGCTAGTTTAAAATAAAAACTGTTGTGTAATTTTTTTTTATTTTGTTACGGTTGAAGAGTTATTTAGGTGTTCTGGTAATTTTGACTAAGGTTGATTAAATGCTTATAATTAAAAATGAGGCAGTTCATAAAAAAATTATTGCTACAAAAAATTCTAAGAATTGAAAATGTAAAAACACAGACAAGGCTGTTCTATATGAAAACAGAAATGTTACCAAATTTCCAGAATAAAATGAACAGCCTATATAATAAAAAAAATATACGATACCTGGTTTAAAACAAAAAACTTTAGTTTGAATTTTTTTAGTTCTAAATTACTTATTTAAATGGGTGTAGAAAAAAGAAAACCTCTTGGATTTTGCATGTATTTATTAGTATACTTGGTGGGACTAGTTTCGGATTACCGATCCATCATCAGCCGACAAAACTAGCGTAATGAACACAGAATTAGAATTACACTAAACCTCAAAAACAAATTAGTGTACTTACAGTCAAGGATTCAGTTATGTAATTGTCTGTGTTCAACATCTCTACACGAGGCAAGGAAGAAAAACGGCTGGTGTCCGGAGAGCAGCAACGGTTTTGGGTATTTTACAAGAGAAACAGAACAAGTGGAATGAAAAATGAGGTTATTTATGTGATTTTTGACGGAAGTAGGTAGGTAATTCCTTTTCTTTAGGTACTATTCCATTAAAGCTTTTGATGTTCCACTATTTCTATATATTAACTTTCGGTCTACCGAAAATTGACATCAAATTTGATATTTCAAATAGATACTTCATTTTTGGTTTCACGTATCAATAAAAAATCATCGACTTTTATCAAGTTTTCCTATACCTAAATGCCAACATTTTTGACTTTGACTTCTTAATTTTTCTACTTTTTGTTTATTTTTGGCAGTATTGTTTCTAATTGAGTATCTTGGTTATTATTGATGCTAACTGTTTCATGCATGGTGCAAACATACGTTAAATGTGATCAAACAAAATAATGTTTAGTACGTCATTATATCTTATAGAGGTAACCCAAGTGTTACATTTTAAAACTTCAAAAACTAATGTCTTCAAATGGAACATATTCTATATTAATACACCATTCGAAAGAAAATCTGGTGTCACTCCATATTAATAATTTACCAGATGTTGTATGAGCAAGCTATGATATTTATTAAAACGTTATATTTGTAAAATTAAAACAAATACGAATCATTGAAATCCGAATAGTTCCAGTTCCAGCACGTTTTTGTATTGGTTATCCATCAAGAATCATATCTATCAAGTTTCACAATTTCATTTATTTATGTTTAAATATCTCTTCTAAGTCATACTCTTCTAAGTCTTTCAATTCGGTACGCTAGAATTTCCCCAAATAATGTTTTCGTGCCTTTACGGTTGTGCAAAAAAAATGGCAAGTGGTGTCGTTTGAAACTGTTAAAAAAATACAAAATGGCTGCCCGTCTGTCGAACACCGGATGCGAATACAAAGTAAATAAGGTTGAATGTCTTTAGGCATGCTTTCGCAACTCAAAAGAAGCATCCCCGACCTGAGGTTACACAAAACACACCAGCCACTCATAGGTAAGTTCGGTGTGCTATAATTCCGTTTGCCTTTCGTTCTGTTTCTCTCACCAGCAAGTTAAAATACATCCAAAAAGAAACATTCAACACATTTACAATTTGCACCACTCTTTTTCGTTTTCGATGTATTTTAAACTGCACCTTTGGCACGTCTGTATTCGATCTACTTCAACGTGTATGTATGTATGTACTGTTCCGTATTGTAGGTTGTTTTCTGCATGATAAATGTACAATTAAATATGTTCACAAATATCACCTTAATATTATATCTCAATTTCACATCACCTATGTATAACATTCATCACTTGACAATTTGAATTCTGGTGATGTTTGGTCACATAGATATTATTCTTAAAATGGTAGATTGAGTATATGCTTTCAATTTTAATGATGCTTTCGCTATATTATTAATCAAGTACTATCGTGGGTATATATTATGTTCCCTCTTTTGACGTCGATTCTCTCGCAAATCTAGGGGCAAAAAATTTAAAAAAATTCTATTGCTGTCCTTGATTAATATTCTACCACTCATAAAAACTAAAAAGCTGTGTATGTTGGCGTTTTCCCTATTTTTCCAAATTAAGAAGAATTGGCGCTGTATTTGCCCCGTAAATTTCATTCGTTTAAGTTTAGCAATTAATTACTAATCCATAGATTTCAACAAATTAAAAAGTAAAATCATCCGCGGAAAGTTAGCTTTCAATGTGCATTTTTGTAAAATGATTGGATTAGTGGTTGACCCACAAGAAGCTATATTATGCAATACCAGCAATTCAATTATTGAGAAGATCTAGAATAACGAAATATAGAATATATGCTACCCAATAATTCATAGGTTTAAGGTTTATTACATAATCATTGTTTATCTGGAATTTGCTATACAAAAGATCGTGCTGGAATGCCGCGTGAATTCCGACGCTCTACGGTCTTTGGTGTGGTGCGGGGAAGGGAGGCGTTAGCGGTGCTGTCGACAGTGAGAGAACGGCGGACAACTGATTACCAATACACAAAATGAACGATAACTCACAGGTAGTAATTTTAAGTAACAGAATTAAATTCTTAATTTTTGCAGAATTTTGATTATACTATGTGACCCGGTAAAACTGACCATCTCTCGTTTCGATAGTATTGACTCTTGTGTTTGACGTCTCATAACTCTAACACTACTGAACCAAAAAAAATTAAATCAAGTGTGTCATACTCCTCAATCATTACTACATATGTTGTATGACTATCAAAATTTTCTGCCTCTCGGTGTAGACATGAGCGCGAGAAAAGTGAAAAAATGTACCCGATTTTTGCTTTTCTAAATTAACGGTCGTCTTTCCGATTTTCTTTTTCTCCCAAACCACTTACCACAAAAATTTCAATGTTTGTTCAGGTTGCATTCAGAATCTCTTCTATCGATTGGCGTTTTTGTTTTCTTTAGTTTTTATACAATAAGGTTGTAAACAAGATTTTGATGGAAGCGGATAGATCAGTAACGAATGTTAACAGGACAACGCAGTTAGCATGGATATAATCCTTATTTACTGCGTCACACGTCCCTTGAATTTAATAGCATTCCGACCATTTGTTAATTTTTAAGACCGAAATAAACATGAAGAATATTTTTCGCAGATCGGTCAGAGCGGTCAGTGACTCCGTCTGAGTCCGCTTTTGTGTTTATTTATTAGTAATATTTAAATACAGGCAAAAACAATATAACAAATACAACTCTTGATATATTACATATATTACAAACGCAGCTCCGAGCGTATAAAACTGATAGGTTGTTATATTGTGTCCGTAAACACTGTTCTCCTAGTAACTAATGCACCGTGCGATCCCCCACTACCGGCAGCGTCGCTGTCGATCCCTTCCCCCGCACCTCCCCAAATACCGAAGAGCGCCGCGTCAATTGTGGCGATCATGAGATGTTTCAACACGATCTTTTGTAGGGAAAATGCAAGATAAACAATGATTCTGTAATAAACTTTAAACATATTATTTATTAGGTAGCCTATGATCGATACTTCATCATCCTAGCTCTTCTAATAACGGAATTGCCGGCATTGTATAATATAGCTTTTTGTGGCTCAACCACTAATCCGATCATTTTACAACAATGCACATTAAAAGCTACCATTCCGCAGGTGATTTTACTTTTTAATTCATTACAATCTATGGATTATTTCCGGAGTAATTAATTGCTAAAGTTCAACGAATGAAATTTACGGGGCAAAAACAGCGCCAATTCTTCTTTATATGGAAAACTCGGGTAAACGCCAACATATACAGCTTTCTAATTTTTATGAGTTGTAGCATATTAATCAAGGATAGCGTCAGATTTTTTTTGAAATTTTTGCGGCCCTAGATTGGCTAGAAAATCGACGTCAAAAAAGGGACATAATATCAGGCCACGATAGTGCATGCAGGCGGTATTAAAAAAATGGCACAAGGCATAATGTGGTTGCTAATCACCCAATTGATATAAACCAAAAAGTAAACGTAATGGCTTATTTTATAGTGTAAACTAGTTTATAGTTCTCATTATGAAAATTTACGGTTCTCATGATTATCCATATTTTAAAAGTGACTTGGAAGATTGTATTTCCACTAGTTTATAGTATAAAATAATCCAATACATTATTGGTTCATTAATCGGATTGTAAATAACCATCTTATGGCCTGTTCACTTTGTTTATTTTAATACAGCCTGTATACAGCAAAATATTACTAGCATAATAGCTATAGTTATTAATTAATATAGAATTTTCTAGTTAAAGTAATCATCAGAATAATACTAAGGATTTACAAGTTAAATTTCCAAGTAAGATTTCATGTAGAAATGTAAATTATCACAAGCCACGCAAATAACAATAACTTTATATGAATAGTATAATACAAAATATATACTGTTGATATAATTGTCTACGATAAATGAAGAGTGTAACTTCTATAATATGGTCAATAATTGTAATAATTGTAAATGTACCATGGACTTACTCAAATTGTATGTTGTAGAATAGCTACTTAATTATATAATATCGTAATTACTCAATTTAGGTCATATTTTCGCCTATATTAAGCTATCGCAAACATTTATAATTAAAAAGTTATAAAATTGCTGCAAATAATGTTATAAAACCTTTCCTAATATTTGTAATATTTTCTACTTATTCCGTAAAAGCAACTCTTGCTGGAAAATTGCAATATTCATAATTCAGGAGCTCTGACTGGAAAATTAAATCTTGCAAAAGCCTGCAAAAGAAAAATACCCGCCGTACAATAATGCTTTGGTAAATATTTACCTGTTTGTGAAGTAAATGATAAAATTGCAAACTTGAATTCAAATATGAGGAGTCCACTTGCAGACGACGGAGTTTATTTTAAATTAAACGAACTTTGTTGGATTCCAGGTCACATAAATAACATGTAACTGTCAACAACAACAAAGAATAAATACATATAAAGCAGAGAGAATCTTCTTATTTATGATTAAATTATAACTCCAAGAAGCAATTCTGCACAAACTAAATGTAACTTTTAACAATAGAAAGTAAACAAACCCATAATATATGCATCAGAGGAAAACTTATTTCTCTGATGTTTTGAAGCAAGTTTTCGTATAATTGTGTGATATCTCAAACTTACTGTTAGGAAATCGAACAAATTCAACTTATGATTGATACTAAGAATTGAAAGCCAGTTCTGCCAGAATCAAAAAGAAATCCTGGGGCACTCGGTATACAAGGTGGAAAAGACTGCTAGTCCTAGGTTTTCTTCCCAAGTTTAGAATAAGAGAGCATCTCAAGAATTTCCTGATAGCAGTTTTGATTTCCTTTTTTGGTTATGGTTTATTTCGTGAACTATATTTTATGCATTAGGCATATTCCATTCAATTCAATTTAAGTTCTTTATTCTACACTGTGGAAATTAAGTAACGGATAAAATCGATAACTTCTTTAAACTTCGCAAGTTTTAGATTTGTGAATTTTTGTAAGGGTATTGATGTCATCAAGAATTTTATTTAAACCACCTACATTTTGTATTTTCCATTGCGGTAGGAACGTTTTTAATCCCTATTCAACTGTATAATATTTTCAAAAGCTTACATAAGAAACCAATAGAGAAAAGCAGCTATAACTGTATTAGTGAAGATTAATCAATTTAGCAAGTAACCAAATTATCCGAGTGTAAAAACAAACCATTATTTGACATTGAGAGTTGTATAAATACAATTATAAATATTATGATTTAAAGGTACTCCAATTAGGCATCTGGGCTTCAAACAAATATTTTGATCATCACCAACAACACCAACTGTGATAATAAATTAAGTCTGTTCTTTTTGTTTCGTTATTATTTTATTATCATTACATTATTTATTATCAACAAAATTACAATGTTGACAGAGAAACTATGGTGTTTTCATTATAATAGGGTATTTGACTGTATTAAAAATATGGCATGTATTATAGTCATCCTAATAGATTACAGTTTAAGAAAACTATTTGCTATTACTTTTCAAAAAAAAATATGCTTTATTTCTATGAAAAACCAAAATTAAAATTGAATTTTATTCACGTCCTATCACGTGATTGAAAACGCTCTGTAATTGGCTCAGTCTCCAGTGATGTCATTCGTTAGTCCGCTTAGAGCGCGTTCGGTTTGTCAGGGTAGGGTATGGGGAGAGCAATGCTCAGATAACTTGGGTCGGCTGTCTCTCTCTTATATGCAGATAAACGCCGTATGACGTTAGTCTATTATGCAGCGCGTCACTCTCACCGTACAATACCGGATTATCCGAACACGCTCTATGCTTCTCCCGTTTGAATTTAATAGCACGAAAGCGTCATGTAAGCATAACTTTGTAGGTTAGGATAGCCCTAACCTTAAGCTGTCAGATCAGATAATACCTGGTTCGAAAATACGATAGATGACTTATTCTAGTCAGATTTACTTATGTCGAAGTAATCTTCACAACAGAAAACATTTGTATTGGCGGCTATTTATTTCATTTGGATTTCTACGAGCCAACCACTTTCTTCGCAGTTTCAAATCTTGCGGAACAGCTACAAATAGTTTATCCGGAGTTTTTCTTGACGTATCTCTGCATTGTGGATTTATACACCATTTATAACCCATTTTTATGTAGAAATTGTGAAAACAACACATCATACAACACAATTACCAAACGGCGACGATGCCGATGCTGGCCGATGCTGACAGACACTGCCAGACCATATATGGGCCGATTTGACGTCTACTAACCGGTGACGTCACACAACAGAAAATATCGTTTTGGCGGGACTTTTTGTGATTCAATTTTTAACGCTGATTTTTATGAAATATTGAGGAAATAATTACAAAAAATAATGCATTTCCAATGTAGAGTGAAGGAATAAACACACTAAGATGGTTTTCCAATAATAGTCAAATACCCTATTGTGAAGGAGAGTAGAGCAATGGTACGGCCAGACTGGGCGACAGTACTACGTGTGCTATGTTTGCGATGTTGCAATGGATGACGTTTACAAACTCCTTGTAGCATTAGCTGCCATGCGTTTGTAACCATAGCAACGCCGCAGACAAACGTACGTACCGTCCGGACTAGCCGCACCATGAGACCTCGTCAAGCACGTTGCCTTTTCGATTAGAAATATCGCGATTAAAAAATAAGTCAATACAGTCAACACAATTGAAAATATTTCGATATGTCAAAACTATACTGTGAACTGTCTGTCCTAAGACGAAACTAAAACAAGATGTGCTAGCTATTTTATTGAAAAATGATGATAAACCTCAACAAAATATTAAAAATTGAAAAATTATAACAAAACCACACAAATATGTGGCTTGGCCACTGTCAGCTGTTGCAGGGTTAGCAGCATTTATTGTGATACCTCGACAACTGTCAATGTCAAACCAATTTGTTATGTTTTACACCCAGATAACTTGATTATGTACTTGTAAATTTTGTATTACTCCTCATTAATAAACTTTAAGGCTGCTGTTCACAAGGTATTAAAAATGTTATAGCGTTAAGTAGAAACTAAAAAAATCCTACCGAAATTAAAAATTCAAAATATAGGTAGCCATTAAAAAACTCTCAATAACTAACGTATCTGTCAAGTTTTACGACTTTTGAAAACTATGGACTTTTCTCTACTTTGCGTTCGTTATAAAGTTATACCAAACGGTGTCGTTATGAAAACAATAGATCACAAACTTTTAGTTTTCCAAGATTGATGATATTGACGCCAAGTGTCAAATAAGGCGGACATCTCAATCGCTATCGGCGCGTTTCAATCTAGGCCAGGCAATAGAGATTTTTCCGTGACTAAAATAGTATCAGCAAGCCGACGGTCCCTGGTCACGTGGAACAGTCCGTAGATGTATTGTGATGTGTTTTCGACTCGCAAATATCATTACTTAATTTGTTATAAACAAAAAACATAAAAAAATTGTGCTTTTTTTCGTTTCTCGCTTGTAAAAACTGAACCGATAGAGCAACCTTGATGAAAAAAATGAACCCTACACGGACCCGATCGGATAAATATTAACGGAGGAAATTCGGAAGAACTGGAAAAACTCCGCCATTTTCAATGTTGTGACGCAGGCTTTTTGCGAGAAAGTAGCGATTGATGGGTACTTTAAGTGTACACAACCCAGGCGTTGTCCGATGATTAGTTTTTGCACAATAGGGTATTCCGGTCATGTCAAAATTTAAGCAGATATTCGGTTTAACTTATTTTACAATTTATGAGGATTCATATAGTTAAGCTATGAGCTTTTTGTTTTAGTTTTTCTATAAGATAATTGCAATTAAAAGTGCATTTCGTTTGAATTCACCGACCACCCTCGGAAATACACGATGATTACCGATCCCTAGTGGCGGTGGCAACAGCGGACAGCTCTCGAACAGCTGATCGGCCAAGTTGACGGTTGGCGACCCTGTTGTTTGACAACGAATAAAGGTACCTTTTTTGAGAGATGATTTGATCATTGAAACTTGAAGCCAAATCTCTCATCTCGCTAGTCGGCAATGTAAAGAAAATCTTATCAGAAGTTACTGTTCTACTGCTGTTATAGCCCGGCACAGAACAATGTCGGCGTTGGAGTTTATACATTTTAAACAAGTGTTTGATATAACCTCAATAACCAAAGCAGGTGTCAACAAACGAGCGATTCTAAACGTTGACACAACAGAAGACAAAAATTTACTACGTGCACCCTAGATATAGCAACGTTGTCAAGTCGCTCACTTTGAGCGGTCTTTGTGACGTCACAAAGACCAATCCTAATTCAAACTTCAAACAACGATTTCTCTTAATTTAAAACAATGTTTGATATTTAACTTGTGAATTAGCAAACAGTAGCACCCATACTTTGTAAAAAATGACAATTTCAAAAACACCGGAATACCCCAATGCGATTTGAATTTTTTTTATGCAATATGGTTCGGCGAGCCTGGATGCGTCGGAGGTGATCCGATTTTAATTTTTTTTAACGTAGTTCGAGAGTAGAAGTATTGTGCTACAAAACGTCTATTGTGATTTTGCGTTAAAATGATGCGAAATAGGCGAAAAATGCTTGCAAACTTGACCGAAATCTGCGGCGCGCTCCAAACCGGTCGAGTAGTGGGGGTAGGCGGCCGACGCGGGGAAGCGCGTATCTATAGTAATCCCAACGCGCTGCGCGCTTCCCCGAGTCGGCCGCGTACCCCACTACTCGACGAGCTTTGGAACGCGCGGCAGATTTCGGTCAAGTTTGCAAGCATTTTTTGCCTATTTCGCAACATTTTAACGCAAAATCAGAATAGTCGTTTTGTAGCACAGTACTTCTACTTTCGAAATAAATTAAAAAAATTAAAATCGGTCTACCTCCGAAGCATCCAGGCTCGCCGAACCATATTGCAGAAAAAAATTCAAATCACAATTGTGCAAAAACTCGGACAACGCTTGGGTTGTGCACACTTAAAGTACCCATCAATCGCTACTTTCTCGCGAAAAGCCTGCGTTACAACTTTGAAAATGGCGGAGTTAAGAATTTTTGAAAAAAACACAGATTTTTCCGGTTCTTCCGAATTTCCTCCGTTAATATTAATCAGATCGGGTCCGTGTAGGGTTCATTTTTTTCGTCTTTTCATTCTCTACAATTCGTCTGTTGAAGGCATCAAGATTGCTCTATCGGTTCAGTTTTTACAAGCGAAAAACAAAAAAAAACACAATTTTTTGATGTTTTTTGTTTATAACAAATTAAGTAATGATATTTACGAGTCAAAAACACATCACAATACATCTACGGACTATTCCACGTGACCTGGGACCGTCGGCTTGCTAATACTATTTTTGTCACGGAAGAATCTCTATTGCCTGGTCTAATCGTATTTGTGAATTTTACCACAAGTACCAACTGTTGGAGATATTAAACTACTCTAGATTATAAGATGATGTTTTCGAAAAAGTAAAAACAGAAACGTTTCTTCATCTTTTTCTAGCGTTTTGGCGAAACTTGAAAAAGGTATAAAATATTAATCCTTAAACTTTTACTTGGATTCCTGATAGTTTTTTGATTTTTCAGTGTCATTGAAGCACTGACAGCATTTATTTAAGTGGTCTGCGCGAGCGTTCAAACAGAAGAATAACTCAAAAATACCTGACGTAATTTGAAACTTTTAGTACGGATTCGCATCCAGCGCAAAAAAAAATAAAAAAACTACTCATTTACCATTCATTCCATTTGGGAAAACAAAGTTTTAATACTTATAATACTTACAAGTACTAGTGAGTAGGGTTTCCAAACAATTTCCGTCATTGACAACACTGTGCCTAGTTTTTTTTGCCGCAATATGATGTATACGACTTTTAAGGACGAATACCCACGTTAGACTAATCCCAAATTGATGAACCATATTTGGTTCTTGCTTGAAATTTGACCATATAGAGTTACACCCTTCAATTTCAACCACAAATCGTAAACAGCAAAAACTTTTCACAAAAAAAAGAACCACCAAACCATCATTTTCAAATACGTAACCACTACTCGTCTTTACATTCCAGCCCAGTCCACACCTCCATCCACACATCGTATAAGGACTATCCGTCGCCAGTCCTCAATAGGAGCTTACCACGACCATCCGACCACGGTGTCCAATCAGCAACAGGCAGCAACTACGTCGTCAACCCAGCAAAGTTCCGTACCGATCTCCAGCAGCACAAGCTACTATACTAACAGTCCAAGTCCGCCAAACGGCGACCAGGCCAGACTTGATCCCGAAAAGTCTGACGGTCCTCTGGTTGCTGAAGACCGGGCGGTAGCTGGAGGCACCGCATCCACTGAAGCATCCACATTAGCACAATTCTTTCCACATTCCAATCTAGATTCACATTCTGATGTATTAATTTTAAGTAGGAACCAGTTCGAGTGTATCACTAGTAAGCTGGATCAGTTGAGTAGGAGGGTTCAGTCGCTGGAGACAAGTTTGGGCACTGACGTCAGACTTATCCTTGGGCTCCTGCAGGCGCAGGTTGCAGGGAAGGAAGTAGCGGCAGCGCAAAGACAGGAGGTAAGAATTGGTTTCTCATGCGAAGAGGAGAGACAATGGAATAGAATGACGAAAAATTATGTTAAAATGTTGTGGTTTCTGTGAATTTCAGGTGCCAGAGTACGAGAATGTCACGATAGACGCAAGTCGAACGAGATATACCTTCCAGAGGTCAGTCAGTGAGCCGAAGCCAATCTCATCGAAAATTCTGCATTCCCAAGTTTTACACAGGTAATTTCATAAGCCAAGATGTGTTTATAGAAAGTTTTGGGAACACAAGAAATAACAAGAGGCAACGACAGACCTGTAAATGTTTTTGTATAACATCCTGACATTCAATGTTTATGTTGATCTTGATAGATCTTTTAATATTGTTAAAATTGTTTTTTAAAAAAGATGAGAAATAATAATTAAAAATTAGGAAAATACTGTGGTTTGTAAATGGAAAGTGAATAGATGTTTTCGATAGATTTCTTTCCCCTAATGAAAATCCGTGATTTTTTTATTGGACGAGCTGGCACACCCTCTAAAGTACAGCTGTCTATGCCTCAAGAACACTTCAGAACAAACTTTCATGATTTCGTATAAAAATACCGTTAATAAGTTACTTTGTTATGATGAGAAGAGGATCATTCAGAAGGATAAATCGCCAACAATGCTTTTTTCATTTTAACTAAGTCACCAAAACACCGAACTGTCATTGTAAAACAAGTAAGCACCCTAATGTCCCCATATAAAATTTTGAGTTTTGATCAAATCATTTAGCAGATTTACTATTTTTTAATTTGTCAAAAACATCTAAATTAAACTGGTCAAAAACAAAAAATCGAACAAGTTACAACCGATCCTGGTATGCTTTTTTCCATAGATTCAGAATCTGAAGTCTTAATCAAAATTTCTGTTCTCAGATCCAGATTCTATAAGCACACCAGTATCAGTTGCCACTTGTTTTATTTACTTCCTTAATTGTTAGTCACTTAGTTTAAATTGCCTTATCTACGAGCTTCGACAGCTGGTAGCGATGCCGGAATATTTTTTAAAATTATAAAAATATAATGTAATTGTATCTCATGTCAAATACCATTTTGAAGGGATGACCCTTAAAAAAAGGAGTTTTTGTACCCTAACGTACATATTGTTTATTTGAGTTGTAGATAAATATATTCAATATAAACAGGGGAACAACATTTAAAATAAAATTCAACAAACAATAGGTAATGTTTTCTTTTCGTTTTTGTAACTCAATGCGGGGACATCCCTGTATATAGAAGTACAGAGTATTTTCGATTAACTCTTAACCGCCGATTATTTATTGGTGATTTGTAGTTAGAAATTAATCCCGAGATACAGAATATTATTGTAAGGTAAAAGGAGCTAAAAATTTGATAAACAGAAAACTTATATACAGGTGTCCCAACAGTGCGATCACGGAAGATTGTATCAATAAGTGCTTCTACACCTATATTAACCATTAAACCAGCTAAGTATTTACCTAAACTACTGTTTTCTCGCATAATTTCTTCTTTTTTTTAATAAGTCAAAACATTTGATCGCATCTGCAATTCAACATTATTACTTGAAATAAAATTTTACTGATCCCTGTAGGCTATGAAAGACTGTGCTAAGCAAGTTATTAAGGTATAAAGCTGATATAAAGTTGTTGTTAAAGAGCAGGTGTTGTTTTACTTATCTTAAAATAAAAGCAATTCATAAGGCAACTGAACATCAAGCACTGTACATTTATTTTTCCATAAAGATTAATACTTAATATTGTTTTGCAAGAAATAGAAATTTATAACAGTAATTATATGTAAATTTTTACGAAGAAGACAAGTTATTTCTGTAACTGTGAGTTCTGTAACTAGTGTATGCTAGTACTTTTTTTGTGCGGAACGCATTTTTGTTTCATCCGCCAAGAACCCACACCATGTCAATTGTTCGTTATGCAAATCTAACCTAACAATATCACCACCACTGACAGATATCTTAATAACTTGTTTAGCACAGTTTTTCATAGTAAAATTTTATTTTAAATTATAATATTAAATTGCAGATGTGGTCAAATGTTTTGATTTATTAAAAAAAAGATGAAATCATGCGGGGAAACAGTAATTTAAGTAAATATTTAGCTGGTTTAATGGTTGATGTAGGTGTAGAAGCACTTATTGATAGAAAAATCGATTTTTTTATGAAGGAGACTAGTTATCTCTGCATTTGTTTATTTTAAAAAATTAATTAGATTTAGTACGAAAAATGATTTGCTATATTTTGTTGCTGATTTTGACCACCTGTACACAATTTGGGTATGGTAGGTAATCTCGCTAATGGAACGCTTCTTACTTAACCATAATCTAAGCGTGCGCAATAAAATTAAAATCAGGTATTGAGATATATAATTTTTCTTAGACGGATGTTTTTTCCAAAAAAAAATGCCAATAAATCAAAAAATATAAAGTTTAGGGTAGGTAATGTTATTTTTCATTGTCGTAAAATTTTGCTAGGAATTCAAAATTGTGCCGAAATATAGGTAGCTCCATTTAAAAAAAAAAAAACATAAGTTTAGGTTGGTACTACCTTATGGAACACCCTGTATACACGCTAATAATTTTAAAATGTGCGTCTCGACGTTCTGTATATATGAGTGTAATCAGTTTTAAAATATCTTCATTAACAGAGGCACAATCTTCCGAGATCGCACCCTGTATATATTGACATGAAAACAGTGAACAAAAGCGTGCGATTATGCCAGTGGCGGCTCGTACAGGGGGGTGCAGGTTTGCGCAACCCCCAGAAATGATAACAAAGCGAAAATAGTTTCATTGTATGTACTAATAGTATAATAGTCAATAAGCAACGATCTATAACATCTAATTTACCAAAACGGTGCGCATTCTCTCTCGAATTTCTAGCGTATGTCGGCTATTGGGTCTGGAGATTGTAGCGAGGCCGCAAGCGTCTGCTACCGCTAGAGTGCGTATCGACGCCTGCATACTAGCCCACTAGCAAGCGAATTTTATCAGCACCGACCGGTTTGTTTACTCCGGCTAGGATTGCATAAATCTCACACACTACGAGACATTAAGCGACATGTATTTGTGCATTGCGGCTTGTAGTCAGTAGACACTAGTACGCTGTAAAGCGCATATAACTCAAAATATAAATGAAACAATGAATTTGGTACAGAATTCATTAGCTAAACCATTCTGTAGTCACAAGTGCATCGATAAGGCAGAAAGGCCGCCTTCGAATTTAAATTAAAAACAATGCGTGTCCAGCAAGTCCCAAACATTTACAAGAACATTACTTAATGATGATGTTTAAAGGAAAAATGAGTGGATTAGTGACGTCAAAAAACTCAACATTGTTCCACCTTTTTTATTATTTGAAGCAGATGAATGGGTGGACAAACACACTGGGATTACAGATTTGAACCATTTATTTGTTGTTAGCAAAAGACATGAAAAATATTTCATGTTCACTTTTTTTCACAACATAGGGAGTATTGTTTGATACCTTTGGAGAAAATAATCAGTAACCAGGAAAATGAGAAACGTACAAAAATCAACATTACAAAAAAATGCTCACGCAAATTGTAATCTATACTTATGTTAGCATCCATCATCATCATCATCAGTATAAAAGAAAAGCAATGATAACTAATCATACTCGTTACTTTTATCATCCACAGATTCGCATCGTTCAATAAGACTTTCGACTTTGACCCATCAAAAGACCCATGGTCGGACGGCACCTCCAGGGAAAAAGAAGATGAAGAGAGAACAGCACCGATAGCCAAGCTAGAATCCCTAGACGAGTTAGATTTGGTAAGAAAACCATCCCGACGCCGTCGAACATAACCCAGATACCGTCATTTTTTCTCTTTCTAACACGACAGCTTCTCTGCTTCCAGGAAACCCCACTGTCCAGTCCAAAGAGGGCGAAAAAATAAGCTCTACCATGATCATTTCGAGGTAAACCTCAATCACTCACTCGTTTCGTGCTTACTTGGCCCAAAGTTGTGCCATTGTTGACTTCGATGGATACACGAGTGGCCAGAAGATGCCAGAACAAACCCAGCCGCCTATCAGACGGAAATAAACGTAATGACGACTACCAGTACTTTGTTAAATATAAAGCGACGGCCCGAAGGTGCTACCCTGAGGTACACCCCAGAAACGATGCCTTATTAGAGTCAGCTCAGTTTTTAACGATATAGTTGTTACGATATTTATAGCTTGGTCTATAAGAAAAGTATCACAAATACCAGTAACTATCAGTAATACTTTGAATTTGTATTAAAAACAAAACTGTTGTTTCTTTTCTCTCTTGCGATTTTCTAAATTTGGATTCCTTCTCAAGTTTTTTGTTTCAGGGGAGCGTGCGAGTAATACAGGGTGTTGACAGTTGACGAGTAGGTACATAATATTCATTTATTCCAATAATGATATCTGTCATTAAGATTTTTATGGTGTAATTGGTAATCATGATTAATAAGAATTACTTAAAATATAATATAACTAATAAACAATAATAATAATACAGGTCAACAAAGCATACAAATACTGACAATATAAACTTAAATACCCTGTGGCCTGTATCACAAACACCAGAGCATCATAATAAACCAAGAGCATGATAATTTTGTATGATTTTGAGGAGCACTGTTTTTAAATAGTGCTCTTCAATCTCCCTAAATTTATTTAGGGAGATTGTAAAATGTATTGACAGTTTATGATAAACAGAATATAAAAATTATTTAAAATGTTTATCATCACTTATTAATCGGCAATCACAGACGTAAATAAGATTTTGAATAAAATCTGGTCGGTTGCATAATTACAAAATATTAAACAATCATTAAAATTTAAAGTTAAGAAAAATTAACAAGTTTTGGAATTGTTCTCTACACATCAGTTAAAATGTAGCATATTTTTGAGTTTTTTTAATGTTCTGCTGAAATTATCCTGAAATAGATACTGACCTTCATTGCGAATAATTTCTTATTTTTGAAAAAACAAAGATGGGGCTAGTGTCTCGTACCAGTTTAGAGAAATTAATTAATGAAAATACCGAATTTGAAGCCCGAGTTTAGCGCAGTTCATGATTTGACATATGTATTAGAATTGCAAATCAGCTAGGTATCCAAATTAAAACTTAAACAATGTTACCAACCAAAGAAAATGATACTCAAACTTACTTTAGCTGCACCACGCCACAGATTGTACAGATGCGCAACTTGCAGGAATGCAAGTTGCGCAACTGACAGGCGAAATTCTGAGGGAGTGGGAAGGATTACTTTTTTATAGCGTATAGTTGGCGCGTATGGTGACGCCCAATAATAGATCGTCGTGGTTACAACCAGTTACAACATTTGTGTTCTATTCAGCGGGGGGTTAGGCCACGTAAAGTGATGACGTTTTGTGACGTCAATACCATCAAGTGAGATTCAAGGTCAAATATTTAGGTACCGCCAGATCAAAGGTGCCGACACGAAGTTTCCTATCTGTATAATCTGTGACCACGCCAAGTAAATTTTCAACTGCCAAGTATGCAAAAAGATATTAAGATGTTTTTCTTTATATTGGGTTGTATAGCCTCTCAAAATTAATGCACTTCATTCGGAAACATCCTGTATATATTTTAATTTGCTACACGGTCGGCAGTCAATATTTTTTAGTGAAATTGTGTTTTTAATCTTCATTCTACATATACGTATACAAGTATACGAAATGAGTGCAATAATTTGGATTGGCAATGTAACTCAAGTATAAAATAAAAATAAAAAGGCTTTATTGGTATGAACAACAAAGAATCAATAATTTTTTCAAAATTTTACAGTTGAAAATTTTATTGTTATGCTACATACTCACATGTAACGCACCTATCTCTAAACGCAGATTTTACGAAATTCACAAATAGCGCTATGTTCAGTGACGCAACAGTCAAATACCGAAAAATTTAAACAACTTGCTGAAAGTGGGCACCATTGGTTGGCCTCAGCTGATTGCATAGTAGATCCACTACTAGTCTTCCTAAAAACGTAAACTGTCAAAAACTGCATTTTTAATAATTAATTACTCTAAACCAGGGTTGTTATAAAAAACTTTTCTTTTATTTTAAACAAAACAAACATTTTGTTTTTATAAAATGATGTTTTTAAACACGAAACAATGTTTTTAAACACTTCGCAAAAAAACATGTTTTAAACATGAAAAAAAAACATGGTTTTTAATTGTTTTAAACATGTTTTAAATCACGCAATTGTTTTATTTGTAAACATTTTCATCGGCGTTTTGTTCATACGTCAGTTCTCAGTGTAGTTAAATCTGTTGTGTGAATAACTCTTTGTTGTCACGCTAGAGGGCGCCAGTAATGCAATGTCGGCCAAAATCGATTTAATTAGTGTTTATTTGACAATTTTCGACTATTTTCACCAATTCATAGCCACCAAGGTATATGCACAAAAAAGTTATTTTGGCGTTGCGTTCGTGATAAAAATTGACGATCAATATATTTTTTTAGTTCAGAATGTCATCCTGATAGAATATATCACACAAAGAATATAGAATGCCATTTAAAATTTCAATGATGACGTCATTTCCGGAAAAACCGGAAGTCATATTAACCTCAAGAGTATCCCAAATAATGGAATTCTCTTCAGTATAAACCATCAAAAGTCGAAATTAGCTATAAAATACATGTTTTAACTTCAAAACGCCTTTAACTCTCCAATTGTGTCAAAATTTGGAAATTTGGCTCAACAGCCTATAACGACAATAGTATTCTACACGAACATTTTTGATTTTTAACTTTAAAAATCCATTGATCTACACAGACAAAATCTTGCCTACCATTAGGCTATGTTTTGCTCACAGTGGACTCCAATAATCTCCATTACTACATATTTAATTAATTTAAAACGACGGGAAATATTTTTTGTGCTTAAAAAGCCAATAAATAACATATTATTTTTATCAATAAATTCCTAAAGATATGCCTAAAAACAGTAATTTTACCTGGAGTAGAGGTATGTAACTCCAAAAGAAACTTATTATAATACACAGCATAATATGATAATAGAATACAACATAAGAAAATAGAAACTTAGAAAACACTAAGAAAAAATATTACCATAGTAGAAGAGTAAAGAAACAGTACGAATTACAACTGAAAGTCTCGACCAAAAAGTGTGGTATTTTAATAATTCATATAGTTTCATTTCTTATTACAATAATAATTGTTATTTTTTAATACTGGTTCTACTATACCATGAAAGTTACACTTGAACTTGTACCAACTCAGTAAACTTCAACACCCTGTATACTGTTCACCACATTTAATAATTTAAAACCCCTGAAAAGCTACACATCCATTTTATTTCTGATCACTTAGAATTCTTCAATTACCAATTTGTAGATCTACACGCACAGAAAAAAAAATAATTATACAGCGCCATCGCACGCGGTATCTCAAGCCGAAAATCTTACGGACTATCTTTCAGCTTATGGCATATATGGAGTGCATTATTTGATAAAGACTGAACACAACAAAAAACGTAAAATCTGTAGAAAGACAAAACACGCTAAGATTCCCAATTATTGTTATGATATTATCGTTGGCACATGTATTAATTAATAGAAATAAACTCGTAGAATGTTAAGAATTTTTTTAAAATAAAGGATAGACGTGTTACATTGAGATATTTTCGAAAATATTAATGTGTATATAATATAGAAAAGTATATAATAGAGAGCGGGTGTACCTCGGACGTACGGCACTGATTTGTTTCACAAAAGAAGAAAATAATAAAATCCGTCTAAATAAAAATTCCAGAATTTTCAGGAAACTGAATAAATAAAGACGATAGCATTCGCATTTGTCTGAGTTAACGTTTCACAAACAAACTGTACAATGTGAAATTGAGAACAGAAAATAATAATAATTCAAGAAACAAACGAGTTTTTCATAATTTCGGCTTTCTTAACGCATCATGCCGCTTTGAATAAAAATTTGTAAGCACAAAAGTAATATGTTTATACACATTTTACCATATTTTTAATAATAATATGTAACAAAGATATTGATTACTCATTAAAACAATAGGTCCCAACATGGATCACTCAGTATACTGTGTTTTATTTACTTCCTGTATTTCCCTTTCCAATTCGTCTAATGTTTTTAATAACCAAACCTATTCGAACAAACTTTTTCAGTGATAACTGATCATAATTAAATAGACTATTTTTTTTTCAAAATTTAAGCTGTGGTAGTTTTGGAAACAGAGGAGGGTGGGTTTTTCAGACTAGTTTTAGGAAGAATCTCAAAAACTGCGAAATAAATCTGAAAACATATTTTTTAAGATCCTTAAACCAATTTTAGGTTCTGCCTATTGGCATATACATATATGCGAGTTAATAAAACCCCAGTCATTTGAGTCCAAATTTCGGAACTCGACCATTATCGCACTCACTGCGTCGCTCGTGCGTCAAAAAGAATCCATCATTAATCGCTCTAAAGTCTAACGTGTTGTGACCTTTGCATAATTAGTAATGCTATTTCTAATTACCTAATAAGTAAATTGACTGGACTAATTACCAATTCCGATTTTTTTTACTCATTTACGTTGTTTCTACTAGTTGGCAACACTAGACAAATTCACCTTATCATTTTAATTTCGATTACCTCACGTTGTCTATACTGAAATTTGACAACTGTCAGCACATAACCTAAGTTTTCGCAGGCCGATTACGAAAACCTAACCAAAGATGTTCCGAAATGCGCTTACCAGATGGGTTACAGCCAACAATATCACCGACAATATTCGAATAATCAAAAGAAACGCCGGTCACTCAAAATGGCAAAATATAAAACACACGAAACAATTGAAGGACTCGCAAAGATCACTCCAATTCACCAAATTAGGAAGACAAATGAAAGTTGCCGTACAACGTTAGTATAGGACTATAGGACGTTCCTTCATTTTCCAAATGAGAAAGAATGATATTATAAATGTTATTTTTATAGTTGGAGGTTCTCCGGATCCGTCAAAAAATTTGAAACTGCAACAGGCTATCGAACAGGCAAAACGGGCTTGCATGCCTGTTGCTACGATACAAAGTATTCTTAAGAGTGCTGTATCGAGCAAGGATGACAGTAAATCGTATATGATTGATATAAAGTAAGTGTGTAAGTATACATACATATTATTGGAAACTGTAATTGTAGCAATGATAAGTATTGTCACTTACGTGCATTTCATGTTTCTGCTTTTGTCAATATTTGCTAGATAATATATCTACTGAAATGTAGTTTTACTTACTACTTCTTGTTTAAAATATATTTTTTTAATAAACAATCTATTTTCAGATTTTTGTTGTTCTCACTGGCAAAAGAAAATCAGTAACTTAATAATCTTTTAAATTAAAAATTATTTTGGCTAATTGTAGTGAGAGAACAATAATGATATTTTGGTGTCCAAAGTTCGAGACACGCACTTGGGTACTTGAAAACCTGACCAGATTCCTTATTTACTCCACAGGTGTCTTAAACTTAGGCTACCAAATCATCGTTTTGGATCGCACCGTATAATACTTATAAGTAGAGTGCGGAATTATAAGCATTTATTTTTGGAAAATAAGTGCTTAAGGGTGCCGAAACGGGTGCGTTCCGCACCCGCAGATTTGGTAAACGTACTTTGTACCGATCTTTTAATTTTGCTTTTAAATTTGAGATTTTTTGCACTCGGAGGGTATTAATTAAATGTAGCTACAGCATACGAACAGGACAACGATAACTAAAAAGTGAATACATACCGAAAATTGGTCAGAATTGAACAATAACTTACAATTTTCTTTTTTGATTTATAAATCCTTGCTTCATACAATGCATAGTAAAATCACCTATCTATACATGCAGTAAAATATCCAAGAAATGATTTTAGTTAGACGATCGGTACGAAGCAGCAAAAATGACGATTTTTGTGCTTTTGAACGGACAGGTATGTATTCTCTTTTTAGTTATCGTTGTCCTGTTCGTATGCTGTAGCTACATTTAATTAATACCCTTTGACTGCAAAAAATCTCAAATTTAAAAGCAAAATGAAAAGATCGGTACGATTTACGAAGTACGTTTACCAAATTTGCTGAACTTTCTAGGGTGCGTTCGTTACGGCACCCTTAAAATAAGCCTTGTATTATTTTTGTATATATGTATTTATGCGCACATACACATCATACAAAATATTGGTATAACTCAGGAAATTGATAGTAACAATAAAATTAAACTATACACAATAAGTAAACGCTTTATATTTTATTTAAAAGAATCTATTCGCTTATTATACGCTGGTAGAGATAAATTGAGCACCTCAGAGGTATACTGTGTTAAGTACATAGGATTTCAATGTAACTTAACACTATCTAGATTATAGACTTCGCGGTCTGAGTCAATGATATATTGATTTCCGGGTGTAAACCGCGTTGAAGACTTCAGTCGACGTTTCGCGCTCTGTTGCAAGAGGCATCTTCAGGACTAAGTTATCAAACCAAGTGCTAAGAAGATACTGAAGATACTCAGTTACTCAAAGATACTCAAAGTCCTCAACGCGGTTTCCACCAGGAAATCAATATATCATTAACTTAACACTGTTTGCTTCTGAGGGAGTTAATTGAACTAAGAAGCATGTGGTTTTCCACCTAGTTGCGCGCGTGCATATGTGCTTGCATTTTTCGGCGCACATTTAACCACGTAACACATTCTTCTTACTGCAAATTGTCTCTATATTTAGAGGTAGTTAAACAAATTGAACAAAAAAAAGAATTAAGTTAATATGTACATATTACTGAAACAATGTATTAATGTAGTATGGCTAAGAAGTGAATGTTAAACTTAAATATTTTCATTTTAATACTGTGTAATTAAGCGACAAAATATAACAAACAAGGCCTAAAATTAAAACAATCACTACCAAGAGACAAATCGTAAAATAAATAATTGTAACTTACTGTTTTCATGCACATTCTGCAGAATATTTTATTGTTTTGAATAATTAATTCGGGATTTTTGTTATCTATATGGCAGACAGTCATTTATCTTTAATAGCATTTCAAATTCACTAAAAACTCGAAAAACTGTTGTGATGTGCGCACGGTTGTAGCTGGTATATCACAATGCAGTAGAGGCGTTTAGAGTGATTTTTGTGATTTTTGAGACGCAAATGTGCAGACCTACGACCCAAACCACCTAAAATCGGGTATAAACACTCCAAAAAATCCGTAAAAAGTTAAAATAAGCAGGAATATGGCAAAATAAGCGCATATCTGCAAAAGCCGGGAAAAAAAGATAAATAAGCAAAATAAAAATAGCGCCAAATGCTTTATTTTTTCTGTATTTGTGGAGACCCTTAAGCTTTTTAAATTGCTTACATTAAAACTGTCCAAGCAAAATGCTTAGAATCCGCACTCTAACTCTACTAATCTAACTAACTCTAATAAGTAACTAATCTTTCTTATTTTTTTATACATTTTAGTTGCCATTTTTATTTTTTTGATTAATTTCCTTTGATTTTTTAGAGGACCAGGACGGAGCTTAATAATGTGCGAAATTTTTACTAGCAACTTTCACCTTACCAAGCAGACGATGGCGACACTTCTTAGGAAAAACGCGTATGTATTTTTTCACATTCATTCGCTTGCTCATTTTGAATTATGTAGGGTGTTTGATACTGGTATATTGTTAAATATTCACAAATCCATCTAGATTGTGATAACCCATCAAAATTTGTAAAAACAAAATTTTAGTTTTCAAGGTTGTAAGTATTTTATTACTTTAATGGTAATTTTATTTGATTGCGTTTGCAACTTTGTAAACTATAGATATTAGATTTTTTTAAATTTTCAGATAAATAATTACAAAAAACGAAAAAAAGAAGAAATTATAGACAATAAAATGTGTTTGTTTATATTACACTCAAAATATCGTCAACAAGCTCTAAATGCAAGATTGCAAACTCAAAATACGGGAATAAGTAGTGAAATAGTGACATAAAACGAATAAAGCTATTCACTTCGGTAAAATTCAAACCCAGCTGGATTTTTAAATATGCATTTGATTGGGCATTAGATATAACGTGTAAAAAGTTCCTATCGATATCGTGTCTGGGTTGCGAGTTATTCACGTTCAAATATTACCGAATTGGATTTTTTTATTGATCGGTCAATAATGTTTTTTAGGAAACTTCTAGATCTATTATCTACATAAAATGTGTAGGTACCGTAAACTTGGGTGACTTTGGCCGCCCTGGGTGACTTTGGCCACTATTCGAAAATTTATTTATATTGTTTAGATCTTTGTTAATATTTCAAACATTGCGAGTATTTTTGGTTATTTATATTTTAGATACTATATTGAATACTAAGGTGCTTAATGTAAGTTAGATGATAATTAATTTTTTTTGTGGCAGTGTTCAGAAGATAGCTTTGAAAATTGACCAATTTTGTTACTATGAACAACTTTGTTTGTGTTGAGTAATCTATCAGCATCTATGATTTGCCGCCGATAACATTAGTCCTGTGGTTTGTTAGGAATATCTTTCTGCAATACCTGCGTAGTTAAAGTGCTCGGTGTAGTCAATCGAGGAAAGTAAAGTCGGGCATTCTCCGTGGAAATCGCCATCAAATGATGACATTTCTGTGGTATGACAAAGATGACATTTTACAAGCAATAAAAACACCTGTCCCGTCCAAAGGAGGTTTCTTCATTATACCAGAAGTACAAAATTATGTCTAGCTATACCGGGTGATTCAATTTCGAGGCTTATTAGATCTCGCTTATTAGTGGAGATAGAGGCTATGTTTAAATTTGGCAAAGTTTCGTATTTTTGTGCTGAACAGTTATCTGAAAAGAAATTTTAGCTATCATTTTTCATTTTAAAGATATCCGCAAAAAACTGAAATGTTAAGATATCGTTTTTAATTTTTTATTCAAAACCAAACGTAGCTAGACATTTGAAACAAAAACATTCTACAGCGACTTTTTAACAAGGAATGCAGTGTTATTTTTTAATTTGAAATAACATCAAAGATGGCGGCGTAATCATGGCCAACTTTTGTTTTTCTTATGGGCGCCATATTGAATTTTGGCATTTTCCGATAGTCGTGTTTTTTGTCATTTCCGCAATGTATAACATGTTAGCATTATTTTTTAAAATAGTCATAAAATAGTTTTGTCATGATCTTATTGCTGATTTTAAGATATTTTGTTCTTGAACACTTTTAAAACATATTTGGTGGCCAAACTCGAGCATACACTAGCTTATCGTTTCATTGGCATGATAAACAGTAGTATGGCCAAAGTGACCCAATAATGAATTCTGACTTTGGCCACCCATATATATACATAAAAGAAGTATATCCTGACGTTGGAAATATTAGTGTTGTGAGATTTTTGGAGTACTATCAAAGACCCAAAAAATAGCACAAGTATGAGTAATTATATCTAATCTGTTAAAAGTTACCAGACTTCAAATTTCAAAAGTGGACTAAAGTCACCCAAGTTTACGGTAGGTATACATTGTTTAACTACGACTTGGCGCTTTCAAGTGATGCATCTGAAAATACGTCAAAAGCATGTATAACATATGTATATGCTGGGTGATCCATTCCGTGTCCCAAGTATTTGAAAACATGATTGAGCATCATAATTAACAATAAGAAGAACAATAGCGTGCAATTAAAACTTGACCACTTTCGATAGACTTCAGAATTTTTTAAATAGTAACACATAGTCTTCAGAATTTTTTAAATAGTGACACCAGTAAAGGATATTAGTTTTAGAAAATTCCTTAAAATACGATGCCGGTATTTATATAAAACACTTTTGTCATTTGAATGATTTTGGGGTTAGTTTAATTTATTAGAAATCGAATAGAGCCAGCTGTTGACTAATTGTTTTTTATTATCATGCAACCCCCAACTGAGATTCTCAAGGAATTTGTATATATGAACGCCGTTTTTGGTTCAATCTGGAATTGAAAAATTGTGATTTGAAAGTGGGATACATTAAATTAAATGTTCAAAAAATGCCAGACCTCTTCCAAGAAACAAGGGGGCGCACAGATTTCTCTTGCTCCAGGGCGATGAATATGTAGCTACGGCACTGGCTTTGGGTATAAAGCCAAATAAATTTTCAACTTTTTTTTTGTTCTTTCCATTATCTGCGTTTTTGTAGAATAATAATAATAATAATAATAATAAATGCCTTTATTACATAAGAAAAAGAAATGAGAAATACATACATTAACGCAAATGATAAATTTTAGGGCGAAGTCCAGGTCTACGTACACACGTAGCCTGCTCAGAAGATAAACGATTTCAAGTAAACCATTGCAATTCGAAATGCTGTTAAACCTTGCAGCAAAATCTTATTTGATTAAGTGTTAGGCTATTGTTTTTAATACCAGCAACAATTTAATTTAAAGATAATAACAGAAATTAACAAATAAACCGATCAATAAAATATTAAATGTTAATAAGTGAACATTGAACATGTTTAAGTGGCATCAAATCGATATTTTTTTTTAAATTTCAGACGTATATGATAATTTTAATACATTTTTTCACAAAATCCTGAAAAAACATATATGAAAACAGAAATATTATTATTAATTTTATTTATAATTTTGCCATTTTGTATAAAATTTCTTGATCTTTTCGAAAATATGAAAAAAATAATCTCATATATTACCAATACTGCTGTAGAAGCACCGGACTTCACGCAATGACTAGAAGAACAGAATAAGTCCAGGATATACTCTGTTTTTCCACTCATTGCATGGAGCGCGGTTGTTTTTAACAGGTGACGTCATAGACATTCTTTTAAATGACAACCCTATATTTTTTTAATGCATTTGACAGATCTTTTAATTGTCTTTATGGTAGCATAATATTTTTATGGCCTTACATAAGAAAATTTTCGAGACAAAGACAATTGAAGGTTATGAAATAAAAGTGACAAAATCTCCGGAATGGCTCGACCGAATTTAACGAAATTTTGGAAATAAGTATTTTGCAACTATGTGAAGTCACTGGCGTCATTATCATTGATGCAACATTTCCTGTTTCTGAGATATAACCTCAAACTTTTGAATTTTAAATAGCACATCCTGTATATTTTGACATTTTCTGTTAGTCTTCAATTGCCCATTCAATGTGACTATGCTTGTTACAGTATTATATCAAAAATATCTAGAAATTAACAAAAACCTTTATTAAAAATTAACAAAGAAAATATTCATAACAAAAATAACAACAAAAAAATAAACCGATCAAATTTAAAACAATGTCTTTTTGTCAATGGTTGAGATTCCTTATAAACCAACTAGAGTATAGGCAAAACCGGGAGAGGTGAAGTTGACTCATCGCTTAAAATCGTACGAACCAAGATATGGACGTACCGCGTGGATTGGTTATATTGCTGTGTATATTTGGTTGCCTACTAGGTAGTTCGTTAAGGATTAATATTTAATTACTAAAAATACTATCATTGGTCATTTAATTGTGATATCCTATCTAATTTATATATGTATCCATCATTACCATGTTTAACAGAAGCAAAGTGAAAACATACCAACTAGCCCATTTAAGACAGTGTATTTGTGCGGTTGGAATTAGCTCAGAAATAATCATTTTGTGACTGAGTGCTTAAACTTGGAGTTTCTTTTCTGTTTGTGCAGACATTATTAAATATGTTTTGAAATTCATTTCTGAATATTTCACGATAAGTATTTCACAAAACTGTGGTAGTTTGTTGTAAATGTGAGGTTATGTTTTTAATACGTGTTTTGATAATGGACAAAAATAATTTAATACGTTCATGACCATAACCATCGATTTCGTATTTAGGGCCTTTCCTTTCAACGAAAACATTTTGCTCACATTTAATTCACACGTTCACGCTGTGTTATTATAATAATTGGAGGTTAGGTTGCAAGTACCGCTGTCATCTGTTCTAAGAACAGACGTACTTTTTGTCTTGCCCATTTAAATTATACAGCAGACGTATGAAAAGGATGCTATTTCGTTTTAACACACGTCAATATTTAGAAATAATCTGTAACGTATGTCGAAAATAACAGCTGAAATCTATGAGTAATCTTCACCTCTCCCGGTTTTGCCTATAGTTGCAGTAGAAAATGTAATAATGTTTTGTTATCAATTATTTTTTTGTTAATTTCTAGATATTTTTGATATAATAATGAAGACTGTAACAGAAGTCAAAATATGAAGAATGTTCTATTTCAAATTAAAAATTTTGAGGTTATATCTCAGAAACTGTAAACGTTGCATCAACATTAGTAACTCCAGTGACTTCACATGGTTACAAAATACTTAATTCTAAAAATTCGTTAAATGCTGTTCCGTAGATTTTATCACTTTTATTCCATAACCTTCAATTGTCTCTTTCCCGAAAATTTTCTTATGTAAGGCGATAAAAATATTAACTACCACTAAGACAATTAAAAGGTGTCTCAAATTCATTAAAAAAATATAGGGGATGTCATTTAAAAAACATGTCGATGACGTCATCTGTTAAAAACAATTGACGGTAAAAAAAAATAATTTGATATCATAAGGTGTATTTTGATAATTATAAATCGACGTGTTCGAGGATTTTTTAAAATAGCAAACTGTTCTTGAGACTGTATAGGTGGCTACAGCACCCATAGTTTTAAACTATAAAAAGAAACTCAAAATCGTCCCACACTTCCAACAAAATCGGTATACAAAAATCCAATACATATTAACTACTTAAAATTGCTTACTTAAGATAAGTGATACACTATTTAGAAGGAGAAGATCCTGAATTTTATTACCATATTTCTTCTTGGGAAACATCAAATCATGATGAAGACTAATGACAAGTTTAATAATGTTGTTTTTCTATTTTGTTTTTTTTGCTAATTTTAATTTTGTTTCTAATATTAATCTTGTTGTTCTTTTCGTCTCTATGCATTTTTATTTACCACTTGTGCTAATATCATAATTTATTTCAAAAAATAAGAGATTATTATCTATAAGCATGTCTGTCGTTGACTGGAAGAACAGAACAAGTGCAGCCGATGTTCTATCTAATTGCTTATTTATTATTGCCTTTTACACCAAAAATTATTTCCAGAACAACTGCAAATGAAATTTAGTACAACTTTTCTGTGCTTACCAAATTTGTAAATTACACAGCTGCCGAATTATACAGTTTTTTTAGTTTACCACAAATGCATGATTTGGACTTATTCTGTTCTTCCACTCACCGATTCAATTGTTTTCTGGCCAGTGTATTATTACACTTCTATGTTTGCAACAATAGGTATAAGAAAATGGGTACAAGGAGAAATACAATTTTTTATGATTTTTTGCAAAAAATATATACTGATAGATTAACGACTGTAAGTTTAAATTATTTTGCATTTCAGAGGAAAATTTGCCGATTCTGGACTGAAGCATTTATTCGAAGAAAAAGGAATCATAGAAGGCACACTCTCAGCACACAGTGGTAAATCAGAATCAGAAATAATGGAAGTGGCAACGGAACACGCTATTGAGAGTGGCGCAGAAGACGTTAAAGTACTTGACGACAATTTGATACAATTTACATGTGCGGCTAGTGCTCTTACTAAAGTACAGGCTGCCCTTACAAATATGGATTATGTAATCACCAGCGCATCAGTGGAATTTATGCCGCTCCAACTGCAAAAGCTCAACGATGAAGAATTGGAATTGTGTGCAAAACTGTGCGAGAAATTGGAAAATATGCCGGAAGTCGTTAAACTGTACGATAATATTGCGTGATTTTTGGTTATGTTGTTGTAAATAAATTTAGTAATAAATTGGTGAAAATGACTTTCAAATGTGTTATTTCTATTCTTATATCCTGTTATTTATTGAGTTTCCTAGAGAATTTTGCCATTTTAAAGTTAATAGGTAGGCTCATTTTGCTTATTTTTGATTTATTTTATTTGATTTTATCATATCATAACCAAAGGAATATAATATTTTTCTGGCCTGATTGTTTCGAAATAAAATTTTGATAAATGTCTTTCCCAAATGTCATAGATCTCAACTTTTCTCAACTTTACTCTATTGCCGAGAGTTAACTATAAATACTATAATTAATATCTAAATCAAAGTAGTAATTAGCCAGGCTTTAAGGACCTGATCAATTTTCTCCAATGTTTTTATATTCCAGAAGAGATTGTCTATTGTTGACGTTGGACAAAGAGATAGCTGCAGACCTTTTTTTGAGAAACTGCAGATTTTCTTCTTAATTTTATTTATTTTTGAGGTGTGTGACATGGTTTTTAAGGTTTTGTGCTACGTTTGGTCGTTCTATTCTTTGCACCCCACAGGCGATGTTGGTGATTTGCGGTTGCCTTTTTTATGGTATCCACAATTCCAGCACTCCTTATTGTTCTTTACTGGTGTTAAAATATTTAACAATCTGCCAACTTATCTTAAAGAGTTAACCACTCTGAATAAGATTTTATTATGAATTAAACATAATTTTGTTTGGTCATGTATAAGGTAAGAAACTCTTCAAAATTCTACAAAAAAATGTTTGGATTAAGTTTATCCAAAGTTCAAATTTACAACGAGCTTAAAAAACGTGTAAGAAATGAGGAACTACTTTACCTATTATTGTTTTTTCAGAAAATTTTATGTTGTCTCTAAAAGTTGGTATATAACTATCAAATTTGACAATTTATGAATATACGGAGCAGTTCAGAAAATAAGAATTTGAGTTAAGATTATAAAGTATGTTCGAATTATTATTAGAGCGCTGACAATATAGTCTCAAATATAGCTCATAGCTCTTCTAATGGTCGTTTGTCACCTTTTTTCTTATTGTCAAATTTTTTTTGCAGAAATTGTTTACAAGTAGGAATTATATGCAAATTTGAAATCACAGCCGCCTAGCATGAAAAGTATTTTTTTCTATTTTTTGATAATTTTCACTCGTAATATTTACATATGTATTATTACTAGTTAATTTTTTAATTATAAAGATAACCTAAAGAACAGGAGATTGATAACAGATAAACAATGCATCTTGAACAAAAAAAATTATATTTGATAAAAATTTACAAACAATATTAAAATTATTGGAACATCGGAACAAAAAGTTTATAATGGGTCAGTTATCTAGACACCTAAGCATGGAGGAAGGCACCTAAGTAAGTTTTTCCTGTTTTGACTCAAACAATAAGTTCGTAGAATATTGCCGTGCATTTTTAGATCATCCTGTATAGGTATTATAATAAATATTGTTAGAATAACAACTAATCTGTTAACTGAATACCATAAAAACTACTCAAGAAAATTTTCCAATTTACAGTTATATTTACGCGCGCGTTAAGTTAGTTCCTCACCGAATTGATAGATGGCACCACATCCTTATAATCGAACACCACTGCCAAAAACTCAACAATCTACAACCACCATTATATATTTATTTATTTATACCGAATATTATCTCCATAAATTTACAAACACTTCAACAATTTACAACACCTTATTCCCAACAATCCAAGCAATTCAAACGTTCGAAAAATAAATAAACTATTGCGCCACATTAGCGCTCGACGCGGCCCGACACCAACCGACCGCGCCCGAACCCTAATCAATGTAGGTGTGTTTTTTCGCGATCAGCTTGCTGATTGAAAAGTGTCGACCAAAGACGCGCATTCCCTCGATGTACACAAAGTGGCTGACCGGCTTCATCCTGAGATGATCACTAGGAACATACTAGGCGTAAAATAGTGAACGGCAAACGCGTCTACCCTTTAGCGTGAACCTCCAAACCAACACCAGGCTGTCAAAATGTCACTGCCCGGTGTACAGGGCCTGTCCAAACTGAAAAAGAAGCACTTCAGGGTGAAACATCAGAAAGTGAAGCTCTTCAGGGCGAACGAACCTTTCCTATCAGTCCTAATGTGGGGCATCAACCATACGGTTCGTAATGTTATGGCTTCGTAGACCACCACTACGCTTAAATTTTAGGATACGTTTAGTAATGTGTACCGAACACACTGTTTGCTTGGACGTCTTGTGCCTAGCTTATGTTGTTATGTTTTTAGTATATCTGCTAGGAAAAATCAAGCTTTTCATATCTCGGAACCAAAGCTGTTCTCGGAAATTTTAAGTCCCTGGACTAGTCCCAAAAATAACGTCAATGTATAGGATAGATATAGTATTTCGCTAATATTTATGAAAATTAAAACACAAATGAATAAACGCACAAATGTATAGATATTTTTTTGTTTTTGGTATAGTATTTGCAATCAGGTTTATTATGTGGGGTTATGTTTTCCTGATAATGATTTCTGTCTAGATGTCATGAAACAAACCAGATAAACTGTGCCAGGTTTAAATGCCCGCTAGGGTTACCAACCATCCAGTTTTGAACCTGACGTCAAATGTTCTGTTTTCAAATACCCATCGGTGATTTACAAAATTGGAAACAAACTTTTATAATTGCGAAAAAATGATGCACGTGGTACTATTAATTAATTTTTTTAGTATTTTTTTGCTTAATTTTTGAGTCCGACTTTTTTACTTTTGCTTTTTAGCTGTATGTTGTTTTAACTTAGCAGATTTTGTCAATTTGTTGGTTCATTTTCGTACACCCATGTTCAAAGGACTGTTTTGATTATGAGATATATCCTGTATTTGATATTTAGGGGTTGCTTTCACCTGTCAAAGTTAAGAAACTTGAATTTATTCGAAAAGACATTTTTACTTTAAATTCAGTAACTTTGCAGTCCAGAATTATTATTTTAATAAAAATCTGATGTGGCCAGGCACATGACTATCATACTATATATAAAATTAATAGTTTAGCTGCATGAGATTCTATTTGATCGAGATCGGCTATGTCTGCATTAAAATAAAAATAGTACAACTAGACAGATATCTCGATTAAAGCTGCGTTCGGATATTGTACTCCGTTGACACTGGGTACACCGTCCAAATGACACCTACGTGTTATTGGGTGTAAAAAGTGTAACGGGGTTCAATATCCGAACGCAGCCTATATTGACAGTAGTATTTTCAAAACATTAGCGTTTGACACTAGCTACTGTCATTAGAATCAAAAAATCTGACATATCCTGGCTACTAGTTTTAAAGCAGTACGACCGATCTCGATGAAATAGAATTTGCTCATGCAGCTAAACTATAAATTCTACCAAAAAATGTCATATACATAAATTATAGAAAATTTCCTCTCCTTTAATTTATTATTTAACTATTTTGACGACGTTACACAAATAGCGGCTCATTTGCAAAATCTTCGAATAATGCTATGAGTAAACCACCAGTTCCTTTGGACCCTTTTCAACAGAAAGCTTTTCAGCTCTAAGTTTGGTTTTGAAACTTCTAAATATGAAGTTTCGTCCCGACACCTTTAGTAGTTTCTCCGGAATCGTCGCCACAAAAACGGGTACACACACACACACACACACACACACACATACACACACACATACACACACACACACACACAGACATTTTTTGTACCTTGGTCAAAATCGTTCAGGGGACCCAAAAAGACATATTTCCGCTAAAATCTCAAAAAATTTTTTTGGCACGATTACAATACTTTACATACTGCGTATGATAAAGTAAAAAAGGACCAAAACTTTTGAATTTAAATATATGAATGTGTGTATTTTTTTTAATTACAATTGATTCAACTGATCACATGACTACTCTGATCAACATGAAAAACAGAAAAGATTTTTTGAAACTCTATATCACTATTTTAGCATTCAGATTCAAACTTAAGGGAAAAAGGCATATCAAAATCATTTATCAATTGTTTGACTAAAATAAAAATTCACTTATTTTTCTTAACTTGGACAGCGGTGCGGTAGCAACCCCTAACTATATATTTGTAAAATTAAGAAAAAACACAGCTTGAAAAGATGCCAAAAAAATTTTTAACACTGTATTTTACAACAATATATCATAAACAAGATTTCATTCAACTTTCACCGTTGTAGTTCTTCTAGTATGACAACAGTTGAAATAACAACAGAGACTGTTGGTTATGGAATCAAACAACAAATACATTTAAAATACTGAACATAAAATATTTCCAAAGATAAATAGCAACTCTTTAATTATTTTACTCAAGAAGGAAACAATGATTGACTTGTGAGTTTCCGTGACATCTAAATAAAACCGCAAATTGTTCTGTTTCGATGTTAGTCTTATATTATATTTGTATTTTAGAGTTAGTCCGAAGATGCCCATGAAGGGCAAAACGCGTCACTAACGTATATTCTGAAAAATAAAAGAACAGTGAAGAACAACCTCGAACATTTTATCTTTAATTATTATTATGAATTATGAATTCATCACCCATTTATTTACCGCTAGCTTCTATTGCAGTTCCGAAATAGAAATAATTTAAAAAAAAGGAATCTAAGAATTCACAAGTTTTATTCGAATGACACCGTTTTTGGTTATCTTTTTACATAGAATACACTTAAGCAACTATATGTTTTTGCTAATGAGAGACAAAGAAAAATAATAGAAAATACGACTATAATGGGAATTCAATGTTATGTATGCAAATTTATAGATAATCACTTGTTTATAAATGACTTGTTGTCACACAATCCAGAGGTTTTATGTTAATTGTTGAACATACCGTACTTTCAAATAATTCTCAATTAGAGTAGGCTATGATTTATGTATTTATTCTATTTAAATACTATTACCACTGACATCTGTCAAAATGGTGACCAATCCAAATAATCAAATCGTAATTTGAAGACAGCTTACATTAATTGAAAATATATTTGAAAATCTCTGATTGAGAGTTTGTATTTCTTAATATTCAGTAGACACATTAATTATATCATTGTCAATGACGTTGTTTAATAACCCCATATTACATAACAATTGTTTGATAGAATTTTTTTGGTAGAATTATTTGCCCTGAAGACGAATCCAAACTCAAAATTTCACCAAATATTACTAGCTGAACCCAATGTCATAGTAAACATTGTACTATTACCTAAAATAGCGAAAGTTGGTTTACAAATGTTTTTCAAACATTTACAGCGAGTCTTTAAAGTTTAAGTGCAACTTTAAAGCACAGATTCGTATTTAGCTGAAAGAAATCAACAAGGCCATGAAATTGGTTTGCTACCAAAAAGAGACTTAAAAGATCTATCACTATCAGTTACAGACATATCGGGTTACCATTTTTAAAACAATTATGTTAAAAGTAAAAAGCAATTGAAGGTTGGAAATTGAATTTGATATATATATGTGTCTTGATAATAAAAATTTGACGTACAAGGTTTTTTTTTTTAAATAAATTTTTTTGTTTTTTTATCAGGTTGTCATCTCTTTTCTTTGAGTTTGAATATACAGTGGCCCCCAAACAGTCCACATCAGCGGTTCTCAAGATAGGTTCACTCTTATATCAAATTAATTAATTAATTTCTGAACTCTTCCATATACAGGGTCAGCCAAAATTACCGGAACACCTAAATAATTCTACAACCGTACGAAATATCAAAAAATTGTTCAAACAAAAATTGTTTGGCTTTAAACAAGCTATCGTCTAAATATATTTTCAATATACAGAGTGCTCATTTTTTATAGAAATTCGGTAACCTATCCTTTTTTAAATAGAACACTCTATATATTATTATATTTTTTAATTCTAAGATTAGTTCTAAGAATTTTTTATAGGAATCACAAATGCATTATTTTTTATTTATAAGCTATTAACCAAAAATAGTCAAAGTTACTGGAACACCTTAATAATTCTCCAACTTTAAAAAAATCAAAAAATGTTTTAAATAAATGTTTTTTGGGTTTAAACCTCTTGGTCAAACATATTTTTAATATACATGTTTATTTTATAATGGAAATTTGCAAACCTTTCCTTTTTCTAACAGAACACTCTGTATATTTAACATTGTTTAATGCTAAGATTAATTCTAAGAATGTTATGTTGGGATTATTTCTTTATAAATATTTTAATTATATAGTTATAAGCAATTAATCAATACTCAGGAACTTTTATTTTAACTAAACGGGTAAAAAGAAAATCAGGGGAGAATAACAACACAGATAAATAGAATTAAATTAAATGTTCAAACTGTCACATTAAAATAATTGTGTATGTATGTGGGAAAATATTCTTAATTTGAAGTTCAGCAGTTCTGCTTAATTGCTCATAACTCAAAAATAATACATTTAAAAAAAAACTAATATCTATAAAAATGTTCTTAGAATTAATCTTAGAATTAAAAAAATAAAAATTTACAGGGTGTTCCATTAGAAAATGGAATGGTTTCCAAATTTCCATAATCAAACAAACACACGTATATTAAAACTATATTTAAACGAGAGGTTGTTTAAGCACAAAAAACTTCTATTCGAAAATTTGTTTGCGGTTGGAGAATTATTTAGGTGTTTTGACTATTTTTGGTCAATAGCTTCTAATTAAAAAATAATGCATTTTATAAAAAAATGATTTGTATAAAAAATTCTTAGATATATTAGAATTTAAAAATATAATAATATATAGGGTGTTCTATTTAAAAAAAGGAAATGTTACCAACTTTTTATAATAAAATGAGCACCCTGTATATTGAAAATATATTTAAAAGATAGCTTGTTTAAAGCCAAAAAACTTTTGTTTGAACAATTTTTTGATATTTCGTACGGTTGTAGAATTATTTAGGTGTTCCGGTAATTTTGGCTAACCCTGTATATGATATTTCTTTCTGAGAAATAAATAATAAAATTAATGGTTGATAACAATGTTATTAATTACATTTCTGTGAATACAACCTGTATTAATGATTATAATCACATAATTGATAAATTGAAATTAATTAAATATGAACATTGTTTGTATGTGTTTACGAATCAGCTTCAACATTTTTTGTATCAGTTGCATTGTTATATATTTCAATCATTTTTTCTATTGAAAGAAAATTGATTAATACAGTAATCTTTCCAATTGCATATTTTAATATTTATTGCTTTATATATTACAGTCTCCAATTCTAGAAAATGGCTGGAAATTACTTTCTTTGCTTTCTTTATTTATGGGATACAAGTTTTGAAATATTTATAATTTATAACCTACTAAAGCAATGCAAATACCAAGAAATACTGTCACAAAACTATTCTTACAGTCATAATATATTACTTCACAGCATATGTACATAAATGAAATATAACAATATTAAGTAAGTTGGTCTGTATATTATGTACTACTTAATGTATAAGGGTTATTGAAATGTGTACTTTAACATCTTTACATAGACAATAACGATGATGTGTAAGAATATATTAATATACACTTATTGAATTTCAATTTTATAATGGTATAATGACTACAAAAAATTTGTATCTGATATAAAATGTTTGCATTTCTGACCAGGTAGGGTTAGATAGACTACATTATGATTAGACTACATATATTCCTGTATAATTGAGTAAAATATCATTCAAATATTGTGTGAGGGTCACCCATTTTATTTTATTTGAATCGCAATTTATTTAACGATATAAACTAAATCAACTGTTTATTTACTTCCAGATTAATGAGTTGATGCATGTAACAATACCAGTTATGCTCCTTCCTGATGACTTCAGAGCGTACTCGAAAATTAAGATTGATAATCATTTGTTTAACAAGTGAGTACAACATATTTATAAATGTATAAGCTAATATTATTACTTTTCATTCTCAATGGAATTTATGAGAACTTTAATAAAACAAACTGTTTTTAGGGAAAATATGCCATCACATTTCAAAGTGAAAGAGTATTGTCCGATGGTCTTTAGGAATATTAGAGAAAGATTTGGAATTGATGACCTCGATTACAAGGAATCATTAACAAGGTAAGGAATTTACGAATAGTGGTGATGTATAACAAATTTATATTGTAATGAGTTATTGCTAGAAAATATCCTTTATACCACAGTTTTTGTGTGATTCAACTTTTTGGAACAGATAAATGTGCATCAATGTTTACTCCGTTAATCTTCTACTTATCAAATCCCAATAAATCATCCAAATCTTCAACGTGATATAAGATCTAATCTGCTTTATTTATAAATTTATCAGGCAGGAAACTGAAAAAATTTAGTATGTACAGGTCATGGATTTATTTTTAGAAGTGTTTGAAATACACACATACAACCACAGCAGCTGACGTCAGTGATGACATCACACATAATTTATTACTCGGCAATTGTTTTTTGTTCACCAGCGTTCTTAAGGAGCCTGAGCAGAATTCAGGGTCATTTATAATCATTGATAAAAAAATTTGCATTTTTTATAGTTGTAGTTACAAATAATAGTATGGTATGGTGAACTCATTCTCAAAATACTTTAAAGTGCCTTAACGTACTTCAGCAACTTACAAATTAGCAGTAATTTTTTATATATTTTTTGCTGTTTTCCTAATGTATTCTGAATTAACCATTTTTCTCAGAACTAAAGCTTGCAGAAAAATGAAAATTGTTAAAAATGATTATTGGGAAATATCACCATTTTTCATTATAATCAAATTTCAAATATTAACTTGTTTTACTTAAAAGGAACTTATCTTCAAAATTCCTCAGATCTTCAGTTGTTTTCTGTATCTATATTCTTACAGGCCAATATCTCAAAATCTATAAATTCATAGATAATTTGCGAGCATTGAGGATTTTTATTGAGTTATGAGTTATCACAATCTCTATCAATAAAAATATTTATAAAAAAATATAACGCATTTTTTATCAAATACCGCTCTAACAGCAAGATTTGTTATATAATGTGAATTATACCAGAAAACAAGCCTGAATGTGCCCAAATATCTGAATTTGAGAAACCATTCACAAACTGTATGTGAACTCAACTGGCTCGGAAGCAAAACAAGTGATTTATTACACGCTATACAGGCTGATTCATAACTCGAGGTAAAAAATTATGTTCTGGATTCAGCATCAAATTCTAAAGTGTCTCATCTTCGTAATGTTTATTAATTTCCTAGAAGAAGTGTTGGCTTGTGTTCATCAAGAACACTAGAAAGGAAATATCAGTCAGAATTAACACAGTTCATAACACAAAAATTCTTAATAACAAATTAATAAATAATGGAAAGCCGACATTAGTTGGAATTCTCGAATAAATTATGGAGAGTGAAAAGTTTACTGTTTAGTAGCCTGGATTGATGATACATAGACAATCCTCCCACATTAACAAACAATAAAAATCTGATGTGGTCAATCACATGACTTTTATCCTACTATACAACAGTGTCAAACGCTGATGATCGGACAATATTGTCAATAGAATCAAAATATCTGTCAAATCTTGGCAAACTAGTTGTTATGCAGATACGAGTGCCCTCGATCAAATAGAATGTTTGATGTATGTAGTCGGGTTGTCATACTGTATGATAAAGTAAAAAATGTCTTTTTGACAACTGTGGTCAATGTGTTCTAATTAGAACGCGGAATTATAAGCATTTATTTTTGGAAAATAAGCGCTCAAAATAACCACGAAAAATGAGAAAAAAAGTCCACAAAAACGTTATAAGAATACAACATACTTTGTATTGTTTTTGAATATATGTATTTATTAGCACATACACATCATACAAAACATTGGTATAACTCAGGATATTGATACTTAATAATAGAAATAAACTATATACAAGTAAACGCTTTATATTTTATTAAAAAGAAAACAATGTATTCGCTTATTATACGCAGGTAGAGATAAAATTGAGCACTTCAGAGGTATACTGTGTAAAGTACATAGGATTTCAATGTAACTTAACACTGTTTGCTTCCACCTAGTAGCGCGCGTGCATATGTGCTTGCATTTTTCGGCGCAGATTTAACCACGTGACAAATTCTTCTTAGTCCAAATTGTCTCTATATTTGAGACAATTTTAACGTAGTTGAACAAATTCAACATAAAAAGAATAGGGTATTTGACTGTATTAAACATATGGCATGTATTATAGTTATCCTAATAGATTACAGTTTAAGAAAACTATTTGTTATTACTTTTCAAAAAAAAAATGCTTTATTTCTATGAAAAACCAAAATTAAAATTGAATTTTATTCACGTCCTATCACGTGATTGAAAACGCTCTGTAATTGGGTCAGTCTCCAGTGATGTCATTCGTTAGTCCGCCTTAGAGCGCGTTCGGTTTGTCAGGGTATGGTATGGGGAGAGCAATGCTCAGATAACTTGGGTCGGCTGTATCTCTCTTATATGCAGATAAACGCCGTATGACGTTAGTCCGCCTATTATGCAGCGCGTCACTCTCACCGTAAAATACCGGGTTATCCGAACGCGCTTTTATGCTTCTCCCGTTTGAATTTAATAGCACGAAAGCGTCATGTAAGCATAACTTTGTAGGTTAGGATAGCCCTAACCTTCAGCTGTCAGATCAGATAATACCTTTCGAAAATACGATAGATAACTTATTCTAGTCAGTTTTTTACTTATGTCGAAGTAATCTTCACAACAGAAAACACTTGTATTGGCGGCTATTTATTTCATTTGGATTTCTACGAGCCAACCACTTTCTTCGCAGTTTCAAATCTTGCGGGACAGCTACAAATAGTTTATCCGGAGTTTTTCTTGACGTATCTCTGCATTGTGGATTTATACACCATTTATAACCCATTTTTATGTAGAAATTGTGAAAACAACACACAACACAATTACCAAATGGCGACGATGCCGATGCTGACAGACCATATGGGCCGATTTGACATCTTGACATCACTAACCGGTGACGTCACACAACAGAAAGTATCGTTTTGGCGGGACTTTTTGTGATTCAATTTTTAACGCTGATTTTTATGAAATATTGAGGAAATAATTACAAAAAATAATGCATTTACAATGTAGAGTGAAGGAATAAACACATTAAGATGGTTTTCCAAAAATAGTCAAATACCCTATTAAGTTTACATGTATTACTGAAACAATGTATTAATGTGGTATGGCTAAGAAGTGAATGGTAAACTTAAATATTTTCATTTTAATACTGTCAAATAAAGCGACAAAATATAAAAAAATAGGCCTAAAATCAAAACAATCACTACCAAGAGACAAATCGTAAAATAAATAATTGTAAATTACAGTTACATGCACATTCTGCAGAATATTTTATTGAATAATTAATTCGGGATAGCTGGTATATCACAATGTAGTAGAGGCGTTTTTGAGCGATTTTTGGATATAAAACAGGTATAAACACCCCAAAAAATCCATAAAAAGTTCAAATAAGCAGGAATATGGCAAAATAAGCGCATATCTGCAAAATCCGGGAAAAAGCACAATAAGAAAAATAAAACTAGCGCCAAATGCTTTATTTTTTCTGAATTCGTGGAGGTCCTTAAGCTTTTTAAACTGCTTACATTAAAACTGTCCAAGCAAAATGCTTAGAATCCACACTCTAGTTATAATCCACATATCATATCTGGGTATACCCCCCACATTTAATGTGGTGAGGGTATATTGAGTTTGATTCAACATTTGTAACACCCTTAAGGAGGTGTGGCAGATACAGACTTATATATATGTATTTGTTCAGAATTGAAAACTGAATCGATTTAGCTATGTCCGTCTGTGTACACAATAACTGCCGTAATTTTGAAGTAATTGATCTGAAATTTGGTATAAAAGCTTATCTCTTAAAAAGTAAGGACAACTTCGTGAATGGGCAAAATCGGCTCACTTGTTTTTTTTTTTTGTTTTAATATTTTATGGTGAGGGGTATTTTAACTTCAGCATGGCTGAAGATAATTTTCTTACTAGTTTTGATATTAAAATTTGTCCAATCATTGTAATATATTTTACAATTACTTTTTTTAACCGAGAAAACCACGAGTTTTGCGTGTATGCGAGTAGGACGCAATCTTATGTATCTACTACAATTTTAACGTTACTTGTTTTTTTGTTCAATTATTCACAAAGGAAATAAAGTCAACTTTTCAGATGTTGCATTATTACATTTTAAGTATGAAGTAATATTTTTTATAACAGTATTTCAAAGGAAATTAAACACTGAATTTCCTTTGCCAATGTTACAAATATACAATAAATTCTTCTTGCAAGTCCGCTATGGAGGAGAATATGCCACGCCTTTTTAATTTCTGCATACTATTCTAATCTTTTAAAGTGAATCTCTTTGCTCCAGGTCCCAACCATTACCTGATGATTCGTCAGGCAAAAGCGGAGCAAAGTTTTACCTTAGCTCCGACAAACTATTCATGATCAAAACGTTAACATCCGAAGAAGTGGAGAGGATGCACTCATTCCTAAAACATTATCACCCGGTAAGTAGATACCAACTACTTTAATAAAAACATGTCCTATTTCTTTCAAACTACAACTAAAATTAAAACTAAAATTAAGAAAATACACTGATTTTCTCTGTACTGTCTTTCCAGTTTATCGTAGAGAGGCACGGTAAGACGTTGCTGCCTCAGTACCTGGGTATGTACAGGTTGACGGTCGATAACGTAGAGCACTACATCGTGATAACTAGGAACGTCTTCTCGAATCACCTGAGCACGCACAGGAAGTTTGACCTGAAGGGTTCGACGGTGGATCGAGAGGCCTCCGATAAGGAATTGGAGAAGGATCTGCCGACGTATAAAGATAACGATTTCGTCAAGCAAAAATTGAAGGTAAATGTTCGTTGTACTTATTTCTGTTGTACTTTGGTAACGTCGGTTTTCTTGATTTTTCAGGTGTATATAGGCGAAGAGGCCAAGCAGAAACTAACGGAAACGTTGACAGCCGACGTCGAGTTTCTGACCAAGTTGCATTTGATGGACTACAGTTTATTATTAGGTATGTTTATAATGCTAATGATGACTTTTAAATAATAATTCAGGACCCTGGGTGCACATGCTGGCATAATAATAAATTTATGTCAAAACTATGCTTTATAAAAAAATACAAATAAGGTGTTGAAAACATGAGATAATCATACAGTTGACACAGTATGTCACAAACCAATAGCCTAAAATCAAAAAACAAGTTATTTTCTTTATGTCTATTTGTGTGGCTATAGCGCATCTAAAATTATTGAACAACATTCAAATTTTCTGCATTGACACGTTTTTTTGAAAATGAAAAAGAAGAATAAAATGCAAAGAAACTACTTATTTTTTCGAAAAAAGAACTTGGATAAAGCATTTCATTTTTAGTGAAACCGTTTTATTCTATTTTGTACAATTGCTAGTCAATCGATAGATAATCGCAAGAAATTTTGTAATCAAATGCTTAGTTTTTCTGAAATTGTGTCAACCGCCCAACAAAAGAATGTTTTGAGAAAAGCGTGTTCAAGTTTTTGATGTTTAACACCTATTCTGTAACAACAAATCCAAATTCTGAATCTTGTATGTTTTTATCATCGAGATAAGAAAAAAAAGGAGACGCTATGACGACATTTTTCGTATACAGAAAACGGTAGTAGGTGGGCTTATGGGACTGTACGACTGTCGGTCTGGACAGGCCCGGACTAATTATAATTAATTTTTTTATATAATTTTAATTTTTTAATGTATTAAAGTAACCAATACATATTGGTTAAAAACATATATTAGGATGTCCAATGTTAAAGTGTAGTTGTTACTGGTGCCTGGTATAATGTAGGAATGGTATAATGCGATTTGGTGATGTTCTATCTATACATATATCCGTAAAATGCTTCGAACAAAGAAGGCTGAACTTTGTCGGATTCCAGGTACATCGGTCTACAAACTACAGTAGACTCTCCTATAATGCGAGTTCGTACAACGCGAATTCCTACAACGCGCTAAAGATTTTGCGACAACAAATTCATATAACACCACTCTCGTACAACGCGCTATGTACGCGTACGGTTGTCCGGCCGATGTGTGCTAACTGCACATGAGCCATAAGTATGCCGCAGTTATTTTGAACTGTCACCACCGCGCTTAGAAAATAGATACATAACCAAATTGGTGCGGCACGATGGATGATGGAGACAAACAAAAGGTGCAAAAAGAACGTATTCTTATTAAATTAACAAATCCAACAACCATACTGCATAAGAAAAGACAAAAACAATGCAATATAAGCTGTCTGTAGAAGCGGTACATGTAGGTACACACGATTTTGCGATAAGAATGAATTAGTTTCTTCGAGTTTGTTTTACGTGTATTCACTAACTCATACTGACTATTTTAAATGCTGCTCATCAACATATCAGGTAGGACATTTAATTCCATTTATAATGTGTTTTCGGGTTATGACGTCTATTTACTTATTTAAACTTTGCATTGTTTTTGGCGTTAAAACGCTACAGGCGGGCGGCGCATGCGTCAAAATTCGCGATCGTAAATTTCCTATAACGCGTTTTCGTATAACGCGTAACATTAAACCGCGTTGTAGGAGAGTCTACTGTATATCCATAATTCCTGCTGGACAAGAATCTTTGGAAACCTACATTTAATTTGTAAATAAACCAAAAATTAAGTCAAATTTTACTTAAAAGGGGCCTGTTTATTGTCAATTGACTGACGTCTAACGTCACTTACCGATGAAACGTAAATCCCGTCGATTTATTGCAGCCAGGACCCTTTCTGCAGCGGTAGCTTCTTACGGCACATACTGTCATGCTTATTAGTTATAAAAAAATACTTATAGCACGCTAGAAACCACTTAAACCTATATAATGTATCGGCTTGACAATTTGACGTTATGGTACTAACAAACGGTATGATTTGACATAAAGTAGTCCCAATTTTAAGCTCATATGACTCCTCCTCTTTTATACTATCTCGATGATTTTTATCAATACCTACAAAATTTTTAAGCCTAGGAAAACAAATGTTAAATCTGTATGAATGGGAGGAAGTTACAAAAATGAACTTGAACCTTGAACTTTAAAGCTATCAAATGTGGCATCAACACTTACAGAGTTTTCAACTGGTGTTTCCCTTCATAGTTATAAAGTTTAAGGTTGAGGCTTTCATTTCAGCCTACTTAGAAAAGTTTGTCATGTCACATTATTTATTGGAGAATATCATAAAGTTTCAAAAAGGTGATTTCTGTTATATTGAGAAAACTTCAAAAATATCCATGTCCCTTTGGAACACACAAAAGATTGTGAATTTTGGATAGAATCCTGGAAATGGAAGAACAGATTTAATTTCAGGTGCGATTTAAGCTTGCATTATTTAAATAGATATGTGCATTCAAATAAATACTTTGAACATTAAAATATTAAATATTGTGCATTAAATAAATATACATATGTTACATAAAAAATTACATATTGTGCCCTAGAATGGATAACTTGTGCATTAAAATAATAGGAACATATTGAGCATTCAATAAATAAATATCAATATGTTACATGAAAAATGTTATGAGCAATATTTTATTCATATTGTCCTAAAATAAAACACTTTTGCATTAAAATTATAAATATTGAGCACTACTATAGACTTTCAATAATATACGATCTTATTAATTAATTCAAATGGGTAATATGTAGTATATTAAATAAAAATTCAATTATTTTCGACTTATATTACCGACACTTTTTTAATGGCAACCCCAATTGTGTATGATATTCATGGATCTGTCACTTGTTCGAAAGATATTTTCGAGAAGAAGTTGAAAATTGGTGTAGTATTGATAACTTTTTTGTTTATGGAATGCACGTAGGCGTTTTCAATTGATTTATTTGCGCTGAATACGAATCTGAACTTAAACCTTCCATATCACGTCAGATTATTGCGCTTTTTTTATATTTCTTCCGGAGTTCATCACTTAAAGAATCGTCTAAATGTATCAACATTATGATCAAACTTTTAGGATTCAGGATTCAGATTAAGTTTTCCTATGAAGCCATTTTGAGTTTTCTAGAACAATGGGTTTAGGTGGTATAAATTTGTAAAAATTACCAAAATCGCGATTTTTAAATTTTCTTATTTTGATAACTTTTTACGCGCTTACTATATGTGCGCTACAGGTTGCAGAACTTTATGCACATTATAATCTTTGTAGGGGGCATTATAATTTTCTCATGGTACAATTTAGATTATTGAATGCGCTTATAATATTTTCAAATGCTGAGTTATTTAAATCATTGGAAATATTTTTTTTTTTAATGAACCAGTATTTTTTTAGCTGCTTATTATATTTTTATAGAGGTAACGAGTGTATTGCACATTTATTTATTTAAGTGTACAAATATATTATGAAAGGAACATTCAAATATATAAATGCACAATTATTTATTCTGATGTACATTTATATAAATTTATTGCAGATTTATATTTTTTTCCGTCGATCGTTTATGAGTCAGTTTAGTGAATAGGAAATCGTTCATTAAACAACTCTATTAATGCACGATTTCTATTAATGCATGATTTGTTATAGCCAATCACACGCCGTAAAGACGTCGTTTGATTGGTCAATAGAATACAATAGAATAGAATAAGTTTATTGTTTACTGTTCAGTAAAAAGTCAAATTACATAATGAGTAATCAAACATATGTGAAATGAAACCTTCCAATCAAAACATACCGCCCTCTAGAACTGTCAATGTCAAATTACATAAATTGTCATATAACCTAAAAAGACATTGGCGAAAAAAATCTATGTAGACGACGCTAGAAGAATACGATCGACGAAAAAATCTTGTAACCAACTCGAATATTAAACGGCGATTAATGATCTCGACAATTAACGCTCGAGCGTTAAACAGTCTCGATCATTAATCGCTCATTTTAATATACTTGTTGGTTAAATAACTATTAATGCACAAGTAATTTTTTGCATTGCTCAAATATTTTTTGTATTGGACAAATATTTTTGGTATTGTTCAAATATTTTATCAAATGCTTACAATAAATGCATGTTTTATTTTATTTATTGCGCATATAATTTGTACTGTTTAATTTTTTTCGATAGTGTTGAAGGTGAAAACTGGGGGTTGCACAATTCCCTTTAAATTACTCAACATTATGACATCTTCTCATCAAAAGTAATTTAAAAAGTAAGCACTTCCTAGATTGTCTCTGAAATAACTGGTAACCTTAAAAGAGACCGCAGTCTTCTGTAAAATACTAAAGAAAAAACACACCACTCTGGTTGTCATTTCAACCTCCAAAATGATTTGCAAAATTTAGTTAGTCATAATTATCGTTCTATGCATCAGTGTGTCTGTTGTGCACTAAGGAGTGTGTATCGATGTTTGTATGTAAAACAACTTTGATCTCTTCTCCAATTCTAACCTCCCCATTTCATACTTTTCAGGTATCCACGAGGTGGAACGTGGCGAGGAGGAGTACCAGAGGCAGCGGGAGAACGAGCCGGAGAACGCGGCCGAGTCGGACGACAGCGAGACGGGTTCCGGCCTGGACAGCCGGAACTTCGGTTACAACACGCCGCCCGACTCGCCGAACGCCATCGCGCAGTTCGTCCGCGACCAGAGCCTCCAATACGAAGGTAACTATCACCGCAGTAGTGCCCCCTGGCCCCGCACCCCAATTTCCCACCGCCCTCTTAACTAAAATCTTCTTTCCTCCCTCCGATTTTCAAGGGACATTTTTCACAGGCGGCATCATCCCCGAACTGGACATCTACGCGATACCGAGCTGCGAGAGCGCCCCCGTCAAGGAGATCTACTTCGTGGCGATCATCGACGTCCTGACGCACTACGGCGTGAAAAAGCAGGCGGCGAAAGCTGCGAAGACGGTTAAGTATGGGTCGAACGTAGACGGGATTAGTACGTGCGATCCCGAGCAGTACGCAAAGCGGTTCATGGACTTCATGTCGAAGGCGATCGAGTAAAGTGAGGTTAGGTTTCGCGTCGGTACCGATTTGAGTCAATATATACGCATTACATATATAATATATATATTTTCTTTGTTAGTGTTTAGTTGTCGATTGTTTTAGATTTTTGCCACGCGTGGTAGAGGTTATAAGTCGGTGTGTGTGTGTGTTTGCGTTTGTCTTGCGCCTTCGTTCGTATCGAACGTCTCGAGGACGTTCGCATTTATATGAGTCAATATATGCAGTTTATCGTTGTTTTTTTTATTGGAGTCACAGTTAATTTTATTATTATTAGTTACTTTTTTTTTGTTTAGGTTATGTTGTTGAGTGTGTCTAGATTTAACCCTAGATTTTCCAGTGGCATTGCAAAGGAAAGGTCTAGTTTTTTCACTACTAAATTCAACTACTAAATCAGTACTACTAATTTTAACTGCTAAATTAGCACAACAAATTTTAACTACTGAATTAGTACTACAAATTTTAGATACTAAATTAGTACAACAAATTATAACTACTAAATTAGTTCTACAAATTTTAGATACTAAATTAGTCCTACTAATTTTAAGTACTAATTTAATAGATTATTACATTATATTGATTAATAATTATCAATTATTAAAGTATCTTGATGATGCCCATCACTAATCTGGACACACTTAATAAGTCTCAAAAAAATACCTTAGCATCGACTTAGTTGGAAGTTTTTTATATTCATTCTGTTTTGTTCTAAAATATATGTATTGCAACGCAAATTTTGCCACTTGTAGAGAGTATAGGGTTTAACAAAAGAAAATAATAATTAATCATTATTATATCTCAACAAAAAGACGACACGAAATACAGTCGTGACCGGATATAACGAACACTCAAGGGGCCATGTCGCTAGTTCGTTACAAGCTGTCGTTCGTTATAAGCAGACATGCCATATTTGATGTTTTTTCTAGGTTAATAAATAAAAACTTTACTAAAATTGTAAAGAACACAGAATAAACAAAATAAACATAAATTATCTGTGTTTTAAACCATTACATACATTTCTTATAAGTATAGTGGTTTTCATTAAGAGCGACGCATTATGTTTTTTTTCTTCAATTAAAAGACTTGTGGGTTAGTTATGGAACTGATTTTTATTTCAAATGAAAGTATAATCGATGCCATTATTTATGGCATATTTTATTTATGGCAATACGACATCATTCAAATGTCGGCCGCTGAAGCGCTGGACGAATGAATACGCTGGACCCAATTTTCCATGACTCGAGTACACAAATCGGTCGAAATACCAGGAATTTCGCGTTCGATTTTGGCCTGCAGTGTTTTAACGTTTCTGTCTTTAATCCCTTTAGATTTTCTTTGGGGTTACATTAAATAGCTGGTCTATGTTTATGCCAACAAGCCAGAAACGTTAGAACATCTGCAGGCCAACATCGAATGCAAAATTCCTGGTATTTCGACCGATTTGTGTACTCGAGTTATGGAAAATTGGGTCCAGCGTATTCACTCGTGCCAGCGCTTCCGCGGCGGACATTTGAATGATGTCGTATTTCATAAATAATAGCATCGATTATACTTTCATTTGAAATAAAAATCATTTCCATAACTAACCCACAAGTCTTTTAATTGAAAAAACGAAATGCGTCGCTCTTAAAGAAATCCCTTGTACATAGCTACATATTTTTTTAAATAAACTTTGTATTAATGCATATATCCAAGCTAAAAGTCTTACGAGATAAGAAAAATAGAGGTGGGAAATAGAGGAGACGTAACCGCGGAATAGTGAAACAAACGGTAGGGGTTCTCCTATTAGTCCTATTGGCGAAAATAGGTTAAGTTTTGCGGGCAGGAGACATCCGACTAGATTTTGTGCTGAGTGTTCGTTAACTGGTCGTTATAACCGAACTTGTAGAACTAAAAATGGATAAAAACTTGGTCGTAATATCCGGGCGGTCGTTATATACGCGTTCGTTATAAGCGAGCTAAACATACATGTAACTATACGGCGATCTGACGGGACTTTCTTTCTTGATCGTTACAAGCGGGCGTTCGTTATATCCGGTCTCGACTGTATTAATATTTCTCAACAAGAAATAAAATATAAAAAAACGAAGACATTGGACCATTTCAACAGTAACCAGTTATACCAGTTTTTTTTGTATTTATAAACAATATTTGGGAGTGTTTTCACATATTGCTGGTTGATCTACAATTGTTAGGTATCGCAGAATAATCACTAAAATGTCAATGTGACTTTGCCGAATTTTTGTACAATAAATCAAAAAACAATCTGCTGAAAAAGGCGTAAATAGAATTAAAAAAAAAAGAAAACTATTGTATACCATGCGTATGTTCGGTTTGTAACAGGATAATTAAGAATATTAATAGTTACAACTATAGCGTTTTGGTGCATAGTTTGTTTGTGAGCGTGTCTGTAACCTACAGCGATAGGAATAAGTGAGGTTAATGTATACAGGCGTCTCGCAATTGTTTGATGACTGCGTACCAGAGTTTTGTGTTAAGTGTATATTTTTATAGATTTTCTATCTTTCCCAATTTCATTCCTACTGCGCTTACATATTTGAGGGTTTACTTTCTCTGTAAATAATTATTTCTTCTGTACATATTATAAATATATACAATATACATTGTATACATACGAGGTACTATACGTGGATTGTTGGATTTTTAAAAAATATTTGGTACTAAATATCGCTACTCTATAAGAACCTTTTTATCCGGATTGGCTTTAACAAAGCTTTTTAATCCTACAATTTTAATACTAATTCCGTTGATGACGTTCAAATATTGATGTTTTGTATATCTGGGTCCTATTATATAGACACACGCAATCAAAATGTATTCCACAGAATTATTATTATACTAAAAAAAGTCAACTGATACGCTATTTTTGTTAATATTGTTATATTAGGTTTTCGTAGACATTCCGCTGTGATTGTCAATATGAAAACATAAAAGTAAGGTTAAGGGCACATGTCATTCAAAGTCGCTCATACAAACACAAAATCTTTACTACAATGATAAATAACAACCTATTGCTGATAGAATATTGAGGTGATGTCTGCTTGCAGTTATTTTAACGCTGCCTAACCTATTTATTTCCCTTAAAAAACAATTAAAAATTAATCAAATTCTGTTTAGTGTCTAATATTTATTGTGGAGTACATATTTGACATGCAAATGTTCTAATTTGGGATACTTGCATACTTTTCTTATTTGACATCAATATCAAATTCTGGGACAATTTTCGAAAGTCTGCATTTGTAATAGTAAATAAATACTTGCTAATTTATTTTCTACTAAAAATTTTATTGAAAGTATTGTAAGAACATTTTCTAACCACAGTTTGAGCATTTGAAAATTACCAGAAAATGTTATTATTGATGTTGAGCTAATGTACCAAGTATCAAGCTTCAAAGCAATTAAAAAAGTTTTTAAGGTTATAATGGTCCGTTTATAAGTGTTTTTGCAAATGTTTGTGTAAATATGACTTTTTTAGACATAGTAGGGTCTGGTATAAGCATAACAAAATATGTCCTGTGTCAAAAACATAATACTACTATTTCACTAAGTATTTGCATCTTGAGCCTACAATTGTTTTTGAAAGTATACAAATTTGAAGCTTGTCACTTGTGGTACGCTTTTTAAGTGCATAATTCCAAAAAATAACTCTACTCGTATCAACGAACTTTTATAATTAGGTCTCTACGATTTCACTTTGCAACTAATAAAAATAAAAGTAGCTTACGTTGTGATGCGGTATGTAACGTGAGATCAAAGGTGACATATCAGTCTCTCATGAAGGCCCTAAGTAACCGGCAAAATCTTACTTTTAACTGTTCTTTTAAACTTGTTTTGTAAACGTGTATTAACACAAAAGAGATGGAACACTACTACGTGCATTTGTTTTCACGCAATTTTTTGTTGTACCCGATGCGATGCGTGTATTGCTGCATCGATGAAGATAGTTTATTTTTTATTATAACTATTTTTTGTTGTTTTTTATTTTTCTTAGTGTACATAGTTTTTTCTATCATATCTAGTCTACTCGTACAGGATACAAAGTGCTATTTTGTAGTTGTACGATTTTCCATACTTTATGTATTCTGTATACATGTTTATAATAAATGATTCAATGAAGTACTGTGCATTTTATTTGTGATTTTGGCAAGCATTTCCGAGCGAGGTTGCAGGTTTATGTACCTGATGACCGCTTGTGACTTTAATTGTTTTATAAATAGGGGGCATTTATCCTAGCGCTGCATACCAGTAATAAATTCAGCAAGATATTATTTGGAGCATGACGGTATGAATTCGGTTGGGGTTATTTTAAATTTGCCATTAAAATTTATACATTATTAGTTTTTAAATATTAAAAAAAATAAAATCCTAAATTGATGTTTTGTAACTAAAGGTAAGTGATATGTATATTTTCTTTATACTGATATATACCTAGCTTGTAAAGATGTGCACAGTTGCAAGTCAAACTTTGCAGTTTTACCATTGATGTTCAATATCTTTTGCAATATTGTTTCTGTTTTGTAGATTTTGTCATCACTTTGTAAGAAAATGTATTAAGATTACCAAACGCATTTAAAATTTTGCTAAACTCCAGAGGAGTAAGATTTGTTTTTCATATTTTTAAAGATGTATGATATTTGAAGAACATATTTTTAATGTGAAAAAATCGTTGGGTTAAATGATAGTAATAAAGGGTTTTTCTTTCTTGCAATAATATTATCCAGATAATTAATTAACACTACTCATTTAGAAAAACATCATAATACACATACGATAAGTAAATTTAAACGACTACCTCAATTGTTGGTAGTCAATGAGAGTCAGTTTGAGCATATAAAACAATATATGGGGCCCCATAAAAATTCCTGCCGGCTCTGACAGAAATAATATTGATATAATATATGAGCAATCCTTAAGTAATATATTACCATACCTTTTGAAATACCCTGCAGTTGAAGCCCCTGGATAAGAAAGACTTGGCTCTGGATGAATACTGAAAAAAAGGAAGTAAATACAATACTAATATAGCAAAAAAATCTGATGTGGCCAGGCATATATAAAATTAATAGTTTAGCTCCATTGATTGAGATCGGTCGTGTCTGCATTAAAATAAAACTAGTTAGCCAGGATTTGAGAGATATTTTGATTTTATTGACGGTAGGTATCGTCAAAACATACATCAGTGTTTGACACTACCTATTGTCATTAGAATGAAAATATTTGTCAAATCCTGGCATAGAATTTGCTCATGCAGCTACACTATTAATTTTACCAAAAAATGTCATAGACATAAATTATTCAGAATTTCCTCTACTTTAATTTATTATTTAACTATTTTGACGAAATTACAAAAATGGCGGCTCGTTTGCAAAACCCTTGAAAAATGCTTAGAGTATCCTGTTCCTTTTGACCCTCTTGAACAAAAACCTTTTCAGCTCTAAGTTTGGTTATGAAACTTCTAAATAATAAGTTTCGTCCCGATACGTTTAGTAGTTTTTCCGGAATCGTCGCCACAAAAAAAAACGGGTACACACACACACAGATATTTTTTGTACCTTGATCCAGGGCTGCGGAGTCGGTAAAAAAATTCTCGACTTTTCGTGGTCCGACTCCGACTTCAGAAAAATTGCATACAAAAATATTTTCAAATAATTCTGTGTAATAAAAATCTGACATGTAAGTAATCACAAATTTGACACAGAATAATACAACCGAGCAATATTAAATTTGCTATGAAAACAAAATACTACCAGGAAAAAGGAAACAAATTTAATAAATTAAATTTCTATTCGAGTATTGTGATTGTATTAAACTATGGCTTGTGCATATCAAATTACTCACAAAAAAATGCCTCACACATAGGAAAAACAGAAGTTTTATTTGTGTCCGCGAATTTGTTGGCAAAAATATTTAAACTAACAATCTAAATGTAAATAAAAACGACCTATAAGATATCAAAAAGACGTATTGATCGGACCACAAACAGAAAAGTTATGTAAAAACACAAATAAAATAGTTATTTATAAAATGTAATTTCTTTGTTTATTCAAAATATCTGTATTAAACTGTTTTCTCATTAGAGAACATACAAATCGTCACGAGTTTGTCCATTTAACCGACTTTCTATCAATAATATTAACAAACGCACCCATAAGACACAGTGTATAATATGAAACAAAATTCATTCCAATAAAAACAAAATTAAGTGCAAAATACGTTTATAAAACTGTTGTGAGGAACAGAATAGCTCCAACTAATTCTCCTGCAAAGATGCCCTTAAATCATTTTTAATTATTTTCAAAGCTGAAAATAATCATAATTATAAACAAAATCGTGGTCATTTACCCGACTTTCCATCGCTAATAATAACAAAAGCACCCATAAGACACAGTCTATAATACGAAATTTGAGGGACAGAATAGCTCCAACTAATTCTCCTGCAAAGACGCGCTTAAATCGTTTTTAATTATTTTGAAAGCTGAAAATAATCGTAATTATAGCTACAGACACGTATAACTTCTGAATAAATGATACTACAATGAACTACGGGCCTACTTCTCAATCTCATTTTAACACTCTTGTTCTAATTTCTGACGATTACTTTTGTTAATCGTTTTCACTTTCGTTTGGAAAGTGTGTTTTGCAATTTTATTATTTACATATGTGTAGGTGCTTTGTAAAAGACCTAATACAATATTTGGTTCTATTTGTTTACTATGTACAGTACAGAGGCAACGTCCATCTCGCATGTTTTTTTCTACAAAAATTAAACCAGGACTCGAAGTCGGAGTCGGTATATTTTTTCCGACTCCGACTCCTCTGAAATTTGTCTGAACTCCGACTCCGACTCCACAGCCCTGCCTTGGTCAATAATGTTCAGGGGACCCAAAAGGACATATTTTACGCTAAAATCTCATTTTTTCACGTTTACCATAGGTTGTCATACTACGTATGAAAAATCTAATGTGGTAATGTGGCCAGACACATGACTTTATCATACTATACCACCGAGTACCATAGAACAGTGCCAAACTATGCCAAAGGCTGATGTTTTGACAATACTGTCAATAGAATCAAATTATCTGTCAACTTCTGGTTAATTAGTTTTAGTACAGACACGTGCCATACTACGTATGATAAAGTAAAAATATTTTGTGATACTTTTTATGATTTGCACACGGCTATTTCTAAGTAGGTACCTTTATATTAACTAAGTACCTACTTAATTCCTATGTATCAATTTCACAATAAATAAATTTAAACGCTTTTTTATTGCTTTTTGAATTTGCATCTTTTGCCAAACATTCAAATTTGAAATTGGGCCATGGACCGATATTGTGATTCACAATCTTGTGCAAACATACAATATTGTTGTGTGCGTGCTTGTGCCGTCGCATCGCATCGTGTCGATTTAATTTTAGAAGCCATTAAAAACCTTTTACGCCAATAATACAATGAATTTTCAGTTCTGTAATTTGTTTGCAGTTGACGAAATCGTGCTGCCGCCCAACAGTTTAGCGATTTATGGACCAATTACAGCATGCCAAAAATAGTTTCACACTGGAACGGGAGAGATGTTATTAAATTTTCAATCGACTCATTAAATAAAATGCCAAAATACCATTACTCATACATTAGAATTTGTTATTGTAAATAATGATTTTTTTTAACACATGCAGTATATTGATAATTTAAAATTTCTAGGAAGGTCGTTATTTTAATCGTTCTTTCCGTATCGTGTAATGTAGCTGAAGAACTTTCTTAAACACCAAGGCTATTTTCGAATTGTTTACAGAATTATTAAACAGACCTTACCTGACAAAGTGTGTATAATACGTACGCCATATTTATAGCAGGCAAAAATAAACAAATTTCTTATTAATAAATCTTCAGTAAGGCCAGGAAAATTGTTTGATTACCTGGTCAAATGAAGGACAAACTTTCTATTAATCTCACTTTTTCAAATTTTGCTTTGTTTCCGATTGGAGTCATATACAATTATGTATATGATTTGCGAAATAAAGAGGGTGTCCCACGCTAAAGGGAAAGTACACTAATGGCTTAAGAAATACACGGTTCTTCCATAGAAAAGTTGTAGATAATCATTCACATACAGCCAGACAATATTTGCATGGTTACAGGATGTTCCACGACTACGTATCAACACAATGTTTTTAATGGAACACTGGGTATATTATTGCAGTTTTTGATATTAAGATGTTTATGCTAATCATTTTGACATCAACTGTATTAAGGTATTATCAACTGTTTTTGAAGTATTGTTAATAACGGGACTTTTACAAAAAAATCATTCTGAAGTAGCAAAAATGTCATACTTTTTGTCTGTTAAATTTATAGATGTTTGCTAAATGTCAAAAACCTTACAAATTTTAAATTGAAATGCCTGTACATCATAACATACTTCGCAAGATCAACAAACCAGCATTCTAAAAACGCCTAATTTGGTAGGGCTATTTGACAGTTATAACTTATATAATGCACAATAAATCATAAATTAATATAAAATATCTAGTTACCAGTTGCCACGATAAATACAACAACAATCGCACAAATGTACTGATGCTTCTTTTCATGCAGCAACTTTTAGTAATTGGAAACTGCAACTATGATATACACAAACGAATAATTTATGATCATCCAAGAATTAGCTTTTGAAGTACCAGTCGAAAATTCTTTAAAATTTGTATTACTTATCTACGTTATGCTCTAAATTATTTAAATTATATTAATGGGTTCTTGGTTTGGCTGTAGTGTAGGGTGACCAACCGTCCCGATTTGGGCGGGACAGTCCCGAATTCTGAGCACTTGTCCCGCCTGATGAAGCGTCCCGATTTTTAAAAGAGTTATCCGGAATTTCCCAGACACCAGCCATCAAAGTAATGATTTTGTTAACATATTAATGTGTACCATACATTTCTCAACAAAATGACCCAGCCGTATCTAAGAGAAATGTAGGTAATTGAGATATTTTCTAGCCAATATTGAAAACATTAGCGTATTAAGCTAAGAGGAATCATTGGAGTTAGTGCGTCCTACAGAAGAAACATCCATAGTGAGCGAAATTTTGTATCAATGATCGTATGTAATACCTCAAATTATAGATAAAGGTGTATTACTTGTTGTAGTAATGTATTATTATGTATATGTATTAATTGTTATTATTGTATCCATTCCATGTGATAAAATATGTCTGCCTCATGTACTGAAAGAAGTGAAATTTTGATATATGGGATATTGATATTTCTACGCGAAATTTTGTACACTTATACAGGAAAGTGTAACTGAGAGATATTATGTGATAATTTTTTCAATTTTAAGTTGTGCTCAGTACCGTACAAAAAATCGCAAAGTCGGGCAATTTACGTCAGATTCAGTAACTTTTTGTCAAACACGACCAAAAATTTGAAAAAGCTATCACGAGACGGAAAATTGTATGTTTAATTCGGTGTATAGCTTTTATTATTCTGTGAACTAGTAGCGAAGAAAACCCTTCCGAACTTTTACGTGTTTTGTGAGTAGAATGTAGGGCATACGGATTCACCTTGTGTTTAGAGAATCGACTGTTTATTCTGTAAAAGAACAGATCTGGTGTATATAAATTTCAGTCAGTCAGGATTGACATATTCTATATTAAATATTGCTGACGGACAACGTACTTTGAGCTCCTCATTGGGTGAATGAATGGCATTTTATAGTCATAGAAATGCAACACTTTCACTTTAACTTATTCAAACAATTTTTAAACGTGTATTGTGTTTGTAATTTAGTCAAACTGATTTTGATTAATTGTAAATTTTAATCGATATTTATTTGTGATAAAGAAAAATATTATTATCATATTTCGGCTCAAATGAAACCATCATTACTTTATTGTTCATAAAATTTCTTTCAAAATTTAAATTTAAATGACCTTGTAATTAACATCACACATTTTTACAGACATTTTTCAGTAATCTATAAATAATCACAATCTGGATAAATAGTCAAGAAACGAAAGTTTAAGAACATATCAGAAACGCCGTTATTTGAAATCAGTTGGAAACAAATCACGTGCTTTGGTGTAGTTTTCTAGCGGCGAACACAGTCAAATACAATAAACATATTGCGTCTAATAAGTACAAATAATGCCTTAAAGTTACAAGGTCTTGAAAATTGATAATATTCTGGCGGTGGAGGTGAAACTGTTGCAAGAAAAAATATTTTCCAGGTACATTTCTAATCATTATAATTGGTTCGCAAACTTCTTAAAAAATATAAAGAGCAAATGATGAGACATAGGCAGGGCGTAAACTTTAAATTAAATGGAATTAATAATAATTAAAGCCAAAACCTGGATTTAAAAAAGGCATCTTTTGGTATCCAGAACATAGCACAAATATCTATGCTATCGGGGCCTATGACATGCTTTTTTAGTTCATTATACGGCAAAGACACATGCAGTCATTGGCACTCCAAAACGTTGGCACCCAAGTAATTCAATTCTAATCAAATACGAGTGTCAACCACTTTTGCGTTTACACTACTTATGTCAATTGGTCATTACGGAATGTCCGTAGAATCTTTTCAATTGTATTCTCAGCATAATGTAAAAAAAACTAAAAAAAAAAATTAAAGAAGAACAAAGACCTAGCTTAGAAACCTAGCTTTAACTTTATTTCCATTTATCTCCCGCTAATGAAAAATTGCAATACTTAATGATAAAAATATGTTTCAGTTATTGGCAATATGTTAGCGTACCGATTTGGAGTTTTAAAAAGTTGGCCACCCCACTGTAGTGGCCCAACGGCTAGCCAGCTGTTTATTTATTTCGGGACGGAAGAACTTTATGGGGAAGTTTTTTAGTAGATATGTGGTTTTTTCTGTAGTAACCCTGGCATTTCTGTATACATAACATCGTAACAGTAATACTACCAGAAGAATAAAGAATTAAATAAATACATAATTGTAAACTTAATAAATAATGATTATTTTAGCACAATTTTAATTTTTTTAAATTTAAACGGTGCTCTTTAATAATAAAAAATAAATCTCAAATGGTGCAACTAGAGTCTACATTGTAGACTACATTTTAAATCGAATAATACCACAAAAAAAGTTATTGCAGAATGGGATGCAAAGTATACTCCATAGTTTAGTTCAAACGAATCAATTTTAAAACTAACCAGCTTTCAACGCTTTTAACTAATCGAAAATTAACAAGCAATAGAAGACATAACGAATAATAAGAGCCGACTTCATCAAAGGGAACGAAAACAGGTTGACTAAATATTTATTTTATATTTTCGTATGGATTTAAAACGTCTGTTGTTTTATTTTATCGTCCGTGTTTAATTACCACTGTCAGAGCCATCTGTTCCCTGCGTAAGCCAAGAAAATAACGTAGAAAGGGGGAAAATAAATGCGTGCATTTTACATACTTTTATTTAGTCTGTACTTAAATAGTATCCACCGCTGTCCTAATTACGACGCAAATACATTGTGATTAGCTTCTGCCTCATTCTAAATTTCCATCATCTTGAAAAAATTAGCGTTCTATACAAATTTTGAAAATATACCGTAGGTAAGTTAGTTTTTTTATTAGATACATTTTTTTTTAAAAGAACCGTTATTGTATTCCCAACATTACAAAACAAACAATCTTTCATTGTTGAGAGATAGTATAGATTTCTTATAATTGCAATGTGACATAAACAAAATGTCTGAGAAAACAGTAACATATACAAAATTTTAATAACGCTAACAAATAATCGGGTGTTACCGATTATTATGCCGAGAGTTGACCTTACAAATTTTCACGTAAAAATGTCAATATCTTGCATGCTTTTTTCACGGAAAACTTTACTTCCTTGAGTGCAGAAATCGACATATTTTATCACGTATCGTGGATACAACAACAATAATAATATTAGCAATTTTATATGAAATTTTGTTAGTATATTTTGCCGTCTATCGTATAGCAACCAAAGACACGATTTGAAAATTTAAATTACTGCTAAAGTAAATCTTAAACCCTGTACTTTTAACTATCGTGAAACTTTGTTGACGTCTGAGTGTTGAAAATCAGATTTTCTTTGATGTGATTTATGTGCTCACCACACAAAAACCAAATATGAAATAAAACCAAACTGATAGGCATATTTAGATTCAGATTTTCATTCGAAAAATCTCTCATATACCAACCAATTTGTACAATATTCATCTGTGATTTCGGACCGTCAGAGTTGCACTGCAACAGCGAATGCATTGAACATTAATGCATCGCCTCATTTTTTTTGATTAGTTCGCCCTATTTTGCACATTAGCTTATTGCTTTTTCAAATCAAACTGATAACTTGGTTACGAACAAGCAAGTTTTTATTTTACATATTTAATTACATAAGTGCAGAAGTCACTGTAGCGTAACAAGAAGGCATTATTGTGGAGATTTAAAAACAAATCTTGGCGAATGTTTAATTTTAATGATTTGTTGTTTAATTCATCAGCATTCTATATTAATAATTCGCATTTGGTGAGAGCGAATTTATATATACTATTATTTTAAGAAGAATAAATATTCTTTTTTAATTTTAGTTAGGAAGATATTGCCCATAAACAAAATGTTGGGTATGGTTTCTTCGCCATTTTTTAAGTTCTACTAAATCCAATTGTACTGCTAGGTTCGTTGTATAAATGTGTCTTAATATTGTCCGAACAATTAGCTTTTGGAACAAAAATTAAAAAAAAAATAGTTTTCAAAATATAACTTTTTTGTTAAATAAAAACGCAAAAAAATTGTGTCTACTGTTAAAATATTTTTAACCGTTTTCATTTCTCTTCTAATAATAAACATCATAAAAATTGACAAATATATAAATACGACAAACAAATAAAGTATATTTTTCCAAATAACTTATTTTATAGTCATGTTATTTTATATATTGTTCATAGAAAAGCATGAACGAACTTACACTCTGTAGGTGGTGTACGTTTTTCTTGGAAAGAAGTAACATTGCGTTTAGGTGGATAGGTAAAAACAACAATAACAATTTTTTTGAATCACACATTTTACTAATAATTACAAATCTATTGTCAATCTTCGCATACGACCTACCTCACACAAAGCGAAATTAAAAATTGGAAAAATTAAACAGCGTACCTACTAAAATGTTCATCGCGTACAAATAAATGCTCCAATATTTGTCGCCTTGGCATTTACTATACCCACTTCAACTCGGTATGGCCGGGGCTACATATTCGTATACTTTCCAATAATCAAATATTTGCCACATGTTAAATATTTGGCAAATATATTTGCCACGCAAATCGAAAATTTTTGTTGTTGATTGGTCTAAACGATGCCATGGGTGATTTATTCTCCTTCTAAGTTCGTGCACCGAATATTTTTCATCCATCCTTGATTACCGGCTGATTTTTATAAAACTCAAAAAAATCTATGACACCAACAAATTTGTACAATATTCGTTTGTGATTTCAGACCGTCAGAGTTGCACTGCAACAGTAAATGCATCGGACATTGATGCATCGCCACATAGCATTTTCTAATACGTGAAAATCTTTGAGGACTTGCTACATGTGCGTACCGAATGGGCACTAGCTATTTTTTTGATTAGTTCGCTTTATTTGCAGTTTAGCTTTTTCAAATCAAACTGATAATTTGATTACGAACAAGCACGGTTTTATTTTATAATGCCGACATATTTTTAATTACATAAGTGCAGAATTCACTGCGTACTAACAAGGGCATTCTTGTGGAAATTAACAAAACAAATCTTGACGAAACTGTTTGTTTCATTTTAATGATTTTTTGTTTAATTCATCAGCTTTCTGTATTATTAATTCGCAGCATCTAATTTTAACAGACTGTAAAACAATACAATTGGTCATTTGATGTGATAGTCAAAATAAATTATTTTAATGAGAAAAAATATGTATTTCTCTATTTAAATTAGGAAGATATTGCCCATAAAAGAAATGTTAGATATGGTTTCTTCGTCACCTTTAAAGTTCTACTAAATCCAATTGTACTACTAGGTTCGTTGTATAAATATGTCCTAATATTGTCTGAAATACAGATCAATTAGCTTCTGAAACAAAAATTTAAACAAATGAGCTTTCAAGATAAAACCTTTTTGTTGAATAAAAAAGCTACACAAAATTGTCTCAACTATTAAAATATTTCTTTCCGTCGATCGTTTATTTATGAGTCAGTTTAGTAAATAGGAAATCACCGCCCTCTAGAACTGTCAGTGTCAACTGTCAATTACATAAATTGTCAGATAACCTCATGATAACCTACAAAGACATCGGCGGAGAAAAATCTATGTAGATGACGCTAGAAGAATACGATCGACGAAAAAAATTTTGTAACCAACTCAAACATTAAACGGCGATTAATGATCTCGACCATTAACGCGCTCGCTACTCGCTCGCGCGTTAAACAGGCTCGATCATTAATTGCTCTTTTTAATACTTGTTCGTTAAATAACTATTAACCGTTTTCGTTTTTCTTCAATTAATAAACATCATAAAAATCGACAAATATATATATACTAGCAAACAAAGTATAATTTTCCAAATAAATTATTTTGTAGACATGCTGTCTATGAAATTTTTATGATGTTTATTACTTGAAGAGAAACGAAAACGTTAAAAAATATTTTAATAGTAGAGACAATTTTGTGTGGCTTTTTTATTTAACAAATGAATATTTTGAAAGCTCATAAATGACTATCATCTATATTGTTCATAGAAAAGCATCAACTTAGGATACACTATGTATATGGTGTACGTTTTTCTTGGAAATAAATAATAAACATTTTGTTTATGTGGACAGGTAAAAACAACAATTTTTTTTTAATTTCTGTGTGACGGTTTCCGGAAAACTGTCTGACGGTTTCACAAAATTACAATTTTATGCGGTTTTCGCCCTTTAGAAAAATCAAAAATCTTACTAAACACACAAAACGAAATTAAAAAATGGAAAAATTATACAGCGTACTAAAATGTTCATCGAGTAGGTACATATAAATGCACCAATATTGGTCGCCTTTGGGTCAATCCATCTGAAGTGGTCCAGAGGTGGTCGCTTGACCATTTCAGAAAAAAATAATCTTTTTTAATGAATTTGCCTATGTTCCGGGAGTACAAACCCATTTTTTTTATTATTTTACTCCGTTCAGAAATGGCGCCCAGTTTTGTGTCAGCGAATCCGACATTTTTGACATTGGTATGTGTTTGCGTTAAAAGAAATATTTTTTGTGGGATGGTCCTAGAGAGTTGTAATAAAAACCACTCTATTAAGCAGATTTCAAGCTACCTGTTAAATATATAATACGAGTAGTTTACGTTTATTTTCTATTTAAAAAAATATCTTAAAGTTTACTTACAATAGCTTATTAGGAACCGTTTTCATGATTTTTTTTTGACATGAAGGGGTACTTCATTTGTCCATTCAATATTTTTTACTTATAACCTTGTATGCAAAGGGCTTGTAATAAAAAAATAGCTTTCTTACTCCTTTCCCCTATTGATAACAAGCTATTGAAATTAGAAAATTTCTCATTTTTGCGATATTTAATGTCAAATATTTCTGATGGGACCAGGACAAAAAATCTGAAACTTTCATAATTAATTCACCTTTTTATAAGGTTTAATAATAAATAAAACCATTCTTGTGTATTGCACCACAAATCCCTCCTCAGCCAACAGAAGGTGTGATAAGATGTTACTTCAAAAACGTATGAAGATCACTTAGTTTTGTCTCTTTTGTAAAAAATGACATAATTGTTATGAATAGTATGCTTTGTTTTGTATTTACTGAGAATTTTTAATTAAATTTGTTTTACCGTCATGTGAATTTTCTCTCATTTTAAAGGGCTGTTATTCCAAACAGTGCAATACACAAGAATGCTTTTATTTATTATTAAACCTTATAAAAATATGAATTAATTTTGAAAGTTTCAGATTTTCTGTCCTAGTCCCATCAGAGATATTTGACATTAAACAACGTAAAAATAAGAAATTTTGAAATTTCAATAGCTTGTCATCACTGGGGAGAAGAAGTAAGAAAGCTATTTTTTTATTATAAGCCCTTTGCATACAAGGCTATAACAAAAAATATTGAATGGACAAATTAAGTACCCCTTCATGTCTAAAAAAAATCATGAAAGGGCCTCCTAATGGACTATCGTAAGTAAACTTTAAGATATTTTTTTAAACAGAAAATAAACGTAAACTCTATGCATTATATACTTAACAGATAGCTTGGAATGTGCTTAATCGAGTGTCGAGTGTCGGATTCGCTGACACAAAACTGGTCGCCATTTCTGAACTAAATAAAACAATTTTAAAAAAATGGTTTTGCACTCTCAGAAGACAGGCAAATTCAATAAAAAATGATTTTTTTCTAAAATGGTCAAGCGACCAATTTATCTTTTTCTGGACCATTTCAGATGGATTGACCCTTTGCATTTGCTATACCCACTTCAACTAGGTATTGCAAATACCAAGTATATGGCGTAAAAAACTCGTCCGCACAGCCGAACGTCGAATATATAAATTTATTTTAGAGTAGGACTCGCTACGAATTGAATAGACTTATACTTGGCAAATATTTGATATTTGGCAAGTATACGAACGTGTAGCCCCGGCTTTACATCCTCTTTATCCAGATCTGCTACAAATTCAACCCAAAATGCCTTCCATAATTCAACAACGTTGCCCTGGCGCGCGTTTTTCATCGGTACAACCCACAGGAAGGAGGTTATTTACAGCAAAAACATCGGCTTTTTGACACGTGCATATGGATGTGCAACAGATGCATGTACGATACATACGTGCGTACCCTGTGCTCCCTGCAAGTTCACCGAACGACGAAATACATACACCGAAAACCGAAAGAGACCATCGCGGACCGCGTTGTCAACCAGAACCAGTAGCAGTCGTACCGCGATTCGCCGTCGTTTTGAATATTGTTGGCACGTCGTTTTGCGTCAAGTGGCGAAAAGTCGCACGAATCTATTCCGAATTGTGCCGGGCAGAGTTGTTGGTTTCGCGCGCTTTCATGAGTGTTGGGTGTAAAAGAACGGACTCCGGCGGATACGAGTGTTTTCTGGAATACCGTAAGTGCTGCTTCTGGCTGTTGATGGGCCCGTGTTTCGGCTATGCGCGCCGTTGTTCCGCTAATTGTAAATAAACAGAGACGGCGAAAAATTGCCGGTGTTATGAGATGATGATGTGGTGGATGTAGAGTGTGGATGAAGTTAGAAGGAGTAAAGCTGTCAAAATTGTTTTATTTGCATCGTTATTTTATGTGTTTTCGGAATTTCATACAAAACCGTTCAAGAAAAACATGATTAGAATTAGTTTGTTTTAAAAGTTCTGTGATTCGGTATGGGAAGCGCATTCCCGGCGGTTTTTGTGTATTATTTCGCTAAAGACAAACACTAAAAATATTTGTGTAAATTCTAATTGAATCAGTTATACAATACAACATCACAAAAGAACTCAAGACATGACTTTTAAAAGATGGCCTTAACTTAAAAATTCCAGATTTTGTGTATTTGTTCCCAAAATACAATTATATAGTGTATGTGTATGTGATTGTTTATTTTTATTTGCTAGTTCATCTTAAATTTTGATATTCTCAAATACAGTGTGTAGCCAGATGAATCTAACTATACATATTTTATATATTTTTTAAAGTTGTAAATGCACTCTATTTTGAATGAATTTCCAGTGTTTATGATATTTTGCTTTCAACCCTTCTTCGATATATTGATAGTCGATAATGGAAGGTAACACCAGGGTTCGCCACAATTTTTTTTATTGTTTTTTATTTTAATGTATATGAAGCTTTTTTCAATTTTCTGTTAAAATATTTTAGAAAAACATAGCAATTTTTGATCTTTTTCTTGATTTTATTTCATATTTTCCATTTCTTGATGACGTGGCCTGCATCTTGCTGGAACCACGTATTTATTGAAATATTACAAAAATTGTCAAATTGTCAATTTATAACTATCCAGCTTATGAAAATAATAAACTGGTATATACAATATCTGATAACAGGAACTAGATCCATATACAGGATGTCCCATAAGTCAACGTCATTCCTTGGAGGGCTGACAGGCTCGGTCATGACTGCCCAGAATATCGAAATATGACTTAAGAAAAAAATTGTTAATTTTTGAGATATTGGCATAAATTTTACTAATTTCATGGAAATCCTTATATAGATCAGTATTTTGAGTACAACAGGTACAGAATCACAGTCCAAAATACAATAAATAGTAAATCTTTGAACAACAAAAACATTTTGGTCCTATTCATGAGCTAATTTTCTTTTATTTGCCAACTTCGACTTTTCATACTGAAAAAATCTGATGTGGCCAGGCACATGACTTTATCATACTATATATAAAATTAATAGTTTAGCTGCATGAGATTCTATTTGATCGAGATCGGCTATGTCTGCATTAAAATAAAACTAGTAGAACTAGACAGATATCTCGATTAAAGCTGCGTTCGGATATTGTACTCCGTTGACACCGGGTACACTGTCCAAATGACACTTACGTGTTAGTGGGTATAAAAAGTGTAACGGTGTTCAATATCCGAACGCAGCCTATATTGACAGTAGTATTTTCAAAACATTAGCGTATGACACTAGCTACTGTCATTAGAATCAAAAAATCTGACATATCCTGGCTACTAGTTTTAAAGCAGTACGACCGATCTCGATGAAATAGAATTTGCTCATGCAGCTAAACTATAAATTCTACCAAAAAATGTCATATACATAAATTATAGAAAATTTCCTCTCCTTTAATTTATTATTTAACTATTTTGACGACATTGCACAAATAGCGGCTCATTTACAAAATCTTCGAAAAATGCTAAGAGTAAACCACCAGTTCCTTTGGACCCTTTTCAACAGAAAGCTTTTCAGCTCTAAGTTAGGTTATGAAACTTCTAAATATGAAGTTTTGTCCCGATACCTTTAGTAGTTTCTCCGGAATCGTCGCCACAAAAACGGGTACACACACACACACACACATACACATACACACACACACACACACACACACACACACACACACAGACACACACACACACACACACACACACACACACACACACACACACACATACACACACACAGACATTTTTTTGTACCTTGGTCAAAAGTTTTCAGAGGACCCAAAAAGGCATATTTCCGCTAAAATCTCAAAAAATTTTTTTGGCATGATTACAATACTTTACATTCTGCGTATGATAAAGTAAAAATCTGATGTGGCCAGGCACATGACTTTATCATACTATATATAAAATTAATAGTTTAGCTGCATAAGATTCTATTTGATCGAGATCGGTCGTGTCTGCATTAAAATAATACTAGTTACCCAGGACAGATATTTTGATTCTATTGACAGTAGGTATTGTCAAAAGATCAGCGTTTGACATGCAGAAACGACCGATCTCGATCAAATAGAGTTTGCTCATGCAGCTAAACTATTAAATTTACCAAAAAATTTCATAGACATAAATTATACAAAATGTCCTCTACTTTAATTTATTATTTAACTATTTTGACGAAATTGCAGAAGTGGCGGCTCATTTGTACAATCCTTGAAATATGCTTAGAGGAAACATCTAGTTCCTTTGGACTCTTTTGAACAAAAGCCTTCTCAGCTCTAAGTTTGGTCATGCAGCTTCTAAATATGAAGTTTCGTCCCGATACTTTTAAGAGTTTCTCCGGAATCGTCGCCACAAAAACGGGTACACACACATACACAGTGATGTGGGCCGGGTAAATACCCGGCGGGTGCGAACTTATAAAATGGGTATTTACCCGGGTATTTACCCCTACTTAGGGTAAATACCTAAATTTTGGGTATTTATCCTTTTTATCCTTAAAACACCATTTAACAACATTTCAGAGATATTTATACAGGATGTAACACATTTTTTACCGCAATAATTATCTTTAGATAGTAAATGTCGTTTTGAATATAACTTTTCATATGGACCTAATTGTTTTCTGAACGCCAAGTTACAGCCGTTTGAAATATTAACTAAATAAAGAAAAATAAATAATAAACTACATATCAAACAATGCTAAAACTAAGAAAGAGCACAATCAATACCCATAACAAAACTTAAAGTAAATAACTTTAAGTAAACGATTCAAAATGTTAAAAATGTCTTAATAACAAGAGAACGAAAAAAAATACATATGGAACTTTTTAGACATTTGTATCTCTACAAGTAATTTTCATTCTGAGTATAAAGTTTCTTACATGCCGACTTATTGGGTTTATCAATTCCTAAAGAAGTTAAGTCATTAATATAGTTTTGCAATTATTTTACAATTATTTCAAACGGTTGTAATTATCTAAGGAATAAAGAAAACAAAGAGGTCCATATGAAACTTTTTACTCAGTGTGGCATTTAGTATCTGGAAAAAGGTTATGCGGGAAAAAATGGGACACTGTAGATGCGTACTCTTGATTACAAATAAGGTAAAATATTTGAGTTATATAAGTACATTCAGTACATTTAATTGGATTCATAGCAAAATAAGAAATTGATTAACAACGACAAAAGCCACTAGCAAAGAAATACATTTTCTATTTAGAGGTTGGCAGTTCAACACTAGTAGGGATTTTATATTTTAGAGGTTGAGTAACTAACGTCACGCGAACAAATTCGGCTATTTGCCTCCACGCATTTTCTTTGTAGATTTTGTCTTTGAAATCCTTACATTTCTTATCGTATATTCCTGAGTACAGCTGTACGCTGTTCACTATGCTTCTCGTCGTCTATCTTCATAATTATGCAAATGTACCTATTTTCTTCTGCGTTTTGTATTAGTAACCTGTCAGTGTCAGTGTCACGTGCAAGCGCGCTTGCCTGGGATTGGCCAGACGCCACTCTCCACACGGGACGCAAACGCGAAAAGTTGAAGTTGGTGAACTTTTCGCGTCTGCGTCCCGTGTTGTCCTTCGCGTCACATGGAACGTAAACCCATACACGTGGACTGTATGTTTTAACTTTCTGCGTTTTGCGTTTTGCGTTCGCGTTCGCGTTTGCGTTTGCGTCTTAGAACGTAAACTGGACATAATTGTTGTCTCAACGCCACGTTACATCCGCTTGAAATATTAACTAAATAAAGAAAAATAAACTACATATGAAACAATGCTAAAACTAAGAAACAGCACAATCAATACCAATAACAAACATAAAAGTAAATAAATTTAAGTAAAAAATTCAAAATGTTTTTTATGTTAATATGTTTATTATCATCATACATTTTTGTATATGTGAATTTAAAAATATTTACTTAAGATTGATGAACTAGTTCATTGTTTTATATAAACTTTTTCATTTGTACAGAAATCTAAATTAACAAATGAACGAAAACAAAATACATATGAAACTTTCTAGACATTTGTTTCTCTACAAGTAATTGTCATTCTGAGTATAAAGTTTCTTTTATGCCGACTTATTGGGTTTATCAATTTCTAAAGAAGTTAAGTCATTTAATATACAGTTTTGCAATTATTTTACAACTATATCAAACGGTTGTAATTTTTTAAGGTACAAAGAAAACAAATAGGTCCACGTGAAACTTTTTACTCACTGTGGCATTTACTATCTGGAAAACAGTTATGCGGGAAAAAACAATGGGACACAGTAGATGTGTACTCTTGATTACAAATAATGTAAAATATTTCAGTTATATAAGAACATTCAGTGTATTTAGTTGGATTCATAGCAAAATAAGACAAAAGCCGTTATGTCAACTATACTTTCCATATAATCATAACTTTCTGCTAATTCTTCGATAACAGAATCAGAAAATATGGAAGATTCACACGATTGAACGGACAATGATGACAAGGAAATGTCTGCTCTTGATATAACGTCAGATGAGACTGATATTTTTATTCTTTGTTTTAAAAATGTTTTTATTTTTATAAGAATATTTATTTTGTGCTAAGAGACTACTTTTTGATTTTGTGATAAAAGAAAAACCTCTATTTAGTAATTAAATATTTCTTTTACTGCATTTTTTTAATAACAATATTATGTTTATAAATACCCCTATAAATACCTGCTTTGGGTAAATACCCGGGTATTTACCCGGGGTATTTACCCCGGGTAATAAATACCCGGGTATTTAACATCACTGCACATACATATACATACACACACAGACATTTTTTGTACTTTGGTCAAAAATGTTCAGGGGACCCAATAGGACATATATCTGCTAAAACCTCAAAAATTTTTTTCCGCACGATAAAGTAAAAACAAATATTAATCATTTTTTTTAAATTTTTCCGACATGGGCCTATCAGCCTCTATTACAAAAAATATATGGTTTTTTAGTTATCGCCTTATTTTCTAGAGAATCATGGACAATAAAAATGTAAAATTAATATACATAAACGTACCTACATAACCTGCACAATCCTGATCTAGGTTAAGATTTTAATTTTTAGGAATGTCGCGTCTCTAAATCGGGGTGTGCGCGGTTACAAAAACAAAAGTCTAATCGTAGGCTGGAAATAGAAACCACACGTGGTGACTTCTGTGACAGGCGGCGACATCTGGAATAAGCCATTTTTCTGCTTCCCCAGATTAGTAACAAAAGAATTTTGTAAAGTATTTACGTGTAGGTGTATTTTTAAAAAATTCGGACGGTTATTTTTCATTGTTGATGCGCAGGCATCGTTTCCCAAGGAAACTGCGTGCTAGTGTAGATCCAGTGACAACTTGACGCTCTGGTGTAGTTTAGAAGAACTAAGGTAAACAGCCAGTGTAAACGAGTATACTATATTTCTGTTAACGTTTGAAATTTATCTAAAATATACATAGCTATAACATTTTATACTAAAATGTTAAACAAATCTGTTGCCTCTGAGCATAAATTACGTCAGATTAATATTATAACACGTTAGTCAATAACAACATTTAATAAAATCATAAAAATACATAACACATAATAAATAAAATCTCCATGAGATAGAGTCATTATACTTTATCAGACATTATCAGACAATCAACTTTTGTGTTATATTTGGATGCAAGAACAAACTCTTACTGTAGCAATTGAACGAAATGATTCATAAAATAATAATGAAAATAGATTCAAGTAAGTTCCAAGTAACGATTGACGTCCTAAAAATATACCTGAATATTATTTATGATAGTACTCTTTATTTAAAATGTCACAGAAATAACAATATTGTCATCAAAATGTGTTTGTTCCGGTATACCAAAAATAGTTCCCAACCTTTTTGCATAATAAAGGATATAAATATATCCTAGTTTTCTTACATCTGTTACCTAATTATGAGGCCAAATGGTAAATTCGGTGATGTTAAATACCCGGGTATTTATTATCAAGGGTAAATACCCGGGTATTTATTATCAAGGGTAAATACCCGGGTGTTTACCCAAAGTGGGTATTTATAGGGGTATTTATAAACATAATATTGTTATTAAAAATAGCAGTAAAAGGAAATATTTAATACTAAATAAAGGTTTTTCTTTTGTCACAAACTAAAGGTTATTCTTATAAAAATAAAAACATTTTTAAAACAAAGAATAAAAATATTAGTCACATCTGACGATATATCAAGAGCAGACATTTCCTTGTCATCATCGCCCATTCAATCGTGCAAATCTTCCATATTTTCTCATTCGGTTATCAAAGAAGAGTTAGCAGAAACGTGTGATTATATGTTAAGTCAACTTAGCGGCCTGTCGTTGTTAATCAATTTTTTATTCTGCTATGAATCCAACTAAATGTACTGAATGTTCTTATATAACTCAAATATTTTACATTATTTGTAATCAAGAGTAAACATCTACATTTGTTTTCTTTATTCCTTATAAAATTAAAACGGTTTGAAATAATTGTAAAATAATTGCAAAACTGTATATTAAATGACTTAACTTCTCTAATTGATAAACCCAATAAGTCGGCATGAAAGAAACTTTATACTCAGAATGACAATTACTTGTAGAGAAACAACTGTCTAAAAAGTTTGAAATGTATCCTAGTTTTAGCATTGTTTGAAGTGTAGTTTATTGTTTAATTTTCTTTATTTAGTTGAAGCGGCTGTAACTTGGCGTTGAGAAACCCATTATGTCCATATGAAAAAATATACTCAGAATGACATTTACTATCTAAAAATAATTCTTGCGTGAAAAAAGTGTTACACCCTGTATAAATATCTCTGAAATATTGTTAAATGGTGTTTTAAGGATAAAAAGGATAAATACCCAAAATTTAGGTATTTACCCTAAGTAGGCGTAAATACCCGGGTAAATATCCATTTTATAAGTTTCCACTCGCCGGGTATTTACCCGGCCCACATCACTGCTGGTAATACATAAACAAACCAAGTTTATAACTGTGTTGGATAAGCAAGAAAGAGGGAACAAAAAAAGCAAGTATCAATCTCATATCATTGAACAGAGGAAATAGATGTTAAAAATCTGATGTAGCCAGGCGCATGACTTTATCATACTATACGTCAGTGTCAAATTGTGTCAAACGCTGCTGTTTTGACTGTTTCAACAATACTGTCAACAGAATAAAAATATCTGTCAAATATGGCTAACTAGTTTTAATGTAATACGAGCGATGTCGAAATAGAATTTGCTCATGCTGCTAAACTATTAATTTTACCAAAACATGTCAGACATAAATTATACAAAATTTCTTCTACTTTAATTTATGATTTAACTATTTTGACGACATTACAAAAATGGCGGCTCATTTGCAAAATCGTTGAGAAATGCTATGAGTAAACCTCCAGTTCCTTTGGACCATTTTGAACAAAAGTTCTTTCAGCTGTAAGTTTAGTCACAATAATAATAATAATAAGCTACGCTTTAACATCCGAAGTTTCCGAAATCGTCGCCACAAACATACACACACATACAGACACACCTACAACACACACACAGACATTTTTTTGTAAGTTGGTAAATAATATTCAGGGGGCCCAAAAGGAGAAATTTCCGCTAAAATCCCAAATTTATTTTTCGGTACGAATACAATACTGTGAAAATATCCGTTAGATCCTGGCTAACTAGTTTTATTGTAATGCAGACACGACCGATCTCGATCAAATTGAATCTCATGCAGCTAAACTATTAATTCAGTCAGTTAAGTCATGTGCCTGACCACATCAGATTTTGTTATTTAAACACACTGTTGCAGGACACATGATTATGACTTCTCAAAACGAATTGGACAGATGTTTTTGATGAATAGCTAATACAAAAATATAATTTGATTATTGACAGATGTAAAGTACAGTACAATTAGCAAAAAGAAGGGAAATAAGTGCAGTACAGTTGTGGAACGTGGATTTTGTGAATTGATAGGTTTTGTATCGCGTTAGTTTAGGGGGAGGGGGGTGGGGGGGGGGGGGTAATGCGGTCAAAATGCAAAACAAAAAATTTAGGACGGATGCCCCAAATATCCTCAACATTTTAAAAGGAATCACAAAATTAAAAACTTCCCCAGTATTATCAATGTTATCTAATTCTAAACTACCTTCTATTGGTCTTTTTTTACTATTTCCTATAGATTTGTTAAGGCTATTAAGACAAATATTAAAGAATCTATAATAACACTGTGTTACAAAAACAAACGAAATATACTTTTCACGAGCCATAGCAGAAGTTGTTGAGCTGGTAGAGCTGAAGATTATAAAAAAAAACAGTTTTTGGGTACTAGCAAGTGTATAAAAATTCATAACTCCGCCATTTTCTATTCGATTTCCAAAATACTAAATGCAAATGAAAGAGGAACAATAGACCATTATAAAGATATATTATAAGTGCTGTTCAGTCAGATCCAATAACAATTAGAAAAGTTATGGACGTTCAAGTTCAGAAGTTTTTAATTATTTTCAGATTTTTGCAACTTTAACGACAATTTGATGACCTATTTGAATCCGTAATATTCTTTTACTATTTTTTTTTATTGAAAGCCTATTTAAATTTGCGTCTAATACGCGTTTGTTTATTAGAATCGGTTGAAATTTAACAGAATTATCAAATTTTATAGACCGGCTAGACACATCACACAACGGAGAAGAAATATACAGGCATACTGTAATAAATCCGTAGTCTTTATACACATTAATTAGACATTACTAGCACTTATATTTACAATGTTATTCTAAAATTATGACACTGTCTTTTTCTTTTTGTTGTTATCTGCCAGACTATCACAATATGTTACTAAGCACATTATAGTTTACGTTCATTACATTTCCAGGTATATTTGGGTTCAAAATAAATTGCACTAACAGTAAAATTTTCACTCGTTTATTGGAACAGTACTGAGTTACTATCGTGATTCATGACAAATAAAAAAAACAAGAAATACAACAAAACTTACAAATGTTTACGCGATCTCCGTCGTCTACACAATACATCATCTGTTTCGCGTTTAAGCGACCAGCAGTAGTCTGCGATCATGTTGATGGTGTTTTTTCCTTGAAAACGTTTTTTAAAAGCTTCCATTTCCTGATGAACTCGTTCACCTTGTTCGTCACTGAGTTGGTCAAGACTGTCCGGAAAGAAATTCAAATGAGAATGCAAAATGTGAATTTTGATAGTCATTAGATATGTTGCTGCCCATTTCACAGTAGGCACTCAAAAATTCTTGTACAACATTTGCGTAGTCGGCACTTTTATCATTTCCAAGAAAGTTATCGCATACTTTAACAAGTTAATAACATATTACTAATTAGATAGACTAAAATACAATAAAACAGGGTAATAAACAAACAAAGTAATGTCTAGTTAATGTGAATCAAGAGTGCGGATTTATTATGGTCTGGCCGTAGATATATGTGTGCCTGGATATGAAAAGGGACCAACCAGTTGACCGAAATTGAGTCATGAGTGTTTTTCATGAGTGTTGATAGAATAAGTTATGGCAAAGGTACTCCAACATTTTAAGCCGATTACCATAAAGAGAAATTGAAAAAGGAATTATTTAAGTTGCTGATGCAAATCGTAAACTTTTGAGCTATGACGCTTCAAACTTTTGCAAAGTTTAAAAGTTAATAACTTCACGCAGATTTGGAAGTTACGCTGACTCCAACATTTTTGGAACAATTTCAATATTAGTTTCAAAATTTTTAGTAGAATTTATTATTTCATTATTCCGTTTAGGGTTTATAGGTTTTTTAATCTATAGCGCCATTGGCCTGGGGCTACAAAATAATGTAAACTAGGTATCTTCATCTCTCGAGTCTTAAGAAGACTCAAGCATTCTCGTAAGGGATTTTTGGGTCACTGATTCCAAATCTGATTTCGGATTTCTAGAATTCAAAATGGCGGATCTAATGAGGCGACCAAACATGTAATTAATTGTCGGATTCATATAAAAATTAAACATTTGATAAATGAAGGTTTCGGATTCCAAATCGTTGTCAGATGTATAAAATTCAAAACGGCGGATTCAATATGGCGACTAAACATGTAATTGTCGGATTAGGAAGAACACAGAAAGATCTGATGTTAGATGTTTATAATAATAAATTTACGTGAATTTGCAACTCTTCCTTTCCTGTAACATAATAATACAGCTCTCTTATTTCAACACGTCAGTTAAAAATCAAAATTTACGAATTCAATCTGACGACGTATAAAATGCAAATAAATCAGATACTATAAAATTATTTTAAACGTTTAATGATAAGAAATAAACATAACTAGGTACACAAAACATGGAAATACGATCATAATAAATTTATATAAAAACTAAATTTTGATAAGCTACGCTTTATAAACAAAATTACAATTATTGAAAATGTTTCTTAAAATTTTCCATTTTTTTATTCATTTTATTTATTTCTTCGAGCTTTGTCAGCAGCAATCTGTCCACATGCAAAATTTCAACTGTATTGGACAAATTTTCCAAATTTTAAAATTTTTTCTAATTTTGTAAAAGTTTCCAAAATTTTTCATGTGTTGTCACCAGAAATCTGTCCACATGCATAATTTTAACTCGATTGGACACTGGGAAGTACGAAAAATATCGATTACAAGATTTGAACGTAACAAACAGACAAACAAACAACAAGTTAAACAAACAAAAATGTTAACAAACTCAAGTTAATTTGAGCGTAGTGATTGTCCCGGAATATTATATAAATTTGTAATTATATTTTGTACAAAAAAGTTTATAAACTGCTATCACACGGACATTTGTTTGTGCCACTGTATGCGGCAACATCGTAGTGCGCTAGAGCGTAGCGTGATATCGACAACTGGTCCCTTTTTCGTTCGCAATAAAAAACGCATTTTTTCAAGCGTTTCCAACCGCAGACGGGTTTCAGACGAAAATATAATAAAAAACACAATAAAGAGACCAATTAGCGAATAAAACAAAAATGTGTATTTTGAACCAGTTTAACTTTATTTGCGATTATCTGCGTAACTAGAAACGGACAACTGGTCCCTTTTCACATCCACGCACACATATTTATTCCGTCTGCCTAGTGTCAATGTCAAGACGGTGATTAAACTTCGATAACTCAAATTTCAACCGATTCTAATAAACAAACTCGTATTAAACGCAAATTAAAATGAGCTTTCAATAAAAAAATAGATATAAAATATTATGGATTGAAACAGGTCATCAAACTTTTGTTAAAGTTCAGAAAATCTGAAAATAATGGGAAACTTCTGAATTTGAACGTCCATAACTTTTCAATTTTTCATTGGATCTGACCGAACACTACATCCTTATAATGGTCTGTGTTCTCTCTTTCAATTGCATTTTTTATTTTGGAAATCGAATGGAAAATGATGGACTTTTGCATTTTTATACACATGCAAGTACACAAAAACAGTTTGTTTTTAATCGAGATTTTGGGGTGTTTGGAAAATTTCGTATATGCCATTATGTTCAGTTCTACCAGCTCAACAACTTACACTATGTCTTGTGAAAAGTATATTTTCACTGTTCAGTGTAATCTATCAGGAAAATCAACGTCATAAGTAAAAAACAATTGAAACATATTTTGCCCACCCTGCACCTAGTTATTTATCTTGGCTTGACGTAACCAAGCCGTGTTACTATTAAAATATTTACAATATTCACTCAGACATTGACGGACAGTTATAATTTCAAGATATTTACTTTAAAGCGATACCAACTCTTTTGGTGACCATGAAAATAAATCTCTTTACACTGTCCATCCATAAAGAACAAACGGACAACAAGCTATCTCGTAAATTCATTTTTATACACTGTAGGACCGCTGGAAATCGCCCATTAATATTTTAAACTGTTTATATTGCGAAGGGTTACGTCAGATCGGGAAAATTTCTCAAGGAAACTTAAATCCAGCTCCGATCACAAGCATTTTTCATTCGCAGCTGTACAGCCTACTATCAAGACAAAAAGCTCTCGCCGCGCAATATCCAGACTTCATGAGAAAGAGGAAAGTGAGTAATAGGCGAGTTTTTTCGTAAGAAACGCCTTGCGAACAATATCTAAACGCAAATATTGTTTTTTCGTTTATCAATGTGAAGATAAATATAATTTGCTGTACCTATATTACATATTTTTGCGCGAGTACTTGATTTGACGAGTGATTTGATCGCAACTTTAAAACGTTTAGTGTTTAGTGGACTCTTTTTGTTTTCTATTTAAAAAAAGTGATTTTTCTATTGGTTTAGAAGAGCCTAGCACGATGGGATGTGTGGAACTTGCGGCGACCGTAGGGTCTGTGGTGCTTCTGATTCTGACGATGCCGTTTTCTTTATTCTGGTGCTTTAAGGTAAGTTTTTTCTTAGTCTGTTAAATTAAGCTATTTACTTCGGAATAATTGGAACTCAATCCATTTGGAAATTTGTATGTGTTTGAGTTTTGTGTAATGTGTTCTCTACAAACAATATCTAAACATCTTTTAAATTCGAGTAGGCGTTTTCAAATTATACCTCTGAAAAAGCGTCAATACCACCTAAGAGTAACAATATCGGCTATTTTTAAATTATTGCAAGTTGACTACGACATAGCCACCAATATTCTTAAAATCCTAAAATCAAGCAGGGTTTGAATTTTTCCGAAATTAAATCCTTATTTTACTGGACTAAAAGTGGAAAACACCACTTTTATATTGAAACTTGTATTTTAACTATTTTAACATTTTACACGTTTTTATGTTGAATTTATATAGATACAAATATTTTATACAAAAATTGTTTGGCCCATCATTGTCTACAAAGGATTTTTTTTTCATATACAGGGTTAGCCAAAATTACCGGAACACCCAAATAATTGTACAACGGTAAAAAATTTCAAAAAAAAATTCAAACAAAAGTTTTTAGACTTTAAAGAATCCATCGTTCAAAGATATTTTGTATATACAGGTGTTCATTTTATTATAGAAATCGCGTAAATTTTTTTTTTTTCAAATGGAACACCCTGTATCTTTTTACATTTTATTTTAGGACTAATTCTGGACATTGTTTATTAAAATAATTTTTTTATAAAATGCATCATTTTTGAGTTTTAAGCAATTAATTAAAATTAGTCCAAATTACCGGAACACCCAAATAATTCTCCATCGGTAAAAAAATTTCAAAAAACATTCAAACAAAAGTTTTTGACATTAAACAAGCTATCATTAAAATATATTTTTAATATACAGGCTGTTCATTTTTTATGCATATTTGGTTAACTTTTTTTTTCAAATGGAATATCCTGTATATTTTTACATTTTATAATTCTAAGACGAATCTAATAATTTTTTATTGGAATAATTTGTTTAAAAATTTCATAATTTTTTAGTTATAAGCAATTAGATGAAGTAATACCTCATCTCCTAGTTATATTCAACGAAGATCTGAATAATATTTGGTTTCAACAAGATGGTGCACCGCCGCATTACGGTGTCCAAGTTCGGAATTATTTAAATTCAATTTTCCCGCAGAGGTGGATTGGAAGGAGAGGATCCATTGAATGGCCACCTAGGTCGCCGGATTTACAAATACTGGATTTTTCTATGTGGGGCCACCTAAAGTCCAAGGTTTACACCAATAGGCCGCAAAATATTGATGCGTTGAAGCAGAGGATAGTGGACGAAGTTCAGAGTATTACTGTCGATCATTTAGACAACTGTTTACGGGAATTTGTTGATAGGTTGGGGCATTGTCAAGCCGCTCAGGGATGGCAGTTTGAAAATTTAATTTAATTGTTTTGTTATTTTTTCTTTACATTGTTATTATTTATCCGTTCGGCTAAAATAAATGTTTTGGAGTTTTGATTAATTGCTGATAATTAAAAAATGAATCAATTTATAAAAACCTACTTGAAAAAAATTCTTAGAATTAAAAAATAAAAATGTACAGGACGTTTAATGAGAAAAAGGAGAAGTTTTCCATACTTCCATAATAAAATAAACACCCTGTATATTAAAAATATATTTGAACGATAGCTTGTTTAAAGTAAAAAACTTTTGTTTGAATGTTTTTTAAAATTTTTTACCGATGAAGAATTATTTGGGTGTTGCGGTAATTTTGACTAATTTTAATTAATTGCTTAAAACTCAAAAATGATGCATTTTATAAAAAAATTATTTTAATAAACAATGTCCAGAATTAGTCCTAAAATTATAAAATGTAAAATGATACAGGGTGTTCCATTTGAAAAAAAAAATTTACGCGATTTCTATAATAAAATGAACACCCTGTATATTCAAAATATATTTGAACGATGGATTGTTTAAAGCCTAAAAGCTTTTGTTTGAATTCTTTTTTGAAATTTTTTACCGTTGTAGAATTATTTGGGTGTTCCGGTAATTTTGGCTAACCCTGTATAAAGGATGTATGCATTATACCTGCAGTAATTTAAACGCCCTGTATATCTTACCATACTATGAACACTAACTATATCAGATCCAACTATATCAGATTGTACCCATGTAAAGAAAATAGTTTCTGAGATATTCAATTATTGTTTGTCAAAAAAATGGCAAAACCTTTTTTAATGCTACGTAAATACTACATACAGTGTGTCCTGGAAAGTCCGCATCATATGGAATTTCTTTTTATTATCTATTTCTCAGAAAATTTTATTCTTTATAAAAGTTGGCGGCTGGTATGAAACCAAAACGGCAATAGTCAAATATGTAAAATTCTGTGCCATATACCGAGCGATTCAGAATATATTGTGATAAGAGTAAAGTACCTTTATTTTCATTATTATCGATAAACTTTATTTGGAAATGTTGTTTAGAAGTAAAAATTATATTCAAATATGAAGTCACAGCCACCTATCTTGAAATTTTTCTTTTTTTGTTTTTTTTTTAATTTTTACTTTTATGACATCCATTCTAATCTATTTTTTAGAAATTTGAATACATTTTTTACATTTTTTATTATTTTGGTACGATAACTAATGTTTATTTAGAACTAGCGCAAAATTACTGAATTTCTTGATATTTCTGCTGTATATTTCCAAAGGCATTACTATTAATTGAAATAAAGGTAAGTCACCCTCCTGTATTAGTTATTGTATGATCTATTATCATCTACAGGGTGAAATATCAACTTCGCATCAAGAAATAGAGTAATTTTGCGCTAGTTCTAAATAAACATTATTTATCATACCAAAATAATAAAAAATGTGAAAAATGTATTCAAATTTCTAATTGCTGTTCATTTACTCTGCATTGGGTGTGAGAAGCAATTTGTCAAGCCGAAGTCGTTATATGCTCGATTACCGTTTGCAATACCGGTAAACTTGCTTCCTTATTTTCGGCAACATATTTTTTGGGTGTTTCTTAAAGAGATTTTCAAGATTTTCAGACTGCTTGAATTTTCTGATTATCCTAGAAATGGTTGAATGGGCAATTTGGTTGTCCGGGTGTCTTTCATTGAAAATATCACCAACATCGAGATAATCGCTTGCTGTAGATGGATAATACTATTATAAACATATCCAAAGTCATTAATATTAATTGAATTAAAGGTAAGTCACGCTCCTGTATGAGTTATTGTATGATCTATTATTATCTACAGGGTGAAATATCAATTTCGCATCAAGAACTTGAGTAATTTTGCGCTAGTTCTAAATAAACATTAGTTATGATACCAAAATAATAAAAAAAAATCACTGGCATTGACTAATATTTGTCATAAGTCATAAAAGTAAAAATTAAAAAAAAAAAACAAAGAAGAAAAATTTCAAGATAGGTGGCTGTGGCATATTTGAATATAATTTTTACTTCTAAACAACATTTTTAAACAAATAAAGTTTATCGATAATAATGAAAATAAAGGTAGGTACTTTACTCGTATTACAAATTTATATATTCTGAATCGCTCGGTATATGGCACCGAAATTTACATATTTGACTATTGCCGTTTTGGTTTCATACAAGCCGCCAACTTTTATAAAGAATAAAATTTTCTGAAAAATTGATAATAAAAAAATTTCCATATGATGCGGACTTTCCTGGACACACTGTATTTTGCAGATACTGGAAATTAAACGATAGCTAGACGCTAAGCTGATGTCATGAAAAATTAGATGCGCTAAATTTTAAATGGAACCGCCTGTATATTATTTGGTAACTGCAATGTCCTTTAAGTTCTTTTTATTTATTTTATTTATATACAGCATCTCCTATAATCTATTTCTTCTAGTTTGTGTCAATAGTTGCAATTTTAAGAGTGGTGTGCTATTATAATATCTTATTATTGCTCTGTTCTCAGTGTGGGTAGCTTCATGTAAAATACTTAAATGGTCATAGATGAAAGCCATTTAGAACCTATTTAATTAGGATTATTCATATTCAACGTATTACGGTTGTCAAGATATTACAAAATTTTATAGATATGTTTTGTCATTTTTGTAGACGTACAGCGAACGAACCCGGAGACACAAAAACTTCAGCTGTATCCCGAAGTAAACCTTAAACAGTGTACTCTCGGTTAAAATTTGCTCACTTGTGAAAATTTTGTGCAGACGTTTCATTGTAGTGGTATGTGAGCTCACACAAAAATCATAATCTAAAAGTGCTCTAATCTGCTTGTTTTTTGCATATTTTGTGTGTCCATAAATCACATCAAAGAAACACCCTCTGTAAACACTTTCGTAAGTCAACAAATTTTACGATAATTAACCTAAAAGTACAGGGCTTAAGGTTTACTTTTGTAGTAATTTGAAGTTTATAGGTCTCGTGTTTGTTTACCATACCATTAAAAAAATGGCAAATTATGCATAAAAAATTTCATATAAAATTGCTAATATCTTGATATCCAATCCATAATACTTTGTATAATGATAAATCTGTTTTAGGTTCTATTTGACTCTTCTTCACCCCGTAAACACTTTACATCAAACCACCAAATATCCTGTACAGAGTAGCAGGGATGTTAAATTACGGTTAATTAATTTTTTTCGTAAATTACCGTTGAAATTAAAATTATTAATTTCAAATATTAAATTACCACGTACATAAAAATTAAAAATGATATATGAATGTTATGAATGCTGCTTATGTTAATAAAAATGGTAAATAAGTCATTATATTGTAGATAACTAGCAATCTGACTAAGGATGTTGAATTTCCGTAATTAATTTATTCAGTAAATTACCGCTGAAATTAAAATTATTACTTTCAATGTGGATATGAAGTTCTCCATTGACATTGGTGTGAAGCAAACAAATACAAAAACACAAAGTGTTTTCCAATGTTTGTTTATGGGGGGCTTTCGGCTACTAGTTTCGAATTACATTCGTCATCAGGCCAAGCTAAAACCAAAAGTAGACGTCTGCATTGACAACAATATACATACAATACAATGGTAACAAAATGTAACCAAAATCATAAACAAAACATACCGTCAATGCGAGAAAATTACATGAAATGGCAATTTCTATTACTATCAAATTTAAATTACCAAGTATTTAAAAATTGCAATTGGTAAATTATATTTTCTTAAATTAATTTTCCGGGTAATTAAAAATTTAAAATGGTAAATTAAGCTGGTTTAAATTTTCGGGTAATTAAAAATTCAAAATGGCTAATTAAACCGGTTAATACCGTTAATACCGATCACTGTAGGTTATGAATGCTTCTTATGTTCAAAAGTAAAGTCATTATTTTGTAGATAACCGGCAATCTGACTAAAGATGTTAGACTTCCGTAATTAATTTTTTCAGTAAATTATCACTGGAATGAAAGGTACTACTTTCAAATTTAATTTAGCACGTAATTAAAAACTGCAATTGGCAAATTATCTTTTCTTGAATTACCGGGTAATTCAAGAAAAAAAAATGATAACCGATGACAGTAAGTTATATAAAAAAAATTGGGTACTTATTAGTCATTATAATGAAGATAACCGCTGTTCGTGATGTAATAGTAGTAATTCATTATTAAAATGAAAGCAGGGACTACAATAAAAATACTTTTTATACCAGCAAACTTATAAAATGGACAGTCTAACAGAATAATTATAGTATAAAATACTGTAATTTATTACGGACTCACAAAACGACATTGCCCGGTTTCACAAACAATGATCACTACTTTGATAGTAGGTGGATGGCTTCTGACTTAAAATGTGCATTATTGGCTCCGCTGAATTAAGTAATTAAAAATCCAGAAATTACCATTAATTACGGTAAGTTATGCAGTAATTTACCCGATAAATTACGCTATTTCACCCCTAAGTACCTCCCAGGCAAAGCACAAACAACAGTGCACTCGTTGACTGCTTAGGAGTGGTGGGGTGCATTCACGCAAGTACTGATGAAAGGTTTTTGAAATTAATTTATAAATTCCGGTAAATTACCAACTGTAATTAAAATTTTCGGTAAATTACCGGTAAATTACCAACGGTAATTTAAATTGACGGTAAATTACAATCGGTAATTTAAGCCGTAAATTACGGTAATTAAACATCGGTGAATTACCATTAATTACGGTAATTAATTTGGTAACTTACGCGGTAAATTACGCATTTACATCCCTGGATATACTATATACAAATTGGAGAGAAGTAAAAGATTATTACAGTCAATACATCTTATTACAGGTGTTCCATTTAAAAACTAAAGAAAAGGCCATTTATATAGCGTATAGAGTATTCATTTTTTTTTAAATATCAGCACCTACCTACTGGCTTCGGTGATTAGTGTAAGGTAATACCTGCAAAAATGCAGTTTTTGCGTAGTTTATAAGATAGGCCTACAATTGCCATTTTTTTGACAAACAATTAAATATCTCAGAAACTATTTACTTTACACAATTTCCTTAGTATTCATAAAATAGTATGACATACAAGGCATTGCATTAAAAAAATAGAATTTTACCTTCATGCCTAAATGCAACATCCTGTATAAATAGAAATTTTGTACGTTGTAGAAAATGATCGCTCGCAATTGAAAAATGAACTATATGATTTGTAGTTAAGGCGCCAAAAAGACCCTTTTAAAAAAAATTGCAGGATCTATACTTAACTGATTAAACCATGATGTACATTGTAAGTAGAATTTTCTCCTCCTTTGAATGGAGCTGTTGTTTTTGCAAAAAAAGCTTTCATTTGATAAATTAAAAAGTTTGGCTGGCTTTTGGATTTGGACCCCTGATGTCCCAGACTGCAGTTTTTCACCAATACTTACGCAGGAAATTTAGGAATGAAAATATAAAAATAATGTTAAAACAAAGAAATACTTTTTTACTTTTTATGATTTCGGCTTCATCGAGGTACGCAGTAGTAAGATTCTCTTGAAAAAAAAAGACACTTACATAATTATTATTTGGTTTGCTAACGCAGAGAGGAATCCTTATATCATTGAGTTAATAAAACAGTTGAATACCACATTACAAAACTATAAGTTCATTTAGGGGGTAATAAACACTAACTGATTCCACCTGTCAAAACCTGCGAGCTTGCCAATGGTTATAATTATTTCGAATATTCAGAACACCCAATTATTAAACTTCTAATGGTTCACTTCCGCGTGAACAATACTAAATAAATAATGAAATTACGAATCTAAACATCTGCTTTTGACGTTTGAAAATATACAACCACCAGTCGTACCATTAACGATGAATCATTGCCCACAAAATAAACTTTCCTGTTTCGTATAAACATATGGAGTTATGTGCTCTTTGACGTATGTATATGAACACTATATTATACAGTATTTTAGAGCCACTTTTATCAGTTTTGATAATATCCGTCAGTAATATCCTGAAAAAAAACTATTTTGGGTAATTTACTATAACTAACTATTTTCTATTAGCCTGATGTACCTAATTCAATAATTTGAATTATTTTCATTTTTTTTACTTAAACGTTTATCCACTTATACATAAATTACATCCAGCAAATAGTGGATATATTAATCGCGAATTTCTAGAAATATATTATGTATACTCAGTAAAAAAAAATTAAAAAGACATGGGGGTAATGATTGAATTAAGTAATGTTAACTTGAGATTATATACTAAATATAAAGCTATACCTATATTGACTCAGATAAAATCATGAAAGATAAACTAAAAACACCAATAAAATGTTAAAACAATGCAAATAAATTGCTTATGAAAAAATAACACTTTCATGTATGAATAGTTATGAGTTTTTATTTCTTATTTCTGATTGAATAAGAGTAAATGTTTCGTTAACATTGCATTTTGTTAGAGAATATTTGGTTGTAACATTTTCAAATACCAAGCCTACAACAAAAGGTTTCAGTTTTAGTTGCAAAGCTTAATTTGAAAAGACAATTATTATTGTTAAGTTTCAAATCCTTTTAATGATAAATATTGTTCTACCTATTTCAAAAGTCTCAAACATGTCACACAACAAAAATAAAGTGCAAATAACAAATTAATAAAAAATAAATAGGGTGTATGTCATTATACCTTGCTACATTTAGTAATAAATTGACCATAAATTTAAGGGATCTTTTTCTTCAACCTTATTTATTAATTGAAGCGAAAATGGAGACAAATCACTGTTAATGATCCTACGGAGATTAATTAATAATTATAATAACATAATTGTTATTAATTTTATTTTTAAAGAAAGATAGTTGGAAAAGGTTCCGGTCTCTTTTTACTTTTAACGTGCGGAAACCTAAAAACGGAGATTTTCTGTGCTGAATACGATGCAAACGTTAGCCATTGTCAATGTCTTTTATTTCAAAGTTTTCCAGGGTTACTTTTGAAATTATTGTTGTTTCCAAAAAAGTAAATTAAATGCAAATCTATGTCGTGGTTTTTGCTACTATAATTTGACAATTGATTTGACATATAAATATTGATCCTGAGGCATTCCAACTTAAAACTTGATAAGTGTTGTCAACCAAAAAAGGTCTACAGATCACGTTTAGCCACTTCACATTATGAAAACACGGGCTAACAATAATAAAATTTTCAACTGCAAATTTTTTAAAAAGATAAAGACTTTCATTTAATCTTTATTTTTTCATTTCGGTCCTATTTTATAAGATTTTTATTGATATTGGACTAACATTTGCAATTTTTACGTAACTGTTATTCAACAAATAGGTTCGCATGCCATAAACGTCCACCGCCATAGTCAAGAAACTGTTAAATTTTCCAAAGAGTACTAATTTTTTCATAATATTCTTTCGCTAGAATCTTGGAAAAGGTGCTTTAAAAGACTTTAAATTTCTCAGATCTCAAATTTAAACAGCACAATAAAAATTGCTGTTAATTATTATTAATAATTATTAGAACAATCGACAAAATAAAATACTTTAATTGTGATCTACATTTTTAAAGGAAAGCCTTTATCTTTTTAAATAATTTGCAGTTGAAAATTTTATTATTGTTAGCCCGTGTTTTCATAATGTGAAGTGGCTAAATGTGATCTCTAGAACTTTTTTGGTTAAGAACACTTATCAAGTTTTCAGTTGGAATACCACAGCATCATAATTTATATGTCAAATCAATCGTCAAATTAAAGTAGCACAAAACGCGACATAGATTTGCATTTACTTTACTTTTTTTAAAACAAGAATAATTTCAAAACTAACCTTGGAACACTTTGAAATGAAAGATATTGACAACGGCTAACGTTTGCATCTTATTCAGCACGGAAAATCTCCGTTTTTAGGTTTCCGTACGTTCAAAGTAAAAAGAAAACGGAACCCTTTCCAACTACCTTTCTTTAAAAATACAACTAATAAAAATTATTTTATTATAATTAACAATTAATCTCCGTAGGTTCATTAACAGTGATTTGTCTATTTTGGCTTCGATTAATAAATAAGGTTGAAGAAAATATCCCTTAATTTAATTTATGTGAGGGGGGCAAAATTTGACACCCAGAAATAAAAACATCTTTGATTTGGTTATGTTATGGGGTATCGTTTGATTTGTTTTTTTTCTGAAATATCTCAAAATTATTTTGTTCAGAATCGTACGCTACGTAAAACTCATATATTTCCCAAACCACCGCAGAAAAAAATTTTAAACTAGTAAGAAAATTATCTTCAGCGATCCTGAAGTTAAAATACCCCCCACCGTAAAATATTAGACATAGAAAAAAAAAGTGAACCGATTTTGCCCATTCACGAACTTGTCCTTACTTTTGAAGAGATAAGCTTGTACCTATACCAAATTTCAGATCAATTACTTCAAAATTACGGCAGTTATCGTGTACACAGTACGGACAGACGGACAGACGGACAAACGGACAGACGGACAGACAAACGGACATAGCTAAATCGGTTCAGTTTTCAATTCTGATCAAATCCATATACCGGGTGATTCAATTTCGAGGCTCACCATGGGGGATCTCGCTTATTAGTGGAGATAGAGCCTATGTTTAAATTTGGCAAAGTTTCGTATTTTTGTGTTGGTCAAGTATCTGAAAAGAAATTTAAGCTATCATTTTTCATTTTGAAGATCCGCAAAAAACTGAAATGTTAAAGTATCGTTTTTAATTTTTTATTCAAAACCAAATGTAGCTATAGGCCCTCTGTCCACGACGCGTCTCGGAATCGTCTCGTCCTAGATGCGACATCGCAAGCTATACGCTTCGATGCTGCAACACATGCTTTTAAATACAAGTCTGTACACGACGCTGCAGCGTAGCGTATTCGTCACATCATGTAAGCGTCATGACGACAGGCGTATCGTCTTGTCAGTAGCTAGGCGTACTATAAAGTGAATTTTGAAGGTTATGCTTTTAAAATGAGTGAAAATACCGTAAAATTTGTAAAATTAGTGGAAACATATCCATGTTTACACAACCATTCCTTACCAAATTATTCGCGCAAGCACACAACAGAGAAGGCATGGAATGAAATAGCTCAGGAAATGAATTGGGCAGGCATGTAACCAACATTATTATAACATGATATAATGTATTATTATTAATTATTATAAATACAATAATTCCACTGCCATGGCAATGTAGCACGTGGTATCAAAAAATAATTAGCCAGATAATCACGTAACATCTGAGGTGAAGTGTTGGGATTGATGTTTACGTTTTCCTCGACCTGTATGTTTCTTCGAGCTCCATGAATATTTCCATTCATATCATTGTTCACTGAGTACGGAACGCCATCTTTTTTCCTGATAAAATTATGAAGTATACAGGTAGATTTTATTATAGAATTTATTGTATCGTATTTTCGGCATCGAATAGGCGTTGAAACTTGAAATTTTTCGGTCATCATTCCAAAACTGCATTCTATAGTTTTTGTGGCACGGCTCAGTCTATAACTAAAAATTCCTTTTTTGTTACTTATATTTCTTTGTGGATATGGCCTCATAATATTATGTCTTAAAGGAAATGCGTTATCAGCAACAAAGTAATAAGAAAATTTATTCCCACTTTCATCATGAGCCAGTTGAGATGCAGGGGGAGTGATATTGTTATTGTTACTCTTCGTCGCTAGACATTTTGAGAACAACTTATTTATTACACTACGATCGACGCGTTTTTGCGTCTATGGCAACTATGGCCATCGAGCTTATATGACTAGAGGGAGCGTGACGGGCTTTGTTTGTGGCCAAAGATAATAAGGTCGAAAGTCGTATATTTTCTCGTTCCCAATGTAACGCACCAATGAGCGGTCAGATTAAACTGGCGGCTATATGTCAAATTTGAATTAGGTAGTCGCGTATGGCGTGAAAGGTAACCTCACAAAATAAAAATCTTTTTCTGTTTTTGAATGTACATACATTTGTAGTACCTGTTATAATTGTGACATTTGTTAAAAAAGCAATTAAACCATCCAAGAGCAATTATATATTTATATAGTAACAACAGAATCCATTTTTTTATAGATTTGGACAAAATGTATTCTTGCGTGTAAGATTTTATTTGTCTGTATAGCTTGACCAGCGAGTAGTTGCATCGAGAGCGTTGCGCAGTACTCACGTCACGTACTCATTATATTTACGCTCTGCGCACCGCTGTCGAATCAAGTTTAAGTTGGTTGTACTATACACGATTTGTTTATTTTCTTTAATAGGAATATGGGTAATAAACTACAAGCAAAATACAACTTATAATAGGAAAATATTTTATTTGAACATAATTTAACCACTGGTTTTTAAACAAAATGCTCTTGGTGTAAGAACTACGTACTCTTTTTTCTGATTCTAATAACATGGTTTTACACAAATAATATGCTCCATTAATGTTGATAAATTACACACTTTTTGTCTTAATCGCATGTTGTAACGAGACAATTGGCGGACTCGAGCAATTTTCTTGCTTATGGTAGTTCTTACTAATGCTAAAACTGTCCGTGCTTGAGGAGACGAAGATAAGTCTGAAGTATGTACGTCACCCATATATCGAGGATTGTAGCTACAATAAAATAACGTTAAAATATACCTAAAACAAAGTTACATATTACATAAATTTTCTCCTTTTTCTTGGCAGTGCTGAAGGATGTTCCGTTGGTGTTGCGCTGTGTGGCACTTTCAAAGCTCGTAGCCGTGGCAGTGATTGTTGACTCTGTGTGTCCACTAGTGTCTGCTACAACTGCATCGCTCATACTATCTGTGTCCGTATTTTCATTTGGTAGATCACTCATAACAAAAATACTTGGCACCGCACTACGGGAGAGTTATGGTCTTCCGTCTTTTCCCAGTTTATAATCGCTATTAGAAAAGTGTCTTGAACACAACACAGTTGTTTTAAAACCCCGACTTTTTATAGGTATAGCTTCAATCCGAGCTTGTTTTGAGTCTTGAACTGTTGGAAATCTATGAGAAGGTATATGTTATAATTTAATATTACTGTATTGCGGTAATAAAGGTCATACCTGTGGCACGTTATATTTTTTGATGCTGCCTTTTTACAAAAGCAGTAGTTTCGCCCCATTGTTACCTCTTAACCATCCAAGGTACCATCTACATGCAGTTGCATGCAGTCATGCATCTACATAGGTAAACAAACTCATAACCTCGATGTAAACATATGTTCAAAATAATGGCGGTATCTAGCATCTGTGCGCATGCGCGAACAATGTGCACGAGAATCTACACGAAATTCGACCTTATTGACAAGGTATGTTGGGCCACAACAAGCCAATGCATTGGGATAGGCCGTACTCCGTCTAGTTATAGATGGTCTAAGACTATGGCAATACGCTTCGTGGACAGATGTCAAAGCGTACGCAAATCGTCGCTGCAGGACAAATCTTGTACGCGTCTATGACGAGCCGCGTCGTGGACAGAGGGCCATAGACATTTTAAACAAAAACAGTCTACAGCTACTTTTAGCAAGGAATGCAGTGTCATATTTTAATTTAAAATAACATAAAAAATGGCGGCGTAACCATGGCCAATTTTTGATTTTCTTATGGGCGCCAAGTTGAATTTTGGCATTTTCCGATAGTCGTGTCTTTTCTCATTTCCGCAATGTATAACATGTATAGCATTATTTTTAATAATAATGGTGTAATAATCAAAAACCTTCAGGTATCTAACTGGAGCTTGGTTACAGACCGCCGGACTCGTTGCCAAGCAACGTCAACAAAATGCACTTGGATCAAGCGGCGCGCTCAGCGTTGGGTTTGCCATTTAACCTAATAAACCTTAATTGTGGTTGATTGTGGATGTAAACTGCCGTTTACCAATAACGAAAAGCGTCATATGATAAGGGTTTGTGGAAATGGGTCTCATGGAAATGCCCAATCGTACATTGGAATTCCTAACATTGGACAGAAATTTAGCGGACCATGGATCGTTTAGTAAACCGCGCAATTCTTATAATCCTCATGGAAATGTTGAAACCGATCAAAGAGATATTTTGGAAATGGTAAACGTTAGATTACCATAATTTGCAATGCTTCAACTACTGGTTTTTAGATAAATGACGATTCTTGGATTTCCACGCGGGAAGAAGCCTCTAATTTGGAATTGCCGCAAACACGTGTTTGGAGAGCATTACGAACAAAGAAATTGAAACCGTACAAACCCCACACAAGTCAAACTTTGCAGTTGTACGAAATTATTTGAATCAATAATTTCCAAATCGCTGGATTGGTAATGGTGGAGTGGTGGATAGTCCTGCTAGATACCCTAATTTAAGTCCTCTGGACTATTTTCTATGGGGAACTGTGAACGACGAAATTTATCACGATACTCGTAGAAATATCGAGGATCTGCGGGATCGAATAACAAATGCGGGCAATGCTATTCCCGGAAGAACAGTTAGAAGAGCATAACAACATGTAGAAAAGCTGGCTCGATTTTATGCCTTCAAGAAAATACCGACCAATTTGAACATTTACTTAAAAAAAATAAGCTTCTTGTTGTATAAACTTGCTTCTTTTACAATCTGAATGTTTTTAATCCAAAGATCAGTCCGGCGCCGGCGGTCTGTAACCAAGCATCAGTTGGGTACCTGATAAGCACGACAAACAACGAGAAAAAGAAGAAAGTTTTTTTATTATTAAACCATTGTTTTAAAAAATAATGCAACATGTGATATATTGCGGAAATGAGAAGAAACACGACTATCGGAAAATGCCAAAATTCAACATGGCGCCCATAAGAAAAACAAAAGTTGGCCATGGTTACGCAGAAATAACATCTTTGATGTTATTTAAAATAAAAAAATAACACTGCATTCCTTGTTAAAAAGTCGCTGTAGAATGTTTTTGTGTCAAATGTTTGGTTTTGAATAAAAAATTAAAAACGATATCTTAACATTTCAGTTTTCTTTGCGGATATCTTTAAAATGAAAAATGATAGCTAAAATTTCTTTTCAGATAATTGATCAGCACAAAAATATGAAACTGCCAAATATAAACATAGGCTCTATCTCCACTAATAAGCAAGATCCCCATGGTGAGCCTCGAAAGTGAATCACCCGGTATTTCCCAAACTACCGCAGAAAAAGCTTTTAAAAATCAGAACAAAGAAACCCACTGCTATGACTTGATATCATCTTGGTATCCGAAGTTTCAGATTTCAAGAGTCGGTTTAAAAACGCTATTTTAAAACATAATAAACGGCTTACCAACATTGTTTGTAACATCGTATTTTATTATTTTTATGTTTATCTATTAATATTTGTAGTTCATCTTTTCGATTTTAATTCCCAGGTCGTCCAAGAATATGAAAGAGCGGTCATATTCAGGTTAGGAAGGCTGCGAACAGGAGGCGCCAGAGGGCCAGGGATATTTTTCATATTACCGTGCGTCGACAGTTACTGTAAGGTCGACCTGCGCACTGTTAGTTTCGACGTTCCACCGCAAGAGGTCAGTAATATCCAATAAGACCCGCTACCGATACTAACCAAAAAAATCCTAAGCAGGCATTGACTAAGGATTCCGTGACAGTCACCGTGGATGCTGTCGTTTACTACAGAATACAAGATCCATTGAATGCTGTCGTAAAAGTCACAAACTACAGGTAGATATTGAATTTTGGTCGGAAACTTTTCGAACCACCCCCGTACACGGAAATTTAATTAATTATTAGTCGATATACGAGGGTTGTTCAACATTTTTTTAATACATAGTGTGTATAAATTGGCGGAAAAGCTACACGTGACAATGTTCTTCGCAAAATTCTGAGTCGACAATTTTTGTATTAAAATGTTGCAGAGTCATTCATGTGTACTTAGGAACCATTTGAAACAAAGATACATTTGGCTACACTGAATCCAACAGGTGTTCGTGTTACTAGGCACTTTAAACAATCTTCCAAAACATTTACCCTTTTAACATTTTAAAACTAAGCATCTCTTATTAACTTTGTCCATAACAATACAGTATTCACCTTAAATAGGCAAATTGAAAACCATCTGTTTCTACACACAGCTGCAATCTTTGCAGAATCGTTTGTATGGCTTGTTCCAGTCTTTCCAGCGTATTTTCTAATGCTGTCGCATTAATCCGATTTTTAACGTCATCATCGTTTTATGGAGGCGTAGCATACACTTTTTCTTACATAAAACCAAAACCAAAAATCTAAGGGATTGAGATCGGGTGATCTTGCGACTCTTGCGAGCCATTAAATGTTACCGCCTTGACCAATTCATCTTTTTGGGATATGTTCATCTAACCAATGCCTTACATTCCTAGCATTATGAGCATCATATTGAGCCGCAATGGAATGTCATCCATAACATGTTCCAAAAGATTAAGGTATTCATGGGCGTATCCAGGGGGGCAAGCCCCCCTTCCGTATTTTGTTACTATATTTATTACATAGCACTATTTCCCTTATGAACACTATGGTGGTTATTTTTATTTAGAAAGCAACGATCCCCCCAAATCGTTTCCAAATCCTAAAAAAATGGACACGTATTTTTTTTTTCGATTTTTTTTATTTTTAAAGGTGCCTGTCGACGCCTCAAATTTACGTGAGAAAATGCATGGGAAAATACATGGTATTTTTCGAATAATTGTTCGGAGTTTGGGAAAACTCAAGATTAAAGTTATAGTACTTGTAGGGGAAGTTCCAAGAAAGAATATGACATATTATACATATGGATTTGACGCCCCCAACCCGCCCCACAGTGCCATGAAAACTACCCTCAAATGAAAAAATTTACATTCTTTAGAAAATTGACCGTTGTAATCATTTCATTAACTTTTTTCTCATAGAAATAATTCCTATAAGTCTAATGGAACTTTATAAACATTTGTTAGTTAATTACAATTTCTTTAAACAAATTCTATGTATAAATTATAAAAAAATTATTAAACATTATGACTTTTTTTAATGAATAATGTCACTCTAATATAATAATTTGCCATTTCGTACTCAGAAAACAGAATTCAGACGGATTTTCGAGAAAAACGAATTATTTAAACAAATAGAATTTGTTTAAACAATTGGAAATTAACTGACAAGTGTTTAAGAACATTCCACTAGACTTATAGTAATGATTTCTATCAGAAAAGAGACTGAAATGATTAGAAGGTGAAATTTTCTGAAGAATATACTTTTTTTCATCAAGGGTAGTTTTCAGGGCACTGTGGGGGTAGGTTAGAGGCGTCAAATCGATATGTATAATATATCAAATTCTTCCTTGGAAAGTCCTCTATAAGTCCTTAAGTAATTTTAAGTTTTCCGAAACCTCGAACAAAATTTCGAAAAATACCAAAGAATGTCTTCTTCCCATGCATTTTCCCTTGTAAATTTAATACCTCGACATGCATTATTAAAAATCAAAATTTCAACAAGAAAAAGTAGGTGTAAACTTTTTATTGATTTGGAAACGATTTGGGGGGGGGGGCGGATCGTTGCTTTTTATCATATCAAAAAATTTTGAAATGCATTTTTGAACCGCCCTCATACAGCCCCCATACAGCAAGTAAAATTTAGAAACCCGCGCCCCTTCCGATTTGAGCTGGATACGCCCATGAAGGCATTTATGGGCATTAAGACGATTTGGTAGGTAAATTGGCCAAACAACCCTGTGATTTATTACGCCCAGCCAAACATTAACCGAAAACCTTATTTGGTGACCATATTCATTAAATTCCCGCGGATGTTCATCAGCCCAATGGTGAATATTGTGAGTATTAAATGCTTCATAACGTGCACTCATCACTCCAAAGAATACGTCTGAAGAAGCCAGCCTCGTCACGAATTCCATTTTTCAATTGTAGTGCAAAAATTTAACCGGGGAATGTTATCATTTTCATATAGGGGCTTAACTTTGCAAACATGATATGGATGAAGAAGGTTTTCTTGTAAAACTGAATGAACAGTCTTCATGCGTTGCGTCTAAAATTTGTTCTTCCAGTTGTACTGTACGCCTTCGCCTTTGTCGATAAGCGTTCATTTTTCTTGGGACAAACAAACCTGTTCCTTAGCACATTGGTCCAACTTTAGAAATACGTTTGGTGTAGGATGCCTTCGGTTTCGAAAACGTACACGATACAATTGTTCTGCTCTTTTAGCATTTCCATTACAGTAACCGCGTACCACATACATATCGGCATACCCATTAAACACACATTAAACATATATTTCATGTTGAATGAACGAAAAGAAAACGATAAATACAATAAGCAATGAAAACTGTAGAAATAATCACGGCACAACGGTAGAGATGACACGAAATTAGCACCAACAAGTCACATTACTGAATTCGATTAAGCAAATGCCAAAAGTGACAAATGCGGAAATGCCAAAATTATAGTTATTGTTCTACAATGCTGCCGAATGCATTTTTATGGCAAAGATTAAGAAAAACCGAAATTAAAAACAAAATTTTTGGGCAGAAAGATAACATCTACGGCACAAATCTTCAATATTGTTATTTATTCTAAATTGCAGCTTCTACATCAATAGATTTCAAATAATAACACCAATTAAGGGATGGGATGTCCTGACTTTAGATACCTGGGAGTCTATTCTCGTCATCTTTTTGAAGAGAATGCGAGACTTCTCGAATGGTTAGGTGAGAGTGGGGATATCGGCGGTTGCCATGTGTTTGGAACGTATGAGCGTGGCGCGTGCGTTATTGCTCTTAGCGACGAGCAGACTTGCTCATAGATACGTTCGTATGGGCGTGGCGCGTGCGTTATTGTACTTGGCGACAAGTAAATTTGCTCATAGATACGTTCCAGAGGGAAACCGCTGATATCCCCACTCCGTCCACCTAACCATTCGAGAAGTCTCGCATTCGCTTCAAAAAGATGACGGTAAAGCTCAATAAGCCTTGCGAAGAACATCGCCACGTGTAGCTTTTCCGCCATTTATACACACCCTGTATTTTATTTCTTTGTGATTTTAGTAACTCGACGCGACTTCTGGCAATGACCACATTGCGCAATATACTCGGAACTCGCAATTTGGCGGAAATCCTAAGCGACAGGGAGGCGATTTCGCACGCCATGCAGACGTCGCTGGATGTCGCTACCGACCCCTGGGGAGTGAAGGTGGAACGGGTGGAAATGTAAGCGAGTCCTTTGTACTCTTGTGTTAACCCTTTTAGCTAATTTCTTTTTCCATAATATCTAACTACTCCAATTTGGGGATATGTAGAAAAGATGTTAGTTTACCGCATCAACTTCAAAGGGCGATGGCTGCTGAAGCGGAAGCTTCGAGGGAAGCTAGGGCGAAGGTAATCGCCGCTGAGGGAGAGATGAAGGCCTCTAGGGCCCTTAAGGAAGCATCAGACGTGATCAATGAAAGTCCAGCAGCTCTACAGGTGAGAATTTAAATATAATCAGAAAACAATTTTTGAACGTACCTCGTAATAATAAAATTTCAAATAAACTTGTTGAACCTCCCTTGTATAAGGAAATTTGAATGGTTAGTATACAAGGGGCGTCCAACATGTTTCCATTCACTATACCCTATTCAAGATAAGAACATAGTAGTGGGGGGTGAAAACTGAGCCCGATTTACACTGGAACAATATGCTGTCAATAGCGGCAAATTGAAAGGTTATGTCACGACAATAATAATAATAATAATCGTTTATTTGTCGTTTGATCCATACAAGATATTGACAATTGTCAAGTGCATACAGAAAAAAAATAAGAAATAACACTTAAAAACAAACACTTAATGGTGGGCCGTCATGTACTCCTCTAAAGTGTAAAAAGAATGGGCAAGCAGATATCTCTTTACCTCCCTTTTAAACAATCCCATGCTTTGTGCCGACAAGATATCGGGCGGCAGGGCATTGACAGTCTTAATTATTGCGTAATGCGGGCCGTTCTCATAGGCTGTGGACGTGTGACGTGGGACTGCTAGGCGTGAGGCGCTCCGAGTGGTCATAGAAACAGATATATCCCCGTTCCTCACAAAACTACTCATGTTCCTCCGATAGTAGCTCAATAGTCGGTATATATACAGGCAAGGTAGTGTTAAAATAGATTGCTCCCTAAAATGATCTCTGCAGGACTCTCTGTAGCTCAGATGGAGCATACATCTCAAAAATCTTTTTTGCAGGCGGAACAGTGAATCAATACGTGTGGATGAACCCCATAAAATAATACCATATGCCAAAATTGATTCTACGTGTGCGTAATAGTAAGTCCTTAAGGTATCCATGACAGCAATATCCCTGAGTCTATACATACAGTGGTATGCTCTATTCAATTTTTTTACTGTAAAACTGATGTGCTCATCCCACTTCAAATTGCTCTGGAGATAAACCCCCAGAAACTTAGTACGAGAGTCCAACGGGATGGACCTCCCGGATTCTCTAACAAGTAACGACCGATCCGGCGCCTCCAGCGAAAAATGCAACAATGCCGTCTTTTTATGATTTAGCATCATACCATTTATTTCACACCACCGGCTCATCTTTTGGATTGCCTCATTTGCAAGACATGTGAGACCGGCAAAGTTCGTATGTGAAAGGACCAGACTAGTGTCATCCGCGAACTGGTACAAATCTCCCACGCCGACACACCGTCGCAGATCGTTCATGTACATCAAAAATAAAAGAGGGCCCAAAATTGACCCTTGTGGCACTCCAAACTTTAATATGGACGAGCTTGAGCTCAGCACACCACCTACGCTTACCGTCTGTTCCCTGTCCCTAAAATATGACTGTAAGAGTTCCAAAGCAACTCCCCTAATCCCTAATAATTGTAGCTTCATGAACAGACGATCATGCGGTATAGTGTCGAAAGCGCTTGACAAATCAAAAAATACCGCCGCCACGCAACGATGATTGTCGATGTTCGAAAGAATGTTAGATACCGCCCCAAAAAGAGCTGACTCGCACGACAAACCCGGAAGAAAGCCATACTGACTAGACGATATAAGATCGTGTCTCACAAAAAAACCATATAACCTTCCGTGCAGTATTCTCTCAAATATTTTTGAGAACGCCGACAGAACTGATACCGGCCTATAATTCCCGACAACATTTTTGTCTCCCCTTTTATGAATTGGCAGTATAATGGCTGGCTTTAACCCATTTGGAAAGATACCTTGAGACAACATACAGTTTACCAAATGAGCCATCACCTCAGAGATACAATCAGCCGACAATTTCATGATGTATGGTGGGATACCGTCCGCGCCACACGAAAACTTAGGGTGAATCGACAAGAGCACATCGCGAACCTCCACGCTCGTAGCCGGGTATAGATATATGGACGGCACCATGCTCACTCCTTCGGTCACGGTCGTCGTGCAACAACCCACACCCGGCGCCCCCGCGTCAAAAAACCTCCCCTGAAACCTATCAGCTACCTCCCGCGAGACATCCACACACGACCCATCGTCATCGGTCAACCGAATGGGACCACCGCCGGAAGCCGCCGACGTCTCCGTCCTAATAATACTCCATACTGTTTTAGATTTATTCTTAGACCTCATTACTTTGGTGTTATTTAGCTGGAGTTTTGCATTTTTAATTGCCTGCTTTAGTTGCTGTTTTTGACCTTTGTACTCTACCCACCAGTGGGGCTCATCTATTAGTTTACACACCTGAAACATGTTTCTGAGATTCACAGACATATGACGAATACTATCGGTATACCATTCACAGTTACCAGATTTCCGGGGACGCATCTTTCTCATTGGAAAATTGTTTTCAAAATAATAATTAAACGTATTGTAAAATGCTTCATATTTCTGATTTACGTCATCAATCAGCTCGAGCACCTCGACCCACGTCTCACGCGACAAATCCGCCAAAAATGATTCTATACTCTGTCTGCCAAACACCCGGCCACACTTTGCCCCCACAAAGCTAGACTGCAGGACACTCAAACTGCAGATCAATGATACGTGATCAGAAAGACCCGGGTCCTCAATCCAAGACTCTATTCCATTAGGGAGCTGACTGCAAAAAAAACATTGTCGATGCAGTTGCCCATTCTTGTACCTTCTCTAAAACAAGCATCCAAGCCGAACGAGTTCAACAGCGACAAAAGGTCTCTGCTTTCACGAGAGTCCCGATTGAAATTTACGTTAAAATCGCCGCAGATCACAAGGTACTTAAATCTATTACATACAACATCCAACAACTCAATCAACAGATCAATAAAAACCTTAAAATCTCCCGTTGGTGAGCGATATATACACACACACAACATACGTCCAGACTCAACACAAAAACTAGCCCCACAATACTCAAAATGTTGTTCTATACATTCTACATTCTGAAGATTCTGACTTCATATTAAAGTTCTTATTGCGGTATATTGCGCATCCCCCTCCCCTATTATCAGTACGGCAATAGTAGTTCAATACATCATAGTTCGTAATTTTTTCTACTGTAATTGTATCTGACTTAAGCCAATGTTCAGTTAAACAAATAAAATTAAAATCCCTATCCACCAGAAACACATCCAATAGATCAGTCTTATTACGTAAACTTCGTATGTTGTAGGTCATAAACAAATTGTCTTTGGTTCTGCTGATGTTAGGAACACTGCTGATCAGGACAACTATCACTTGTGACCACATATTTTAAGTTGTTAAAGTTTATATACCTAGACTCACTCATTTGTATAGTGTCAGCAATCAATTTTGAAATTAAAGCACTTAATTTACCCTTTCCCTTATCTGTTAAATGAATCCCTCCCCGCGATACATCAAATTGTGAACACTTCGTTTACATCTAGAAAACTAACTTTGCCCTGAGTACTTTCCCCTACAATATCATACAAAAAACAGTTAAAACGATAAATAGCATCCCTCACGCAGTAGTCACTACTAAAATAAGGAACCGATACAATTATGGTATTTGTGTGTCGAAGACTTTCCAAAGATGACAATACGGCGTTCCTATTCAGCTTTGACCCATTAAGTATATTATTTGTACCAGCTATGATCACCACCACGTCCCTTTCGCCCAGAGACCGACCCAGACCATCGACACTTTCGGTGACTTCTTCAAAGGTGGCATTTGGTTTAAATATACATTCGACCTGGTACAAATCTTTAACAAGACGCTGAAGCCTGTGCGAGACACTCCTACACTGGCTGTCACCCAGAAGTAATAGTCGTGGTCTGCATTGATTTGCATCAAATGCATTTTCGCTCACGAAAGACATCTGCTTCCGGCCGATAGATGGCGCCATCATCTCCTTGCATTGTAAAGGAGTATTTATTTTTGTTAAATTTAAATAATCTGATGTCAGTAAACTTGCCAATTCGTTATTTTTCGTGAGCAATCCTTTCATCTCATCCAACTGGTCATTCAACAAGCACTTTATTCCTTCAATATCCTTTTTCAGGTCGTCAAAGCCATCAGATTCGAATGATAAGCTCTTGTTTACCACCACCGATATTTCAGAATCTTCCAATTCTACAACTTCATTTTCCGCAAATGTTATGTTCATCAGGGATTCATTAAGCCTTGAAATTCTTGATTTAAGTTGATGAACTTCCACCTCCAGTTTTTCACAATTACACGGTTTTGGCTGTTTTGAGGTTAGGCCCTCGCAACAATTTACACCTCCGCTCTCGTCCACAAACATCCCGACTTGTTTTATTATGCAGGAAGGGTGATAACCCTTTGCACATTTCACACACACAATACATGTTTTTACGGTCACTGAACACTTAGCACAAACAATTTTGCACCCGATCTTACTTTTTCCCGCCATTGCGCTTATACTATTATCATCTACTATAAAATTCAATGGTGTGCCATACCTCGCACCGCTGATTTGTCAATTAGCCATCGTTATGTAATGTAGTGCGTTATATTAAAACGTTATATTAAGTCTGCTATCTTTTATTAAATATTAGTACACAATAAACACTTAATGATATCAATAAAGAATAACAAACAAAGAAATAAGACACAAAAAACGGAATAAAATATCACTGTTTATTCTCGTATATCTCTACGAGCAGCAATTTGCTCCGACAGCAGTTCTCAAAGCGTCCTCACACGTCTTCCGTTATATTACTGTTTAAAAAAGTAAAAGAAAACACGAAAAGTTTGTCATTTGATAAATAGGAATTCCTTATTTCATTCGCTTGTAGATGGTTCAGTATCAGACCACAAATCTGATGATGATCCTGTTGGTTGTTATAATAAACTCTTCCATAATATCTTCAACAATATTGTACAGTTGATATAATTTGTCTTCTTCGCTGACTACATGTTTTGATGCAAGCTTTCCAACGTTCCGCATTTGCAACTTCCAAACCCTCAAGAAGCAGAGTTTTTACCTCCGGCAACTTAAATGTTTTATTGTTTGCGGCGACATGATGTTTAACTTGGGCCTAAATTAATTCAATTGGGTTTAAATCGCACTGATATGGAGGCAATCGTAAGATTTTGGGACCACTTTCCTCCACTAATGATCGATTACATATTGACTGGGTTATCACTTGTATACTTTTTTGCCATATCTAAAAGTTCTACTTTCAACATACTGTTATCTACGGTTACGCCTTTTGACATAAGCCATTCTATTAATGTCCCTTTTCGCCAAGAGTTGTTTGGTACTTTATCCATCCTCACGGAATGGTAAGGAGCATTATCCATTACAATTACACATCCAGGCTCAAGTCGTGGCAACATAATTCTCATCCATTCCGTGAAGACGTCGCTGTTCATGTCTTCGTGGTAGTCGCCAGTCTTTTTTGATTCAAATAACAGAAGGCCGTTATCTACAAAACCTGCTTCCGAGCCGATGTGTAGAACAATAAAACGTTTTCCTTTTCCAGAAGGATGTGTTCTACCTCGTTATAACCCACAAACAAATGCTGGTCGAGCGCTTGTTATAGTGGTATCTTTCCAGACCTTTGGTTTTGTGTGACCAGTATTAACCAATGTCTCATCTAAGTAATAGATTTTTTCCCCATTGAGCGATACTGTCTAATACTGGTCAAATATCTTCGTCTCCATAAAACAATATCCTGTCTTTCAATTAAAATACTTTTCCTGCATCGGTTCTCCCATTTAAATCCCAACATACGCAATATTTTCCACAAAGTTGTTCGCTTCACCGTAGGTATGAAATCATCTGCTTCAATAGCCTATACAAATTTCCACTTAATTTCAATATTACATAAATAATCATATCACTACCGTTAATACTTTGGAAATAGTTGGTAATTCATTGTTAAAATAGAAAGAATGAACATGTCGCCTAATTGTATTTTTCTGTAATTTATCCAATTTGTCGTAAGTGTTTTCCCGTTTACGTTTTTTGGTTGGAGAACGTAATACTCCAGAAGTGCCCCTTTCCTTTACAATGGTCCACATTGTTGATTCTCCAATACCTACAAGCTTCGAAGCTAATTTTACAGAATCTGACTTCGAATTTCCAGGTTCACGACTGTACTCGAGATATGCATTGTAGGCCATCAGCCGTTGTCCACTGCGAATGGGCTTTCCTTGCGGATTTTTTGATGAACCAGCCTGCATTCTCTCATCCATATTAAATATCATCGTAAAACATTAACAACAAATATTATTGGCAATATTAAGATTACCTGTTACAATGTTAATATTGTGTGGAGTTCTAAAAGGAACTGAGTTTTATTTGAATCGATTGGTGAAAATAAATTCGAAAGACTGCAAAATATTCCGAACACAACAACTAGAACACAACGTAAATCTTGAATCTGACGCAAATGACATGACGTTTCAAAATTCAAGTGACATACGCGCGTTGGCTGGTGTAAATTTGGTTCAACTTTCAGCCAATCACAAGCCGCAAATTATAGCCCTATCTTATCCAACGCTTTATTCTAAAAGTGAATAGAGTATAGTGTAATTTATAGTATCTTTGTCGAGGGTATCGTATCTTTTTATTTGCTAGAAATTCGTGTTTTATATGTTATGTTCTTGTTTCTTACAGTTGAGGTATCTGCAGACTTTGAGTAATATTTCCGCGGAGAAAAACTCCACGATCATTTTTCCAGTTCCACTGGATTTGCTGACGCCATTTCTACGGCCTGCCACGCAAGTCATTTGACAACCGCTCCAACCTCAGTACGCCAATTAGATTTAAGTGTAAAATATTCTCATATTCATATCAATGTATTGTACTTATAGTCATAAATATATCAGTATTATAATTCGTTATTAACTTATTTTATTTTATTGTGTTTTCTTTGTCTTTGTCTTGTCCTGAAATCTAATGTCCAGAATTTCTCAGACACCAGCCATCAAAGTAATGATTTTGTTAGCATATTAAAGTGTACCATATCTTCTCAACAAAATGATCCAGCCGTATCTAAGAGAAATATAGGTAATTGAGATATTGTCTAGCGAATTTTGACAACATTAGCGTATTTAGTTAAGAGGAATCATTAGAGCTAGTGCGTCCTATATAAGAAGCATCCATAGTGAGCTTAATTTTGTATCAATGATCTTATGTAATACCTCAAATTATAGATAAAAGTGTATTACTTGTTGTAGTAATGTATATGTATTAATTGTTATTGTTGTAGCCATGCCATGTGATAAAATATGTCTGACTCATGTACTCAAAGAATTGAAATTTTGATATATGGGATAATGATATTTCTACACAACATTTTGTACACTTATACAGGAAGGTGTAGAATAACTGAGAGATATTATGTGATACTTTTTTCAATTTTAAATTGTGTTCACCCTACAAAATATCGCAAAGTCAGATACAGTAACTCTTTGTCAAAAACGATCAAAAGTTTCAAAAATCTATCACTAGACGGAAAATTGTATCTTTAATTTGGTGTGTAGCTTTTATGATTCTGTAGACAAATAGCGAAGAAGACCCCTCCGAACTTTTACGTGTTTTGTGAGTAGAATGTAGGGGATACGGATTCACTTTGTGTTTAGAAAATCGACTGTTTATTCGGTAAATGAACAGATCAGGTGTATAGAAATTTCAGTCAATCAGGATTGACAAATTCTATGTTAAATATTGCTGACGGACAACGTACGCCTTTGAGCTCCTGATTGGGTGAATGAATGGCATTTTATAGTCATAGAAATGCAACACTTTCACAAAAATAATAATTAACTTATTCAAACGATTTTTAAACGCGTATTGTCTTTGTAATTTAGTCAAACTGATATAGATTAATTTTAAATTTTAATCAATATTTATTTGTAATAAAGAAAAATATCAGATTGTTTATTGTTCATAAAATTTCTCTCAAAATTTAAATTTAAATGACCTTGTAATTAACATCACATATTTTTACAGATATTTTTCATTAATCTAAAAATAAACACAATCTGGATAAATAGTCAAGAAACGAAAATTAAAGAACATTTCAGAAAAGAAACTCCGTTATTGGAAATCAGTTGGAAAGAAATCACGTGCTTTGGTGTAGTTTTCTAGCGGCGAAGACAGTGAAATACAGTATACATATTGCGTCTAATAAGTACAAATAATGCCTTAAAGTTACGAGGTCTTGAAAATTGATAATATTCTGGCGGTGGAGGTGAAACTGTAAAACTGAAATTATTTATGTGGTATTTTCAATCAGGATGGCTTCTGAACACAAAATATATAAATCGCGAATTTTTCTCACCAAGGCAACGCAAAACAAATTGAAAGACAATCGAGAACTGTCAAATTCGGATGTTAGCATTCTGACTATGCTGACTTTGATCATAAACCCCATACTTGTGTCTATTTCCCTGCTTTAAAATGACATTTCCACGCAACGATTTCTAGAAAAATATCAAGTATTTGGCGTAATTGTAATCGGAAAAGTGTTTTCTAACGACAGGGTGTAGTAAGCGGGACAAAAATAAGTAATACAATATGGACCAAAATCGATTAGTTTATTTGACAATTTGCGACTATTTTCACCAATTCATAACCACCTAGATTAATAAACAGAAAAGTTGTTGTTTGTTGCCTTGAATATGACGATCGATATGTGTTTGTATGCAGAATGTCTTCCTGAATGAAAATATCGCACAAATAATGTAGGGTGACATGTAAAATTTCAATGATGACGTCATTTCCGGAAAACTCGGAAGTCATACTAACCTCGAGAAAACCCCAAAAATGCATTCTATTAGCTAGTCTATTATCACCTCTCAAAATTTCATTCATCCAACGTCATAATTAAAAAAAAACACACAGGCGTACCTATGGCGTGGGTCACCTGGTATGACAAAAAAAGCAAATATTTAAAAACTAGGAAAAGAAATTCAAAATAAAAATGCTCATTTCACACTTTTTTTCTCAACTCTCTACTTTGTTCATTCCTCAAAGTATAGGTAATGAGTCCTGGTAACACCTTAAAAATTGTTTTGAAAAGTGGTATCCATCTAATAAGTAGGGTACACTAGGTTGATTCAAATTGGCTATTTTTATTTAGAAAGCAACGACCACCCCAAATCGTTTCCAAATCCAAAAAAAGCGGACACGTATTTTTTCTTTTTTCGAAATTTTGATTCTTAATGGTGCCTGTCGAGGCCTCAAAATTACATAAGAAAATGCATGGGAAAAAGACATTTTTTGGTATTTTTCGAATAATTATTCGGAGTTTGGGAAACCTTAACACCAAAGTTATAGGACTTGTAGAGGACTTTCCAATGAAGAATTTGAGGTATTATACATATGGCTTTGACGCCCCCAACCCACCCCCACAGTGCCCTGAAAACTACCATTAAATGAAAAAATGTAGATTCTTCAGAAAATTGACCCTTCTAATTATTTCATTCTCTTTTTTCGCATAGAAATCATTATTATAAGTCTAATGGGATGTTTATAAACATTTGTCAGTTAATTTCCATTTGTTTAAACTGCATGGGAAAACACATGGTATTTTTCGAATAATTGTTCGGAGTTTGGGAAAAATTAAGATTAAAGTTATAGTACTTGTAGACGAATTTTCAAGGAATTTGACCTATTATACTTATGGATTTGACGCCCCCCAACCTGCCCCCACAGTGCCATGAAAACTACCCTCAAATGAAAAAATTTACATTCTTCAGAAAATTGACCGTTGTAATCATTTCATTCTCTTTTTTCTCATAGAAATCATTATTATAAGTCTAGTGGGATGTTTATAAACATTTGTCAGTTAATTTCCATTCGTTTAAACAAATTTTATTTGTTTAAATAATCCGTTTTTCTCGAAAATCCGTCTGAATTCTGTTTTCTGAGTTCGAAATGGTAGTTTATTATTTTAGAGTGACATCATTCTTTAAAAAAAACTCCTCCTATTGTTTAAACAATAAATTATTATTAATTTTCAACTTTTTTCTAATTATGGTAGAGAATTCAGCTTTTTTGAGAAATTAACTTATAAATTTCACCATTAATGTATTTGATATTAATATCACCATTATGCATTTTTTTTGGGATGTTGCCATGTGCACAAAACCTGTTGGCTTGTCTGTGCGGCTGTCGTGGAGACGGAGTATTTTTAAAATCCCTGCGTAACCTGGGCTTGAACCCTGGGCTTCATAGTGGCAGGCATTCGCCTTATCCACTAGGCCACCTCCGCTCCACTAGGCCACCTCCGCTCCACTGATAATATTTTATTATCCACTGAATAATATTTTATTATTTAAACAATGGAAATTATCCCAAAATATAAATGATGTCACTTGACAATAACAGTTGACCAGACCGATCTAAAAAAATGAATGTTAGGAGAATTGCAAAAAAATTGTTTAAACAAATGGAATTTGTTTAAGCAAATTTGGGTTTATAAGCTAATAACATAGGCAAGATACCTCGAACATGAAATTTATAAGTTAATTTCACAAAAAAGCTGACTTTTACCATAATTAGAATAACAGTTGAAAATTAATAATAATTGATTGTTTAAACAATAGGAAGAATTTGTTTAATGAATAATGTCACTCTAAGATAATAAACTGCCATTTCGAACTCAGAAAACAGATGTCCGACGGAGTTTCGAGAAAAGCGAATTATTTAAACAAATGGAATTTGTTTAAACAAATGGAAATTACCTGACAAATGTTTATAAACATTCAACTAGACTTATAGTAATGATTTCTATGAGAAAAAAGAGAATGAAGTGATTAGAAGGGTAAATTTTCTGAAGAATGTAAATTTTTCATTTACTGGTAGTTTTCAGGACACTGTGGGGGTGGGTTGGTGCCGTCAAAGCCATATGGATAATACCTCAAATTCTTCATTGGAAAGTCCTCTACAAGTAATTTTTTTAAAACTTTAATTTTAAACTTTAATCTAAATTTTTCCCAAACCCCGAACAATTATTCGAAAAATACCAAAAAATGTCTTTTTCCCATGCATTTTCTTATGTAAATTTGAGGCCTCCACAGGCACCATTAAGAATCAAAATTTCGAAGAAAAAAAATACGTGTCTCCTTTTTTTGGATTTGGAAACGATTTGGGGGGATCGTTGCTTTCTATCATCACAAAAATTTTTGCAATGCTATTTGGAACCACCCTAAGGGTACACTCATAGTACCTACACGGGATGATTGACTGATTGGCCAAAAACCAATAAAATCACGTTAGAAGGCGCCAGTAGTACAATACCCGGCAAAATCGATGTAGTCAAGTATTTATTAGACAATTTTCGACTATTTTCACGAATTCATAGCCTAGATTAATATTAACCCAGATTAATAAACAAAAAAGTTATTTATTCGTCTCCTTGGTGATAAAAATTGGCGGTCGATTAGTTTTGTGTTTTGGTGCCATTTATAATTTCAATGATGACGTGATTTCCGGAAAAACCGGAAGTCATACTAACCTCAAGAGGATAACAAAAAATGGCGTTTTTTGCTAGTAGCACAAAATTTATTCACCCAGAGTCATAAATAAAACATAAACGGGAGTACCTATGGCGTGGATCATCCGGTATATGGCCTGGTCCGGAAAATCTATTAACTTTAAAAAAATATCTTCAAAATTACGGCAGTTACACACACGGACAGACAGCCAGACAGACAGACAGACGGACATCGCTAAATCGATTCAGTTTTCAATGCTGATCAAACATATATAGGTATACAAGTCTATACCTGCCACGCTTCCTTAAGGGTGTTACAAATGTTGTGACAAACTCAATATACCGTACCACAGTAAATGTAGGGGGGTATAAAATTAATGCGTCCTGATAAAATACTTATACGTATTTTTAAACAAAAGCTTGAACTTTTAACGACCCATATAAAAACTCCGTAAAGTGATTCAGCATGGTTTTTCTATAACCGAACACGTGCCCATTTTGCTCCAGACGTTTACAGTAAGAAGAAAGCCCTAAGGAAGTTTTCATATGATTTTCCTATTCATAGCTTTAAGTACGAGGGTTGAGCTTTCATTTTAGCCTACTTAGAGAACTCTAATACGTCACATTTTTGTTAAATGGTGCAAAATGTAAACAAAAATACGATGGTCTATAAAAATATAATTTTACGTTAAATGTTTGAACATTTATTTTAAAACTATAAAAATAACAAAATACTGAGAATTTTGGGAAGTGATATTTTATTTTGACTTTGGGAAGTTTGTTGACAAGTTTTCTTTAAGTGATGGGTCCCGATTTTACTGCCACGTTTGATAGTAATGAAATACCACCTAACAGAGTTCCATGGATTTTCTCTACATAGCTGCAAAGTACAAAGTTTAAGGTTTCATTTTAGCTTACGTGGAGAATTCTATTACGTCATAACAAAAAATTCATAAAGATATCACGTATCATACTTTCTGTAACATGAAAGTGTTGGCCAGACTGCATTTGTTGCATTTGTTGTTTTGTTTGTTATTTTGTACAAGCATTAAGACCATGTTTTTGTTATGAAAAGAAGAAAATTTTGGTTTCTGAAAAAGTCGAAATTGCAATATCGTTATATGTGATTCCTTAGTTACTCCACAGTGTGCTTCGAAAATACATCAAAAACATCATTCTGGTTCTCCTAGAATTATCGGGTTTAACCATTTTGTAAATTAAATTGATATATGGAAATGTTTCAATCACAATTAAAAAAACTTTATTTGTACTACTCTTTCTAGTTTGTTCCTGAACTTCATATATGTTTAATACTTAGATCCGTAATCAAAATGTGTTAAAACACACACAAGAAGCCATTCCTAAACTATTTAGGGCCGATATATTCACCTATCGTCAAAGTTGTCGTTAGCCAACGAACAGATTACGCTAACGTTCCCGTTAAAACTGATTCTGTCTTTTCACCCATCTGTAAGTTATCGTCAGGCAACGAGGACGTAAACATCGCTAACGAATGTTTTTCGGCAGTATAATATCAAATGTCGGTAAAAAAGGTGTACTAAATCAACACTTCGACCATAGCTTTGACTAATTGCCGCTAGATGTAGCGCCGTAAATGACATTGATAGACATTGACAAAACGTAACCAAAATTCATTCGGACCCATTTCTAACCGCATCAATTAAAAAAGACCACCAAAAGTATACAAAAATGGTATGAATGACGAATTCAGCAAATTCGGCCATATTATCTAAATAATGACTTCAATTAAATGGTGAATAGACACATTTTTACCATTTATCTTGTCGTTTAGATGACGAGCAGTTTCACGATAGGTGAATATATCGGCCCTTAGAATGATATTAGAACCATGCACTATTAACATTTTCTCTTATATTTAAAGAACAATTAAAATAATAACTAGATATATATATATATACATTACTTTACATTAATTAAAATAATGGTTTTATTTGTTGTCACGTCACCATGCGTCAACTTACAATCGATGCTGACATCGTCAGTCAACCACCTAGATGACACCTGTCCTAAAACCTGCCAATCTTACAATCGTACGTATAAGCAGTAGAATAGTTATTCCTAGAATAAACTGTGCCGCCTCCCATTGGCTAAAATATTTATGTTTCCATACTAATAACAACTTAGGGCCGATATATTCACCTATCGTCAAAGTTGTCGTTAGCCAACGAACAGATTACGCTAACGTTCGCGTTAAAAATGATTCTGTCTTTTCACCGATCTGTAAGTTATCGTCAGGTAACGAGGACGTAAACATCGCTAACGAATGTTTTTCGGCAGTATAGTATCAAATGTCGGTAAAAAAGGTGTACTAAATCAACACTTGGATCATAACTTGGACTAATTGCCGCTAGATGTAGCGCCGTAAATGACATTGATAGACATTGACAAAACGTAACCAAAATTCATTCGCACCCATTTCTAACCGCATCAATTAAAAAAAAACGACCAAAAGTAAAAAAAAAAAACGGTATGAAAGACGAATTCAGCAAATTCGGCCATATTATCTAAATAATGACTTCAATTAATACAGTACCACGTACGTACGTAAATATTTGTCAGTTTGACTTTTTGTTTGACATTCAGCACATGCTCTGTGACCAATCAAAGTGTTCGTCATTAGTTTACGGCAGGTTCATTCGATCGCTAAATAAATTTGATAGTTAAGCGTATTTATCCGGTCGGTAACGTTAACAACAGGTGAATAGACACATTTTTACCATTTATCTTGTCGTTTAGATGACGAACAGTTTCACGATAGGTGAATATATCGGCCCTTATTATTCTGGTATTTATACCAATATTAAGGTTATCCCATGGTATAACGTGTTTTATAAGATCCGCCCTTTACTCTTGTCGTTTCTGAACGTCGGGGAGTAACGCTCTGTTTGAAATTTTGGCGTTTCTGCACGGAAGTGGAGCAACACGGCAACACAACTAGAGCGCGCTTCTTCTGCTCGGAGCGTTGTTCCTGAACGCAGTCGCAGTTATACCTACACGTTTGTCAGAATGTGTAACGATTCTGAAAATGTCACACGTCAGGTCCTGGCACACGTCAAGTAAACTTAAGCCACGTTGAAAATCAACAGAAGGTAAGAGACAGCAGGTGTTGCCCATAAGATGAGAGGAAGTACCACCGTCACCTAAGTGACTCGGATAGAGGGACTCAAAATTCTGAAGTACTCACAACTACCATTACAATTAGACGATGGGAGGTAAATCACATAATTAAAGTAATTCAAATTATTTCAACAGAGAAACTATTGTATATTAAATGCGCCAATGCATAGTGGCGAATAATGAAAATCGCGAGAAAACGAAAATGGGTTGGTATCAGAAATGAGTGCTGACAAAGGTTAAGAAAGAAGTGAAGTGGCGAAGGAGGTGGCAATGAAATGACCAGGAAAAGTTAAGAGGGAAAAGGCAGACTGTGGTCAGATGAGTGGTTTAAAAAAAATGACACCTGGCAACATCTTTAAAGAATCAAATTATTGGATAACAAACTCCAACAGATAATATAACCGATGCATAAAATTTACAATAGTCTAAAGAAGCAGTCTGGCTATATTTTGTGCATTCTTTTCCTTAATCCACTATCTCTCATAGCCGACTCCTACACACTTACTGAACAGAATTGTTGAAAGTTGATCTCCTTGCATCAAACCACCATTAACCTGAATATTTCCGCTCACCAACACTTTATACTCCGTTCTATTCAATGTCATCCTTACTAATCCTGTAAACTTGTTACTTATTCCTAACTTCTTCATGGAGTGATAAAACTTTTTACCTTTTTCTCGTATCGTAAATTTGCTTAAAATATACAAAAATCATGTACAGTGGGAGGGTCTGATCTATACTATTGTCTACAATCTGCTTCAATTCAAAAAGTTGTTGATCGGCATTTCCTAAATCCACACTGATACTCCTTCTATTTCAGCCTCTACCACTTCATTCAACCTATGTTTAATTGCCACTGCTACTATCTTGTATACAGCATCCAATAATGCTATGCCCCTATATTTTTCGCATACGCTATAATTGTCTCTCTTGTGCAGCGCGCATTGCCCTTCTTTCCAAACTGTTGGCCTCCTTTCTTGTTTCCAAATTTGTATCACTAGATTTGTCTCTAGCTTTTCACCTCGAACTTTCAGCATTTCCGCTGTTATTCCGGTCTCTCCGGGGGCCTTATTGTTCTTAAATGCCTTGATTATGCTTGTGATTCTGGTCTTTTTTACTCAAATTTATTTGCTCGTCACCCTCCATGTTGTCATCTCCATACAACTCCCCGAAATATTTCGCCCACCTCTTTATCTCTGGAAAACACCTGTCTTCTGCTTCTCACTCCTTGACAAAACATTCTTATTTCCTTTGCTTTATATTGGCCCTCCAATTGCACCATTAGGTCCTCCAGAAGTTCCCTTTTTTGTTTCTTCATAGAGTTTTTGCTTCTTTCCTGTATTTCATATAGCGTTATCAATGGCATTTACTCTAATCCTGTGCATTCTAGCTTTATTTTCTTCTATTTTTTCCATTACTTCCTTCAATATCGAACGATGGTCTTTGTGATTGATTTTCTTCTTTGTTTTAACAATTCCTTCTCTATATAGGCCTTCTCCCTATGTATTTTCAAGCTCCAACCATATTTCGTCTGTTCTCCTTTTCCTCTATGTCACCATTTAGGTACCATTTAGGTATTTTCCTTTGGAATTCTGCTCTTATATTACCCTGCTCTAGGCCCTCCATGAAATACCTTTTTCTGTCTGTCTGTGTCATTCTTCTTATCGGTGGCGCCTTGTATTTCACCCTGGCTTTCACTATAGGAGGTGATCACTGTCTGCATCTACTCCGCGATAGGTTCTGGCATCAGTACTAAAACTTAGATGTTTAGCTTCTATCATCATGTGGTCTATTTGATTGATGTTCTTATATCTGGAGACATCCCTGTTCCTTTGTGAATGTCTTTGTGTCGGAAATACGTTGTTGCCAGCCGTAGATCTCTCTTCATAGTAAATTCCACCATTTGTTTACATTTTCATTAGTTTCCCGGTGTTTTCTGTGACGTCCAATAGTAGGATCGTATATTGCCTCCTTCCCTATTTTAGCATTGAAGTCTCCCACAATTACAAGGTAGTGCAAGATAATATTTTTTTTTAACATTTTGAAAAAGGAATATTTAACAGAATAAGCAGCATCCTAATAATGTGTTTTTTTTTCACAGCTATGCGTGCATCCGAGGCAATTGTTCTGGGATTCGCAGTCCTTCTGTTTCTGGTTACAATTCCATTCTCATTGTTCTTCTGCTATAAGGTATTAATAATCCGTATATACGTAAGTATAGTAATATGTATAATCAAATGACTATAGACTCGCCTTTAGCTCGTACATATATACTTCATACACTTTTATTATAACCTCTATTATAACCTGCAGTACTCATTCAATAATTATAATTGGACCAAGAATAGTGACGTGACCGCACCGTAATAACGTAGCGTAAAAAATCAATATACATAATTTCCACTCCGCGATTATAGTGAGTCTCCGTAAACAGAAAAGTTCGTTCTCGACCGCAACTAATTTCATCTCCTGCGTGTTATGCTTTACTTTTTTCGGCGTATGCGCGGGTATGGCGCCATCTGTACGTGCACCGGCGAGTGAATAGCAGTTTCCAGTAAGTTGTAGGTTAACTGATAGCATTTTTATAGTTTGTGGTAACGAGAACACTGAACGTGAACGACTTCAGAATGAATTGTTGCTGCAACAAGCCCTGCGTCCATAATTTATTATATCTACCACGATCTACCACTGATGAATGTGAGGTTATGTGCCGTTGTGTATATATTTCTCCGCTAGATGGCGCTCAATTTGTTTGAGATCATTGCGGCCATATAAATACTAATTTCGTCGTCCGGAACGGCATGCGGTACGACACGTTACGGATTGCATTTTTGCGGCACTATACCTTTGATTATATATATTACATATGGATTGAGCTAACTCTATCTGTCTTCTAACAAAAGTATGTTCCCGAGGGATTGACAAGGATGGTTTAATAAAATTGAAGAAAGACAGAGAGACTTAGGACAGTGACTATCTTCACTCTGATGCCGGACCACTTGCCAATTGTCATATCCGACATAACCCCACATATGCACATAACCTTTAACACTTGACAGATATGTAACCACACGGACACCACACGGATACATCATAATACAAAATTAGTTTCCACTACAAATAACATAATTAGACATAAGTACACAAAATTAATACATGTTAGAAAAATCTATTTTACCTTTAACGTGTTTCAAATCAACACCCATATTAATTTAAAATTTCTCCGTAACGCCATCTAGCGCCATTACCAGAGAAGAGCATATTCTACGCGCCACCTATTCATTGTATCCTAATTATCGCTATCTCAGTCAATCCCTCGGGGTACATCTGTCCCTCTCTTTCACTCAATCCATATGTAATATATATAATCAAAGCCAGAGTTGGGCGTTAATCGATTAAATCACTCATTAGTTTCACTCTAGATTAATGAAATTAATCGTCACTCATCACTCGTCAATCATAAAAGTATATATTTCACTCATCACTCGTCAATCACCAAAATGAGTGTTACTCGTCAATCGTTACTCGTTAATCGTCAATCATTTCAGTCCGTGTTGAATATTCCGTCGACGGCCGACGGGACAGTAAAAAGATTTTTTACAGGTTACTTCAATACACCGACCACATGTCTGTCTACGCGGTCCGACTCAGTTCTCATCAGCATTCAGCGTAAAGTGTATGTTAGGTCTGTTGACTGTTCCAACACGCACAAAACATACAAAAACACCGTTCAGGAACGTGATACAACTATTGTGATACCCAGGCGCCAGGCCCAGCTATGTTACTATTGACAACAGAGATAAAAACATAGCGCTGTCATATCTGTTTCATTTATGATACGAGTGCAAAAGTTGATCTTTATTTTGTAAGAAAGAAAATTTGGGTTTAAGTCCATCACTTCGAACAAAATAAAATCACTTTAGTATAAGAATCATCTAATATTTTTCAATAAATTTTGCCGATTTTTAATTTTAATTTGCCTTTCACTCATCACTCGTTCCTTATTACTCATGATTGATGATTAGCGAGTAATCCAATCATGTGCGTATGTGGCGAGTGACGAGTGAAGAGTGAATTAATCTTTACTCTTAATGAACGAGTGAAGAGTGTTACTCTTCACTCGTTCACGAAAAGTGACGATTAATTCACTCTTCACTCATCAGTCGGTCACTCGATTAACAAAATGCCCAACGCTGATCAAAGCACTATACTTGGTCCTTAGTATTATTAATAGCGGACCTGACCTTGAAACGGGCTTACGGGAGCTCCGACCAAGAGCAGTTTGACACGCATGTTGGTACCCTAATAAAATTCAAACATCAACACCGCCATAAAATTCCCTGTTTTTTGATTTTGGCGCTTTTAATGTTATTAGAAGACTAGCATGTGTGTCAAACTTTTCTTGGTGGAAGCTACCATAAGCCTGTTATACATACAAGCTGCATATTAAATTAGTGCATTAATTTTTAGGTGTTAGATCATGATAAATGGAGTAAAACATTTTAAATAATTTGTTGTCTATCTGGCACCAGTTTTGAGTAATTAAATTAATGAAAATGCAGAATTTGACACCGAACGCTTTTAGAAAAATTAGTAGTTACTTGACTACTCCGCGAGATCAGCTGATGTACAGTACAAGCCGTGTGAAATCCCGTGTGTGGTTTTGCTTGCACTCGCGAGTTATGATTGCTCCCGTGTCAGTTTTTTAGTTATTTTGTGTCATCAATGGATAATTTTAGTGTGTACGTGGACATATTGTTTATTTACGGTGAATGTAGGCAAAATGCAGCGGCCGCTCGAAAACTTTATTGCAGCGATTTCGGACACAAGGTCAACGTTTCTGAGTGGTGTCGTGGTAAGTGCCAAACCAATGAAAATTTTCCCAATTTGGGACCTTTATGTGCAAATTAAAGGCGCCGTGCAGAAGCTTGATTGAAAGTAAACCGTGCTCACTTTCTCAGCAATTTCTTTCAATTTTTTTGTAAGTTACTGTTAAATGATTGAACATTGAGGTACATTACCCCTCCAAATTATTGCACTCAATTGGTATTATGAGGTTTTAGCCATAAATGTAGTTTTGTAATAATTTTGTTTTAGTAATAATTTACTTCTCATGTTTACAGACAGTCCGCCACTACGAAAGAGCAGTAATATTCCGACTAGGTAGGCTTAGATATCAAGAAGTAAAAGGACCCGGTATGTTGTTCATCCTCGTCTGCATAGACTCAATGAGAGTCATAGACCTAAGAACCGTGACCCTTGATGTACCACCGCAGGACGTTCTCACGAAGGACTCTGTATCCGTAAAGGTCGACGCCGTAGTCTACTACCGAATAATGGACCCGATAAGCTCCTGTATAAACGTCAAAAATTGCAGGTTTCTATTTTGAAGTAAAATGATCACGACCACGGTCGAAATCATTCTAACCATCCCCTGTATACTCAACTAATAACCGCCGTATACGAGGGTAATCCAAAAATATTTTTGTTCGTAGCTATTCGACGAAACTGTTGGCGATGACGACGTTACGGAATATACTCGGCATGAAGAGTTTGTCGGAGCTTTTAACCGATAGAGAGGCTATAACGAGCACCATGAGGGAGATTTTGGATATAGCGACGGACCCCTGGGGTGTTAAAATTGAAAGGGTTGAAATGTAGGTTATGTCATCTCCACCTCTGTTAAGTTAGCCTCCCACTTTTAATTTTATGTCGATTTGGATGCCAATTGTTTGGGTATCGTTAGGGAACGTTTGGGAGTACACTTTTTAGTTTGAGAGTACTTGGCTTTTCAGAAAATAAAAATTGTTTTTCTTTCCGTCAAGTTAGCCCCCAACTTTCAAATTTTGTGAATTGAGATTAGTACGTACCTAGTTCAGAAATGTGATAAGGATTTACAAACATTGTGATTGCTAAGCAATATCCGTCGAACAACACAAACCGACTTAACACAGCAACTGCTAACCCCGACCGATCAAAGTTATGTCGCATTCTAGCCATTAGTCGCATACAATTGGCATCCATCCGTCTCTGGTACCCACTACACAAACACAACCCCATGAAGCTTCCACAATCCGAAAGATTCTTATTGTAGATAAACCAACAAGCGCCTGGAGAATGTAGGTCAATGTCGCCGTCACGCCAAGGTGGAGGGAGACGGATATGTTGACGGCCGCGTTGATGTGTCACCAGTTGCACCACAACTGCGGTGGAGTGTTGTCGATTTTCTTGCGCTGGGCAGGAACGGACTCCGTCTTTCTTTATTAATTGTCTCACGAATGCGTTAAGTTAGATCATACGTTATTTTACAAAACCTGCTTATTACGACCTTGGGTATGTTCCTTCAAAGTTAGCAGTTATTTCTGAAACATATACTCCCACACATCAAAAGTGGACTTATTAATCCTCCCTAACGATTCTTTAACGGTTTATTGCGGGAATACGACAAATTTATAAAAATTAAAGCCAACAAGTGCATTAGTTATGACGGATTTCGTACTCAAACTAAATTTTCGAGTGAGGTCAAATAATGATCTCCCTCATATCAAAAGTGTAATTTTTAATCCCCCCATAGTCTGACGGTTTTCGAAGGAATGCCTCAAGTGTATCCCAACGCACACCGCCGTTGCTGTCACCTTCCGCCAAGAAACTGAAAAGTGTGGTTATGTACTACACATTTATATTATTTTGCGGCTAAACTAATCCCTAATCCTCCCGAAGGATTTCCAAACCATCCCAATAAAAAATACCCAAAATGTGAAAGTGGGGGGCAACTTGACGGAAATAAAAAGAATTTTTATTTTCTGAAAAAAAGCCAAAACATGTACTCCCAAACCCTCTATTTGATCAACGGATTGGTATCCAAATCGACATAAAATTCGAAGGTGGGGGGGCTAACTTGACAGAGAGGTTTCACCTCCGGTATGTTTGGTTGTGCTCTAAATGCTGTGTTTGGAATATTTAGAACTGACGTAAGATTGCCGGATCAGCTCCAAAAAGCTATGGCCGCTGAAGCGGAAGCTGCTAGAGAGGCAAGGGCTAAAGTTATTGCTGCCGAGGGTGAACTAAAAGCGTCGAGAGCGTTGAAAGAGGCTTCGGATGTAATGGTTGAAAACCCCGTAACTCTTCAGGTATATATAACATGCGTTATTAGAAAGCTTCTAAAGTTTCTGTCTGACCATCACCAACACTATAGTATTTCTTTTGGGCACCATTTTCGATTTTGATTGACAATAATTTATTCATCTTAATATATCATACATTATATAGGTATACGGTTATCTCACTTTTCTCTCGAAAAACATTCTTTATACATATAGTAAAATGTCATACTGAGTAAAAATATCCTAAGGAGTTAGTTGCTTTTTTCAAATCCCTAAAAAGTTACAGCCGTTTCAGATATTAACGAAATAGTTTTATATATGGCTCAAACCTCAAACTTCTTAAGAAACTTATAAAAACCAATAAGTTCCACTGAAATTTTTTACTTGTAATGGCATTCGCTTTCGATACTTTTATTACACAGTTTCATATTAATTTACGTATTTCTTCATTTGTTTATTCAATATGTTTTTAAACATTAATTTAGCGAGATATGTGTAATCATTTTATGTGTCTTAGATAGCAACTTTGAAGGCTACGTTATTAAAGTTCAAATATGCCATTTACATGATTTTAAAGTAGGGTGACCAACCGTCCCGATTTGGGCGGGACAGTTCCGAATTCTGAGCACTTGTCCCGCCTAATGAAGCGTCATGAATTTTGTCTCGATTTTTAAAAATGTTATTCTAATGTCCAGAATTTCTCAGACACCAGCATATTTAAGTGTACCAAAGCTTTCTCAACAAAATGACCCAGCCGTATAGGTAATTGAGATATTTTCTAGCCAATTTTGAAAACATTACCGTATTTAGTTAAGAGGAATCATTAGGGCTAGTGCGCCCTATAGAAGAAGCATCCATAGTGAGCTTAATTTTGTATCAAAAATCTTATGTAATACCTCAAATTATAGATGAAGGTGTATTACTTGTTGTAGTAATGTATATGTATTAATTGTTATTGTTGTATCCATGCTATGTGATAAAATATGTCTGACTCATGTACTCAAAGAATTGAAATTTTGATATATGGGATATTGATATTTCTACACAAAATTTTGTACACTTATATAGGAAGGTGTAGAATAACTGAGAAATATTATGTGATACCTTTTTCAATTTTAAGTTGTGTTCTCCGTACAAAAAAATGGCCAAGTCAGATTCAGTAACTTTTTGTCAAAAAGGATCAAAAATTTCAAACATCTTTAACTAGACGGAAAATTGTATCTTTAATTTTGTGTATAGCTTTTATGATTCTGTGAACGAATAGCGAAGAAGACCCCTCCGAACTTTTACGTGTTTTGTGAGTAGAATGTAGCGGATACGGATTCACTTTGTGTTTAGAGAATCGACTGTCTATTCTGTAAAAGAACAGATCTGGTGTATAGAAATTTCAGTCAATCGGGATTGAGAAATTCTATATTAAACATTGCTGACGGACAACGTACTACTTTGAGCTCCTGATTGGGTGAATGAATGGCATTTTATAGTCATAGAAATGCAACACTTTCACAAAAATAATAATTAACTTATTCAAACTATTTTTAAACGCGTATTGTGTTTGTAATTTAGTCAAACTGATTTAGATTAATTTTAAATTTTAATCGATATTTATTTGTATCAAAGAAAAATATTATTATCAGATTGTTTATAGTTCATAAAATTTCTTTCAAAATTTAAATTTAAATGACCTTGTAATTAACATCACATATTTTTACAGATATTTTTCATTAATCTAAAAATACTCACAATCTGGATAAATAGTCAAGAGACGAAATTTAAAAACATTTCAGAAAAGAAATCCGTTATTGGAAATCAGTTGGAAACAAATCACGTGCTTAGGTGTAGTTTTCTATCGGCGAAGACAGTGAAATACAAAAAACATATTGTGTTTAATTTTAATTTTAATTTAAAGTACAAATAATGCCTCAAAGTTACAAGGTCTTGAAAATTGATAATATTCTGGCGGTGGAGGTGAAACTGTTGGAAGAAAATATATTTTCCAGGTACATTTCTAATCATTATCTGTCAGTATCATTGGTTAGCAAACTTCTTAAAAAATATATTACTCTTTATATGTTGAGACATGGGCAGGACGTAAACTTTAAGTTAAATAGAATTAATAATAATTAAAACCAAAACCTGGATTTAAACCAGGCATCTTGTGGTATCCAGAAAAATGCACAAATACCGATGCTATCGGGGCTATGACATGCTTTTTTTTAGTTCTTTATAGGGTAAAGTACACAAGCAGTCATTGGCACTTCAAAACGTTGACACCCAAGTAATTCAATGCTGATCAAATACGAGTGTCAACCACTTTTGCGTTTACACTAGTTATTTCAATTGGTCATTACGGAATGTGCGTACAATCTTTTCAATTGTATTCTTAGAAAAATGTAAAAAGAAACTTAAAAAAAATTAAAGAAGAACAAATACCTTTCCATTTATCTCCCGCTAATCAAAAAGCCTTGCAATACTTAAGATAAAAATATGTTTCAGTTATTGGCAATATGTTAGCGTTCCGATTTGGAGTTTTAAAAAGTTGGTCTCCCTATTTTAAAGCATTTGAACCAAAATGGCGGAGGAGCTCGAAAATATTCAAAACTCGTTTTTATCGATTATCTTCTTTCTACCATTTTTTTTGTCCACCGAATTTACTTTGATTTTATGAAAATAACAAATGGGCTTTTAACCATTTCATTTTTTTTTAATTTCTAGCTGAGATATCTGCAAACATTGAACAACATTGCCTCGAATAGGACAACCACAGTGATATTCCCCGTTCCCATGGACATGCTGCACAAAAAATAGTAAAGAGTACAAGTGCCAGTTGAGTTGTAATGTGTAAATATCTGTTTACTTGTATATCTGTTTCTCAAATATAACAAATGTCTGTCAGATTCATAGTTTCATTTCATCGTACTTAGAAGCTTCCATCACATTACGTTATCGTTTTGACCGGATTCAAAAATTGTCAAAATCGCGATTCCACGAAAAAAATCCTATCAGAAACAGATGTAAATTGCCCAATGCCCAGCAATTTTTGTTGTTGACCAGTAAACATAACTGAAGGGTATCAAGGATATCATATTAATTTCAAATTATATCACAATGGCGTGATACAATTTTGAGTACAATTTTGAGTTTTAAATTTGTTAAAAGAAAGGTCACATTCAAACAAAAGTTGCTAACGTAATTACCACTTGAAAACGTCGTTAAATTTCTTAGCAACAATAATTGTTGCCAATAATTTCAGTTTAAATTTGATACACAAGAAAACCATTTGGAATGACATAATATTTCACCTGAAACTACCAACTTAGATACTTGGCTAATCTTCAGTACTTCAGAATGTGGAAAGATATACAAGTGAGTGAAGTGGTTTCCCACGAGTGCTGTATAGCGTTTTGTTCAATCGTGCCAATAAATTTAAACGAATAACATTAAAATTAGTTAATTTTGATATCTGTCGACGTAGGTGACAGTTTATGACGTTGTCATTCGGTCAATGCAAACAAACTACATGTGTCAAATTGTTTGTTACTGACGTTCATCGTTTGTGCAAAGTTTTATATCAGTAAATATGGAACTATAGACGATATTTTACAAGTTTGTCATGGAAACGCCTGAGTGATACAACTTTTGACCTACGCGTTCCTATGACAACCATCTTGAGTGAGGTGAAGAACTACTTTCTGCTCTCGTATCCAAGTTAAAAACTGACTATTTCAGTGGTATGGTTGCACAAAACTATTACGCACAACCGATGTAGCATAATGTGGATGCGGCCCTTAACATAGAGGTTGGGGTTCATAATAATATCACTTTTACACAAAATGTTACTTAGCCACAAGGTTGCTCTAAGGTTGCAATGTATTTCAGTCTGTAAAAATGCATTGATTAAACTATGCTTTAATTTGTCATTTCCTTTGTGTTGTTCATATTAATGTCATTTTAAATTTTGACATACAACCTATAATATAATCCAGATGCCCACATTTTTAAATAGCGCAAATTATCGTGCATATATTCCCATATTAACCCTTCTATACGGTTAAGAGAATGTCATCTGATACTTTTCCTGTGGTAATAGATATGAGTTATACCTTTTCAACTTGAAATTGAGATTGAACAATTTCAAATTGGGAAGAAACACATTCAAAGTCGGGATAAACAATTTAAATTTAGAAATAAACAATTTCAAATTGGGAATAAGCAATGTCAAATTCAGAATAAACAATTTTAAATTGGGAATAAACAATTTCAAAATGAAATATACAATTTAAAACTGAGAATAAGCAATTTCAAATTGAGAATAAACACAATTTGGTACTAAGCAAATTCAATTTGGCACTAAGCATTTCAGATTGAGAAAAACGAAAATGGCAATTGCGTGGTTGTGACAGATTTAATTGTCAGTTGTTGTTGGTGTTAGTTTTTTAAGTATTATAATATAAAAATAATCCGCACATCAAGAAAGTGGATACTGACAATGTAGAAAACAGATTTGTGCGTTAACGATGTAGTCTACCGGAAGTGTACCGTAGGTTCGGAATCCTAGCGTTAATACGCGTTGTAGAGATATGAAATTTTTACAGTGGTTTTCTGATGTAGTATTGTATATTGGAAACTATATAAAAGTAATAAAATATTAAATAACGACATTCTTTTTTTTTTGGAATACATTATTATTTTAGGAAAATGACTTTCCAAAATAGAACACAAAAAAATAGAAAGGTTTTACCTATGAACTTAGTTTGAATTATTTATCGTTTTTAGGTGATTTCGAACCCGCGATTTAGCAAAAAATTGGGGTTTCTAAGACACCCGTGACTTTATCGTTTATTACATGTGATTTTTTACGTCCTGTATCACCTGTGGTTAGTTTCCATTGCAAATAGTTTTTCTCTAAACAACAAAAATTTTCATTAGTGGAGTATACTTGCTCCAAGTTCATGTGTCCACTTAGTTTGGTATTTTGATAGTTTATATCATTTCCTGATGAAGCCTTTGGTTAAGGCAAAATATTGAAAAAAAACTAAAAGAAACCTAAATAAGTTTTTTATTCTTGCCGATTTCCCAATATTCATTAAAACCAGAGATGTTAAATTACCGCGGTAATTTACGGAGTTCATGTTAATCTTATGGGGTAAATTACTCTGTTATATTACCGAGTAACTGGGCTCCGTAAATTACCGCGGTAATTTAACAATTAAAACTATTATATTTATACCGGGTGATCTAGGCCATAGGTACTGTCGTGGGTTTTTTTATTTATAATGCTAGACAAATGAAATTTTGAGAAGTGCTAATAGACGCCCGGTATGGTATATCGATGGCCTAGCTGCAATACCAAGTATCATCAGTTGATAAAGCATTGGTTATACGTGGTATTGCAGCTAGGCAATCGACATATGAAATGGTTTAGTGCCAATTTGAATTTGCTTAGTACCAAATTGCATGTGTTTACACTCAATTTGAAATAGATTATTCCCAATTAGAAATTGTTTATTTAATTTTGAAATGGTTTATTCCCAATTTAAAATTGCTTATTTCGTTTTGAAATAGCTTATTCCCAATTTGTAATTGTTTATTTCATTTTGTAACTGTTTATTCCCAATTTAAAGTTGTTTATTTCCAATTTGAATTTGTTTATTCCCAATGGGAAATTGTTCAATCTCAATTTGAAGTTGAAAAGGTGTAGATTCAGCTGATCCAGTACCAGATAAACATTTTATATTGCAGAGCATTTTCATGAATTTCTTCCATAAATTCATGATTTTCTTCCATAATTTTTTTTGCAAACAATTACAGAATAGTGATCATAGTGATATTTTATTTATTAAAGATAACTAAGGACTCAGCCATGACTCAACGCTTCTGATAACCGTGAGATGTTCATCTCAAAAAAAAAATGAACTATCGATAAAAGTCGACACGTTTGACACATGTTTGACACTCCAACCCAAACTGACAATTTGTCTTGTCCAAAATGAGGATTTAGTAAAATTTAGTATACCAATGACAGAAAACCACAATGCTGGTAAACCGCCTAAGGTTGATGGATCAAAGAAATCGCCTACGCAATCGCAACAGACTGTTGTAGACTCGAAGCCAGGATCATCGGAAAAGGACATTGGTTCAGATACGACAGGTACTGAGGAGAGATCATCGAGAAAAGTCAAGTTCAAAACGCCCTCAGATATTCAACATGAAGCCCAAACCAACTTATCGCAAAATGAGACTAAAGATCAACTTAGGTTTCATTTCCGTTGTGATTAGCTTTGGATTGTTAATCTGTACATAATGTATATAGGCGTATGTGTAAGATTATTATAATGTATTTGAGCGTTTTTATTTTATAAGGATATGTGCACTTCAGTAAATGTAATTAATTATTGTTTCTTATATGTAATTATTCTTAGCTTAATTTCTCAATTTGCAAAACATTCATGTCCTGATATCATTCGTACTGATATCTGCGCCCATAAAACCCTCGTTTGCAGCTTTTACTATATAAATATATATTTAATTAAACACCAACTCCAATGTGTACACGAAATTGTGTAATGTGTTCGAAATTTGAAATTTTTCTGGTAAATATTTTAGGTGAAAATATCGGAAAGACGAGGTTTATTTTACAATTGTAAAAATCGGGTGCAGTTTCACACTTCTCTTGCGCTCATGTTGCATGTGCTTTTCAGCGACGAATCTACATTTTCCTCAAAGGGAATTGTTAGTTCACAAAATTGTCGGTGGTGGGCTGACGAAAACCCCAATTTTGTTATCGAATCACGGGACCAATACTCATTTAAAACTAATGTATGGTGTGGGATATTTAGAGCCGATATATTCACCTATCGTCAAAGTTGTCGTTAGCCAACGAACAGATTACGCTAACGTTCGCGTTAAAAATGATTCTGTCTTTTCACCGATCTGTAAGTTATCGTCAGGCAACGAGGACGTAAACATCGCTAACGAATGTTTTTCGGCAGTATAGTATCAAATGTCGATAAAAAAGGTGTACTAAATCAACACTTGGATCATAACTTGGACTAATTGCCGCTAGATGTAGCGCTGTAAATGACATTGATAGACATTGACAAAACGTAACCAAAATTCATTCGTACCCATTTCTAACCGCATCAATTAAAAAAGACGACCAAAAGTAAAAAAAAAATGGTATGAAAGACGAATTCAGCAAATTCGGCCATATTAACTAAATAATGACTTCAATTAATACAGTACCACGTACGTACGCAAAATATTTGTCAGTTTGACTTGTTGTTTGACATTCAGCACATGCTCTGTGACCAATCAAAGTGTTCGTCATTAGTTTACGGCAGGTTCATTCGATCGCTAAATAAATTTGATCGTTAAGCATATTTATCCGGTCGGTAACGTTAACGACAGGTGAATAGACACATTTTTACCATTTATCTTGTCGTTTAGATCACGAACAGTTTCACGATAGGTGAATATAACGGCCCTTAATAATAAAATTATTGGACTATTTTTTTTTCGAGAAAACCTTAATTCTGCGAGGTATCTACATTTTCTCCAACACGACTTTTTTAATGCACTAGAAGAAATTCCATTAGATCTGCGCAGAAAAATGTATTTTCAGCATGACGGTGCTCCAGCGCACAGTACAGTAGATGTTGGAAATTTTCTTGATCATATGTTTCCACATAAATGGATCGGAAGATATTCGGAAAATCCCTGGCCACCTCGATCTCCGGATCTAACGCCATGCGACTTCTTCCTATGGGGATACCTAAGAAATGAGGTCTACATGCACAGACCTTTCAGGGATGTTGACCATCTTGAAAACACTATTCGTGAATGTGCTGCTCAAGTGTCGCCTGTCATGGTAAGAAAAGTATCAAGAAATATGTGTGAACGAACAATACTGTGTATTGAAAATGAAGGAGGACACGTAGAAATTTAATTTGTGTTCTGTTTTTATTTTTGTTAGTTTTGTTATGTTACTATATTACCAATATTTAGTAATTTAAAATGTATTTTAGGATAACACTGTGTAGTAAAAGGGAAGCAGTCCAGTTGAAATTTGATATTTGTTTTGTTTTTGTTAGTTTTTATGTTATTAAGTATGTTATGTTCCTTCTAAGAATTGTAGAAAATATAACAGAAGAAATTATTAGTGTTAGTTGTAGTTAATTGAAAATTATTATTATTATTCTTATTTGTTAGATATACACATTAGCTAGAAGGGTTAACTAAGAACTACAACTATAAAGCACTAAACATCATATCAACACAACCGCGTTCAGCATAAGGCTGGAGGTTTCTGTGTTATGAGACCAGGTACGACCGGTACCTTATCACACAACCTGAGTCACCACCTGGACTTACATATGTACAGTGTGTATCAATAGCTCTGTTGACTTCTAACATTATTGATAGTTAAATTAAAACTTCAGATTCAAAAATGTTGCTTAATTTTGATATCGAGCCACATATTTTTTAAACTTTAATTATGTGACTCGTGATTTTAACAGGATTTTACTGTGTAAATAATTAATATCATGAAATAACTAAGCTAGAGTGATTTACCTTTTATTAATTTACTTAATGGTCATGACGATTCATACAAAAATCTCAAGATGAGGGTAAAATGCCAACATTGCATCAGGAAAATTAATAATTTTGTGATAATTCTCAAAAAACGTTAGGAATCATATCAAAATCACGAACCATAGAAAAAATTTACCGAAATTTTCGAAAAATAGATGAAAATGAGTCATAAGAATCAATGGTAGGTACTAATATTTATTATAAGAGCGAGAATTATGAAAAAAAGACAACATTTTTTTTTTAAGATAGGTGGCTGTGATTTCAAATTTGAGTATAATTTTTAATTCTAAATAATATTTCTATGTAACATTTTTCGATAATAATTAAAACAAAGGTACTTTACTCTTATGTCAAATTCAAATTTTCTGAACTAGCCCGTGTATGATACATAATATTTAAAATTTGATGATTGCAATTTTGGTTTCGGACGATCCAGAAACTTTTATGAAGAATAAAATTTTCTGATAAATCGATAATAAAAAAATGTCCCATTTGATGCCGACTTTTTGGCGGTCACTGTATATAGTAATATAGATACAGTATACAATAATATAGATACGCACTTCCCCGCGTCGATTGCCTAACCCCACTACTCGACCAGTTAGGAGCGCGCGGCAGTTTTCGGTCATGTTTGCAAGCATTTTTCCCGTATTTTGCATCATTTTAACGCAAAATCAGAATAGTCGTTTTGTAGCACTATACTTCTACTTTCGAAATACGTAAAAAAAATTAAAATCGGACCACTCCGACGCATCCAGGCTCGCCGAATCATATTGCATACAAATATACAAATCGCAATTGTGCAAAAACTAATCATCGGAAAACGCCTGGGTTGTCCACACTCAAAGTACCCATCAATCGCTACTTTCACGCGAAAAGCCTTTGCTACAACTTTGAAAATGGCGGAGTTATGAATGTTTGAAAAAACGCAGATTTTCTGGTTTTTCCGAATTTCCTCCTTTAATATTAATTCAATAGAGTCCGTGCAGGGTTCATTTTCTTCGTCTCTTCTTTCTCTACAATATTCGTCTGTGAAGAAAGCATCAAGATTGCTCCATCGGTTCAGCTTTCACAAGCAAAAAACGAAAAGAATTATCCACCCATTTAATCATAGCTTTCATTGTCCTACCAATAGTATAGGAATCATAATATTGCAAACAAATCTGATGTGGCCAGGCACATGACTTTATCATACTATATATAAAATTAATAGTTTAGCTGTATGAGATTCTATTTGATCGAGATCGGTCGTGTCTGCATTAAAATAAAACTAGTTAGCCAAGATTTGTCAGGTATATTGATTCTATTGACAGTAGGTATTGTCAAAACATCACCGTTTTACACTACCTACTGTCAAGTCATTATTCGGTATTTTAACTTCGGCCCGGCTGAAGATAACTTTCTTACCAGTTTATATTAAGCTAGCCAGCCTTGAAAAAAAAAGAATTCTATGGCATAGAGCTCATAGCAGAATTTACGTGACGTTGACGTTCACTGACGTGACGTGACCTTCCGCATAGTACGAATGGACTTTAATACTTACAGCACACCTGGTAGAGTGCCTCATAAATGTATAGATTGAACCCACCCTATATGTATTTACGCCCAATATCGTAGGGGCGCTGTTGCTATGTACAGAGAACCGCCAAACGTTCTATACAACCAGCAATTCACTGAATTGTCAGTCTATACAATCACACCATATCCTTTACATCAATTTTAATTTTACATTAAGTTAAAATGGGCAAACTTCAAGTATCAACGTAATGACAAAGAAAATACCCATCATCAGCGCTGACGCGAAATACAAATGCAGTTGTTGTAGCCACTTGTAAGTCCGTCACATTGATTTCCGCATATATCCATGATGATCCATATACTCTAGACTAGAAGAATCGTATAATATTAAGGTATATTACACTAAAATAAAATTTAATTTTTAGTGCATCAAAGTCAGCGTCAACATCAGTATCAAACATATGGATAAGACGAAATTCTTCAGAAGCAGTGTCACAACTTTTGGCGCCGGATCTGTCGCCGGAATCATCTACTTATACAACCGTCGACGCAAGTGAAGACAGAAGAACAATTTATTCAACAAAGAACATCAAAACTAGACCAAATAAGTCGCACAGTCATCCGAGTTATTGTTATTGCTCAGAAAAGCCGATTAGGCCTAAGCTGAACTTAAAACCTAGGGATTTGGAAGAGGAAAGGCCAAAATTTCGACACAATCTCGAAGGACAATGGACGGAATTTCAAACCCATGGGGTGAAAAGAATACCGAAGAGTTATGATCAGCAAATCTATGAGAGGGAAAGATTAAATGCACAAAACAATACGGAAGTTGACTTGAATTATACCGACAAACGGAAGGAGTATGAGGAGTCAAAATCTAGTGGACAAAATGAAGAATTCGAAGAACATTATGGTGTATACAATAAGAATGAGGAAGGTAAGCTTAGGTTTAAGGTTTTATACAGGGTGAGTGATTAGTATCTCGGCGGTCGATAGTCATCAAATCTTTTGAGAAAGAAAAAAATTGTTTTATACAAGAGTTGTTTGACTCATTAGTTTCTATAACGTAAAATTATTTTCATTTATACATGGTGTTGCATTCAGGCGTGACTGAAAGTCAGTATTTTTTTTTAATGGACCGCCCTGTATATCATGCCATATTATGAATACTAAGGAAGTTGTCTTTCCAACTGTGTAAGTTGTACCTGTGTAAAGTTAATAGTTCCTGAGATATTCAATTGTTTGTCAAAAAATTGGCAATTGCAGGCCTTTCTTAAAAACTACGTTAATGCTACATTTTTGCAGATCTTGTTCTAAAAACTTTGTCACATAATAATTAAACCCATAGCTAGATGCTGATGTCATGAAAAATATGATGCGCTCTACGGGGTGATTGTAGCATGCACTAGTTTTTAAACATTTTTAAATGGCTTTTTCTTGAAATTTTTAAATGGAACACCCTGTATATTATTTGCTAATTGAAATGTCCCTTAAGTTCTTTGTAATTTATATTCACTATAACGTATGTCTATTTTTACTAGTTCTGGGTAGCATGATGTAAAATATTTAAAGCGTTATAGAAAATTCCATTATTTAACTAGATTTAGGGCCGATTGAGGGCTTTGATTGGTCGCAGAGCATGTGCTGAATGTCAAACAAAAAGTCAAACTGACAAATGTTTACGTCTGTATTAATTGAAGTCATTATTTAGTTAATATGGCCGAATTTGCTGAATTCAGCTTTCATACCATTTTTTTTTTACTTTTGGTCGTCTTTTTTAATTGATGCGGTTAGAAATGGGTGCGAATGAATTTTGGTTACGTTTTGTCAATATCTATCAATGTCCTTTACGGCGCTACATCTAGCGGCAATTAGTCCAAGTTATGATCCAAGTGTTGATTTAGTACACCTTTTTTACCGACATTTGATACTATACTGCGGAAAAACATTCGTTAGCGATGTTTACGTCCTCGTTGCCTGACGATAACTTACAGATCGGTGAAAAGACAGAATCATTTTTAACGCGAACGTTAGCGTAATCTGTTCGTTGGCTAACGACAACTTTGACGATAGGTGAATATATCGGCCCTTATTCATATAAAAAGTATTACGGTTACCAAGGTATTACAATTTTATAAGTATGTTTTACAATTTTTACAAACGTACAGCTAGCGAACCTGAAGACCTAGTAACTTCAGTTGGGCTCCGAAGTAAGCCAAAAACAGTGTACTTTTAGGGGGACTATCGTGAAAAATTGTTCACCTTTGTGAAAATTATGCGGAGACGTTTCATTGTAATAGTATGTACGCTCAGACACAAAAACAGACAGAAACGCTAAAACCTGTCTTGATGAGCTACGTTGAGAACGGATTTGTATACAGTACAAAAAACAACCAACAATATCTACTTACTATTGTTAATTGATAAATAGGTTATTTTTCTGGAGAGACAATTCAAAATTGGGATAATATGAATGATAGTATAAGTAATATTGATAATGTGAATGGAAAGTGGGTTATTTGGAAGTGTTTTTAATAGATTTTTGCTACGAATGAAAATCTGAATCTAAAGATCCCTATCAGTTTGTTTTTGTTGCATATTTGGGTTTTGTGTATGAGTATAAATCACATCCAAGCAAATCTGATTTTCAACACTCAGAAGTCAACAAATTTGCACGATAGTACACGGTTAGGGTTTACTTTAGCAGTAATTTAAATTTTTAAATCGCTTGTTCGGTTGCCATACGGTAGATGGCAAAATATACTTAAAATTTCATATAAAATTTTAATATGTTGATAACGGTAATACTTTGTATAAGGATCAAGCTGGTTAAATTGTTTCTAAAATATCTTTTCTATCGCCACTTGAAGACTTTACATCAAACTATTCACAGCAATATTAAAATTTACAATTGCATTGCATTTTCTTAAAACTGCAAATATCACAAAAAATAATAACATTTGGTGTATGACATTTTACATGTAAATAAAAGCGAAATAAAGGGTTATTACAGCCAACACATATTGTACAGGGTGTTCCATTTAAAAAACTCGAGAAAAAGCCATTTGAAAAACATCAAAATTTACTAAGTTCAATGAACACCCTGTATAGTGTATCTAATATCTTTGGACACTATCATCTACCTACTGGCTTTGACTATTGTCTCACATAGTTTAAAGGCAAAATCGGCAAAAATGACGTTTTTACATAGTTTTTAAAAAGATCTTGCAACGGGCATATTTTGGAAAAACAGTTGAATATCTCTGGAACTATTAACGCTGTAACTTAGCAACATACACGGTTGGATAGACAAATTTAGTAGTGTTTATAATATAATAAAATATACAGGACGTTCCATTTAAAAAAATGTACATACTTTCCGTCACACCTAAAGGCACCACCCTGTATAAAGGAAAATAATTTAACGTTATATGAGCTGGTAGAGCTGAACATAATGGCATAGCAGAAATTTTCCAAACACCCCCAAAATCTCGATTTAACAAAAAAAGGTTTTGGGTACTTGCATGTGTATAAAAGTTCATAACTCCGCCATTTTCTATTTGATTTCCAAAATAAAAAAATGTAAATGAAAGAGGAAGCATAGACCATTATAAAGATGTACGGTTCGGTCAGATCCAATAACAAATCGAAAAGTTATGGACGTTTAAGTTCAGAAGTTTCCAATTATTTTCAGAGAAACGGAAGGAGTATGAGAAGTCAAAATCTAGTGGACGAAATGAAGAATTCGAAGAACACGATGGTGTATACAAGAAGAATGAGGAAGGTAAGCTTAGGTTTAAGGTTTTATATAATAAATTACAGTGTTACAAAAAAGAAACGAAATACACTTCTCACGAGACATAGCGGAAGTTGTTGAGCTGATAGAGCTGAACATAATGGCATAGCTGAAATTTTCCAAACACTCCCAAAATCTCGATTTTTTTCAAAAAAAATCGGTTTTGGGTACTTCCACGTGTATAAAAATGCATAATCCCGCCATTTTCTATTCGATATCCTAAATTTACAAAATGCAAATTAAACAGGAAGCATAGACCATTATAAAGATGTACTGTTGGGTCAGATCCAATAGCAAATCGAAAAGTTTTGGACGTACAAGTTCAGAAGTTTCCAATTATTTTCAGATTTTTTCAACTTTAACAACAATTTGACGACCTGTTTGAATTCGTAATATTTTTTTGCTATTTTTTTTATTGAAAGCCCATTTAAATTTATGTCTAATACGCGTTTGTTTATTAGAATCGGTTGAAATTTAACAGAATTATGAAATTTTATTGACTGGCTAGACACATCACACTACGGAGAAGAAATATACAGGCCGACTGTAATAAATCCATAGTATTTATACACATTAATTAGACATTACTATCTCTTCTACTTTACTCTATCTCCGTCGTTTATACAATACATCATCAGTTTCGCGTTTAAGTGACCAGCAGTAGTCTGCGATCATGTTGATGGTGTTTTTTTCCTTGAAAACGTTTTTCAATACCTTCCATTTCCTGATGACCATAGTTCACCTTGTTCGTAACTGAGTTGGCCAAGACTGTCCGGAAAGAAATTCACTTCAAATTCACTCAAAAACTCTTGTACAACATTTGCGTGGTCGGCACTTTTATCATTTCCAAGAAAGTTATCGCACAATGAAATAGAACTATTCCAGGCTCGTCTTTCCACATCACTCAAAATTTGTTATATGCCTCAACCACTGATTTATTTTTTACTAATTGTATTCCATGCTGTTTGTTCACAAACAATCCGCAGACGTAACAAAACATATTGCGATTGTCACACATTTTACTTTTTTATATTTGCACTGAAGCATGCACTAAAGCTGATTTCTTGCTGCTTATGGATCAGTGTGATTATTATTTTATATGAAATTTGGTGATACTAAAGACCTACATCGTCCAAATAATATACACAATTGTAATAGGTTACATTGTCGATTAATGATTTTACAATATTTGGGTACAAGTCAAATAGTACTTAATAACATATTAGATAGATAAATACAATAAATCAAGGTAATAAACAAACAAAACAATATCTAGTTAATGTGAATCAAGAGTACGGATTTATTACGACCGGACGTAGGTATATTCCTTCTGCCTAGTGTGAATGTCAAGACTTCGATCAAACTTCGATCACTCAGTCAAATTTCAACCGATTCTAATAAACTAACTCGTATTAAATGCAAATTTAAATGGGATATCAATAACAAAATAGAAATAAAATATTATGGATTGAAACAGGTTATCAAACTGTTGTTAAAGTTCAGAAAATCTGAACATAATGGGAAACTTCTGAATTTGAACGTCCATAACTTTTCGACTTTTTATTGGATCTGACCGAACAGTACATCCTTATAATGGCCTGGATTCCCTCTTTCAATTGCATCTTTATTTTGGAAATCGAATGGATAATGACGGAGTTCTGCATTTTTATACACATGCAAGTACCCAAAAACAGAGATTTTGGGAGCGTTTGGAAAATTTCGTATACGCCATTATGTTCAGTTCTACCAGCTCATCAACTTACACTATGTCTCGTGAAAAGTATATTTTCACTGTAACACAGTGTTATTGCCAATACACATGGTCAACCAGTAAATGCGTAAAACAAATAGGGTTGCCAGATTTTACTTGATCAATACTCATCAAATTAATCACGGTTTTATTATTGCAGTTGCACAGAAACACATACTATTATTTTTGATAATGATAACTGCTCCTTTCACTTTGGTGATTTGTTGTGCTATTATTTATAAACGCGTTTCAAAAGGTAAAGGTTTGTTATAATATAAAGGCTCAATTATGAACTGTTCTTGCGTTTTGATTTTGTTTGGTATTTCTTAAGAGATATACAGTAAACGGAAACGATTTATCATTTACAAAAATCTTTGAGCACGTCGGTTTTTAATGAGCAAAACACACATATTTATAACAAATTCATACCCCTTCCTTCACTTTTTTTTTACATTTGACGTTATCGACGCTTTTTTAAAATGGGAATCCCATATATTACTTGTTGATTATGATAGAGCTGTTCATTTTCTTCATGGTAGCATACAATTTATAACACCGACTTCACAAAATTTTTGTGACACACTGATAAATTATGGAATATTGAGAACGTTTGTTTGTGAATGAAAAACGGTAGATTCGGTAGATTTCTTTGCCTGAATACGAGTCCAGGCTTGAAAGTTTCATATCACGTCAAGTTTCCATTCTTACCAACTCTCAGGATTTTAGGTTGATTTCTAGGATATTAGGTTCAGATTTTTGATATTTTCATCTAACATTTTTAGAAAACCTTACGTGAGTACGTATTCGTATTCAGGGCAAGTAATTCTATATAAAACGCATTTTCAGATTATACCGTGATATCAAAAATTATCATGGTCAAGGGTTGCCATGGAATGTAAAACGATTGCCTTAGCTTGAATCATCCTTTTAAATAACTCTACCATTGTCAAGCTACACTGTTATCATCAATGACTTCAGCACACTGACTTGACAGATTTTGACACTCAAAAAATGATTGACATAAATGTACGATGAAGCTGCGACAATCATTTTAAAATCCATGACCACCCTTAAGGAGAATCCATACCCCCTACGTTTTGCTTGCAAAACACGCAAAAGTTCAGAGGCTTTTTCTCAGCAATTAGTTCACATAATCGTAAAAGAAATACACCAAATTAAAGATATATAATTTTGCGTCTAGTGGTAGATTTTGGATAGTTCTGTTCGTTTTTGACAAATCTATTTCTGAATATGACATAAAATTGGCTGATTTTGCAATTTTTTTACGAAGAACTCAGGTTAAAATTGAAAAAAGTACCACATAATAGGTCTAAGTTACACCTTCCTCTACAAGTGTACAAAATTTCACGTAAAAATATCAATATCTTACATGCTTTTTCACTCAAAACTTTGCTTCTTCGAGTACATGAATAAGTTATATTTTATCACGTAGTGTGAATACAACAACAACAAGTAATACATTACCACAGCAAGTAACACACCCTTATCTATAATTTGATGTATAACATGAGAGAATTGATACAACATTAAGCTGAGTATGGATGCTTATTTTATAGGACGTACCAGCAGTACTGATTCCTCTTAACCAAGGTAATTTTTGATATTACGGTATTATATTATTTTCATATTTTTCAAATCAGATTATCCATGCTCCCCTGAGTTATCAATATATTGCAATTTTCAATAAAATTGTGCTTTTCTCAACAAATTTCTTATGTAATTAATGTTTCCGCTACCATTACGACTATTAAAAGCTCTAACAAAATCAAATAAGAAAAATATGGGGTTGCGATTTAAAAAAATGTCGATGAGATCAGTGTACATAAAATATGTAAATATAAAACAAATGCCACTAAAATGTTGAACAATGGCGGCCAAATAACCCAAATCCAAAATAATAAAATTTACAAGAGAGCAAAAGAACGGTTTAGATTTGTATAGAACCATATGGCGACCAGCTCATGAGAACAAAAGGCATTTTGGCAAAAAGTGGAGGTATACTATCTTCGTCCTCTGACAATTCATACTATAAAGGAACGGTTTAAAAGCTATTTAAGCCCAATGTATCCCCTAAAAAAGAAATTTATAGGAATTCGTAAACTACATCAACTGCCAGTTTATATTTTTCGGAGATTATTTTGGATTTTATGGAAAATCTAATAAATCTAATAATTCTTAAGGTAAATGATTCCTGTGGGTGATCTTTGCCAAACTTGATTTTTATAAATTTCAAAATAAAGTAGTTTCGTTTTTGCCAATGTTTCAATAATGACAAATTCTTATGAAGTATTCTCTTTTTGGGAATTTGTATTGTCTCTAATGTGTCAAATTTGAAGAGAAATATAAAACATAGGTTAAAGTCTTTTGTGAACGTTTCTGGAAGAGCTTAAAAAGGAGTCTTCATATGAAGAACGAGATTCTTTTAAAATCCCGGGTGACCCACGCCATAGGTACTCCCGTTTATTCTTTTTGTTTACGGCATAGGTACGATCGTTTATTTATTTTGTTTATGAAGCTGTGTAGTAAGTCGAGGTTTTGCGCGCGGGTTTGTATGGATGTTTAATTTCAAACCTTGGCGTGCTTTGTGTTGAGTTGGTATTTAATAGACGCTCGGAGTGGCGCTGCAGTCGCGTCAGGGTTACCGCGCAAGCTTTTGGCGCGAAAAAGTTGAGGAACTGGTAAAGAGACAAGCAAACAGCCTCTTTGGCATCGGGCCCTGAAGGTAGACGGTCGTGCGTCAAAACGCGCGCCCAAGCGTAGGGCCCCAATGGGGGCCAAGTTATAGAAACTGTGGTGTCTCGTGTTTCTTGTGCTCAACCGAAAATAATAAGGTATTTATTTGTTGTCTGTACTTGCTGATTTGCCCATCTCTGCCAAAGTATATCATCTTTGTTAGTAGGGATTTCATAGTTCATGTAAGCAGTTCTGCATTGTTGTATATATTTTTGTTAATAGATTTTATTGTGGTTTTCTTCGGCATATTCATTTTAGAATAATATAAACCTGTCCCTTTTATAGTAAAGTATTTAGCCTTGCATATAGTGGTTAATAATTAGTGAGTTCAAACGTCTCTGACAAAGTCTCAGAGAAAGAACTCAGACTCCGTAAGAGCCTCCGTAAGAGAGATAATTAATTCACGCTACCGTAAGATTAGTTTGTTTAAATCAGTTAGTACCTGTGATTGAAGATGGCGGACCAAGCGTCGCTTGAGGCGAGTTACCACCGCGGGCCCCCTTCAGTTTAGAGTTGATTAAAATATAGTAAATATTGAGAAGGGTGTCCGCCCCATCACAGCTGAACGAATGAAATTTGGGAGTGTTAATAGACAAAAAATGCCATTATTTGGGATACTCTTGAGGTTAATAGTACGTCCGGTTTTTCCGGAAATTATGTTATCAGTAATAATATAACAAGAGAGTGAGAATAAATTGAAAATAATTTGACAGATTGTTTGAAAACTTGTTGCCACTCGAGCCCTGCGGGCTCTCGTGACTATTGCCAAATGGCAACAAGTTTGAACAAAATCTGTCAAATTATTTTCTAATTTATGGAACTCTCGAGTTATATTTGACTAGATTATTTTTTGATTCAGTAGTTTCTAAAATCTTTTTTGTAATTTCTGCATTAGAAAAGGTACTAAACCGATTACTTTCACCCATTTCGCGTTGACACAATTAAGTAATTATTTTGACAAGTATCTGACAGTTGCTAGGCAAATAAAAGCTACAGTGATTATTCCCGAGAATAATCACAAGAGATTTATTCCCACTATAATAATGACATAATTGGTTAAAACTTACCCTTGTGACAAATAAAGAAGCATTTCATTGGTTTTAAGAAACGTCAAAAAATAATCATTGAAATTTTTAATGGCACCCTATATTCTTTGTGTGATATTTTCAATCAGGATGACATTCTGAACACAAAACATATCGATCATCAATTTTTATCACCAAGGCAACGCAAAAATAACTTTTTTTGTGTATTAATCTAGGTGGCTATGAATTGGTGAAAATAGTCATAAATTGTCAAATAAACACTCACTAAATCGATTTTGGCCGACATTGTATTACTGGCGCACTCTAGCGTGATTTAATTGGTTTTTGGGCAGTGAGTCATTTTTTCACGGGTACCCAATGGCCACACCCTGATTACTCGATAGGAAGCATCTTTGCGATTACAATGATACCAAATACTTGATATTTTGTTGAAATTCGTAGCGTACAAATGTTGTTAGAAGCAAGGAAATCGAAAAAATATTGTCCTAATGATCAAAGTCAGCGTACAAGTCAGTCACTCAATTGACTACTCGAAGGAAGTACCCTTAAACGTCAGTTTCACGCTGCGATTATCAGCAAAATATCAAGTATTTGGTATCATTGTAATCGGAAAGATCGAATAATAAGGGTGTGGCCATGGGTACCCGTGAAAAAATGACTTACTGGCAAAAAAAAATTAAATCACGCTAGAGGGCGCCAGTAATGCAATGTCGGCCAAAGTCGATTTAGTTGGTGTTTTTTTGACCATTGTCGACTATTTTCACCAATTCATAGCCACCTAGATTAATACACAAAGAAGTTATTTTTGCGTTGCGTAGGTGATAAAAATTGACGATCGATATGTTTTTGTGTTCAAAATGTCATCCTGATTGAAAATATCGCAGAAAGAATATAGGGTGCCATTTAAAATTTCAATGATGACGTCATTTCCGGAAAAACCGGAAGTCATATTAGCCTCAAGAGTATCCCAAAGAATGGCATTTTTTGTCTATTAACACTTTCCCAAATTTCATTCGTCCAGCTTTATTAACAAAAAAAAATAAACGGTAGTACCTATGCCGTGGGTCACCCGGTATATGAGACTCATATCAAATATATGAAATCTGACCACATTAAACAAAAAAAAACAAAAACTTGCCATGTGTGAAGCATATGAAAGTACTTGCCTTCAAGTACATTTCGGTGCATTCTATGGTTTATACATGGCAATTTTAGTCACAGACAGCACTAACCGCTACTAAACTTGCCCTGTTCTGTGTTACTCACAAACCATTCGTCGGGCAAAATCAAATCAATAAGTCATTTTTACTCATAACTCATTAAGCGATTAGGTCCAAAAGGCTACAAATTCATGCAGTAAATGCCAAAACTGGTTGAAGGATAGATATTGTGTACACAAACTTTTACTTCTGTAGTGTGTAGGGTCGAATACACGGTTATATTGTTATTGCAGAGAGAACAGGAAACTCCGTTCCGAAAACCGACAAAGAAGCAACAGAAGTAGAAGTAGGGAGTTCATCTACAACCAACAAACAAACCTTAGAAGAAGGAGCAGGACGATCATCAACGAACAAGAAATGCTACGAACGATCCTGCAAATGTACCTTTTCTGACATAGACAAAGAATCAGGTATCGAGGAAAAAACCACATCAGACAAAATACGAGACCTAACCAAGTTCAGAAAGTCGAATTTCTTTGAAACCCACTCTGTAAAGACAAATTCTGCTTCTTGTGCTCCGGACCACAAGTGCGTCCACAAGTTTCGACTCAACGATAGATTTTTACCGGAACCTGTCCATAGTGATGATTTTGGCATTAGCAGGTGTACGATTTGCAACAAACCGATGGAACAAGCAACATCGAGACAGACAACGCCATCTACGTACAGTTCTAGAAGGAAGAAATCAAAGCACAACAATGTGAAGAAAATTTACGAGTACAATTTGATTCCACCGAGGTTGAATATTGGAACTGGGAAGGAAGTGGTGGAAATTTCGGTGCCCCAGAAGATGGAGAGGGACTGCTTTGGCGGAAGTCACAATTTTAATGTAGCGAAGAGGCTTGCACCGGTCCAAAGCTTCGCGTTGAGATTCCAGAAGGGGGTTATTTAAAAATTGGGTTACATTTGAAAATTTTATTTTTGTATAATTTTTATATGATTTTTAAAATTTTATTTGTTTTTAACTTTGTACCTATATTTTGAATTGCACTTGTATATGATGTTGAACAATATAAGTATCATTTTATTTTCATTCTATTTATTTAAAAAATCAGATGTGACCAGGCACATGACCTTATCATACTAACAGCAGTGTCAAATGCTGATGACCTGACAATACTGTCAATAGAATGTTTTGATATGTGTAGTTCGGTTAGCGCTTTTTTTTAATAAAAACTGCTAACGCTTCACTAAACTATTTATTGTATATACATAATGCACAGAGCGACTAACAGAGTCAACTGTTTTGCATGACTTTCAAAGTTAAAGTGCTAAACTATTAATTTTTCCTCAAAATTTCCTCTACGTTAATTTAACTTCAACTAGTTTGACAAAATTACAGAAATGGCGGCTCGTTTGCAAAATCGTTGAAAAATTCTAAACCTCCACTTTCTTTGGCTCTTTCGAACAAAATCATACTACGTATCAGTGGCGGCTCGAGTATTGGTTTGCAGGTTTGCGCAACCCCCAAAAATAACAAGGAAACAAAAAGAGTTTAATTTTATGTAAATAATCGTGTAATATACCTATAACATATAATTTAATAAAATATCGTGCATTTTCTCGAGAATTCCAAGGCCGCAACCGTCTGCTACCGCTACACTGCGTTACGATGCCTGAATTCAGGCCCGCGAGCGGCCAAATTTTGCCGCGTCGATTGGTTTGTTTACTCTGAAATGGTTGCAAGTATCCAGTACACCAGATCTACTGGACCACGCCCCCAGTGGTGTCTAGAAGCAAAGCGACGTCATGCTCACGCGACTGGCGACGTGCATTATTGCATTGCAGGTTGTAGACAGTTGACACTTGACACTCGTACGCTGTAGAGTTTGGTTGCCCGTGAAGCGCTTATTACACAAAATTAAAAACAAACAGTGAATTCAGTCAAGAGTTTATTTGCTAAACCATTTGGCAGTCTAAATTGCATCGATAAGAGCGAAAAAAAAAGGCTTGGGAGGCCTACCCCTAATTTAGTGATAAAACAATGCGTGTCGACCAAATCTCGGTCATTTACAAGTACATTTAATGCTGATGTTTACAGCAAAAATGAGTGGATTTGTGGGTGAGATGTCAAAAATGCTTTTTTTGTTTTCCTTGTCTATATGTCGTTAATATTTCAAACGGCTGTAACTTTTTAATGAATTGAAAACACTTATAAGTTCATATGAAATTTTTTACTCAGTATGACCATTTACTATCTGCAAAAAAGTTCTGCGGGAAGAAAGTGGGACACCGTATAGTACTAAACAATAACAGGGATTTAAGATTCATGCGACGTAGCAGCCAAAGATAATTAAAATTTGAGTATATTGTTGAATGAGTCCATAATTTTCAAAGGTGAGTAATATAGGTGTTGGAAATAAAAACTTCTTTGATCCTTTGATTGTTAGGTTGATTGTTAGGTACCGGTTTCGATCATCTAAGTGATCATCATCAGCCTAAATGGTCGATTTGTGAAAAAATAATAAAAAGCGAAGAGAACCGACGCTGTAACATGTGTCTCGTTCTTTTTCGTTCACTCTACAAACGAGATGCATGTTACATCGTCGCTGCTCTTCGCTTTTTATTATTTTTTTCACAAATCGACCATTTAGGCTGATGATGATCACTTAGATCAGTGGTTTTCAACCTGTGGGCCGCGGACCCCCGGGGGTCCGCAAAGCTATCAAATCAAATCAAAGTTTATTTACCATCAAAAATTACATGGTGTGTCATACACAAGAGATAGATAAATTAGTAAATAATCGTATAATATCAAATCCATAAAAGAACACACAGAAATCCATCAAAAAATATCACACAAAACATTTTAAAAAAATCAGAAGAGAAGCAAAACAGAGTCTAACTCAATTCACGTTCCATAAACTCTTCGACACTATATACAGTTTGGTCCACGAGCACACGTTTCACAGCTGTCGAAAACTGTCTGTGAGGCAATTGTTTAATATGACCGGGCAAACGATTATAGAGCACAGTCCCCATGTAGCCTACATCCCGCCTTGTCACCATAAGCCTGTGCCTGGGCAATCGGAGATCGTTCCTGTGACGAGTTTCGTACTGATGGTTTGTGCCGTTGATGTCATAGAGGTGTTGGTGCGCATGTACAAACTTCAGGCAGGCAAGTATGTATAATGATGGAATGGTAAGTATTCCCACCTGCTTAAATTTCTCCCTGCAGCTGTCCCTGCCTCCAAGTCCACACAGCGCTCTAATAGCTTGCTTTTGTAATTTTAGGACTCTCTGGGCGGTTGTCGTGGCTCCCCACAGGACTATACCATATGTTGCTACAGAATGAAAGACAGCGTAGTATGCCTGGAAAGCACATTGGTCTGTCGCCACCTGTGTCATCCTTCTGATGCAAAAAACGGCCGATGATAGCCTCCTACACAAGGCTTCCACGTGGGGCACCCAACTCAGCCTACTATCCACGTTCATCCCAAGGAACTTTAACGTCATTTGTTCAGATCCGAGTGCTGGACTGAACCTCATAATTTGGGTCTTCGTGTTGTTCATCATCAGCCTGTTCGCTAGGAACCACTCCCCTGCCGCTTTTAGAGCTTCTTCCGTTCTGACACTGATCCGTTCCTCTGTATCTCCGGTAATCAGGATGGAGGTATCATCGGCATAGAGCACGCACTGATGTTCAGATAAGTGTGTAGCGAAGTCGTTTGTAAAAATTATGAAGAGAATCGGTCCAAGAACCGACCCCTGCGGCACACCACAAGCTACAGGCAGCACCCTAGACACCTCCGTACCCCATCTAACGGCTTGTCCTCTGTCCAGAAGGTAGTCCTCGAGGAGACGGGCAGGGGAACCCCTAATCCCATACTGCTCCAGCTTGGCCAACAATTCCAGGTGAGGAACAGTGTCAAACGCCTTGCTCAGATCACATGCAGCCAACTGCACCTCCTCTCCGGCCTCCAGAGCCTCCGTAACTCCTCCTACCATCCTCAGCAGCGCCGAGGTAGTGGATCTTCCTTCCCTGTATCCATGCTGCTCATCACAGAACAGGTTGCCTCCCTCAAAATAATGTACTAGTCTGGACTTGATGGCTACTTCAAATACCTTAGAGATGACCGGCAATATACAGATGGGTCTGTAGCCATCGCAGGTGTCCACAACTTGTCCTTTGCAGACAGGGATGATAATTGCCTGCTTTAATTCTTTAGGGAAGCAACCATCCAGAAAACATCTGTTGATAACGGCAGAAAGGGGATGCGCCAACTCTTCTCTTATTTTATGGAGAATATCCGTGGAAAGGCCATACACGTCTCTAGTCCTCTTCATTTTAATGGAAGTAATGATGTCTTTTATCTCAGTTGCAGTAACCGGAAACAGGAAAAATGATGAATGACTCCGCAGCCGGTTCAGCTCTTGCGCTGTGGTACTTGCTCCAGCCACATTCTCCATCGTGCGCTGACCCACCTCCGAAAAGAATTTATTAAAGGTTTCCGCTGTTAGTGTCTCCCCCGTTGCAAGTCTCCTCCTTCCCCTGTCTCCCCTCTCTGAGTTGATTATATTCCAAATGATCCTCTGTTTGTTATCGTCCCCTATCGTAAGGGGTCCGCGATGGGTCCAAGAGTTTTTAATTGTACACTTGCGCGTTGTTATTTGAAAAAAGTATTTAGAAATATTAGAGGGTCTTTTTACCTTTAGGGGGTCCGCGCGATTTGTTAGGAGATTCTGGGGGTCCGCCAAGGTAAAAAGGTTTAAAACTACTGACTTAGATGATCGAAACCGGTACCGAAAACGGTATTAAAATAAATAACAATGAAAGGATCAAAGAGGTTATTATTTCCAACACCTATAAAATTAAAGTACCTATTTAAGAATAATAATTAGTATTGTTTTAGTGCACAAATGAAGATATTTTTCAATAAAACAGATAAGTCATAGAAAACTGGTAGGTAAGTACCTGAAAGCTGCAACCCCCATTTGTCTAGATCACGAACCGCCACTGATAAAGAAAAAAAGTTGACGTGATGGACGGTTATGTCAGCTTTGGGTGCCAGAAAAGGTCGACATATATGTTGAAGAACTCTTCAACAAATTTGTATAGATCGATATTGAATCTACGAACAATTACAGTTATCTGTTTACAATATCCGTTTTATGTATATTGTTCCTTCGTTGCTAAACAATGTACAGGATGCACTCCATAACAAAAATGCGGACCACCTGTCGTTACAGCTTCTACCTACACGAATTTCTTCAAAATCATTGTTAACAATAAACATATAAACACTGTTAGTACTATCTCTTAAAACTTTCAGGGAAAGGTGTCGTTGTCTAAGAATTATAGGTACAAAACGGATTGGTGCGTATCGAGACCCCTCTACCTGAAATGTTACCATCACCACATCCTCTCCCCCCCCCCATTTTTGACAATATCCTTTAGTTGTGCTATCGTTTACAAAATGTATGCATTAGTTCCTTCTGACGCCCCATCGCAGACAGTTCTACAAAGTTCAGAAAAGATCGACAAGTTTTTGAAACTACAACAAAAAAATGGAAAACTATCCAATTTATCAAGCCGTGTTTGAAGGAGGTTATCAAATAGTATCTGTTGGATAGAATTATGTGAACATCGTAAAAACAAGTACCGGACAAAATTGTTGCTGTTCCACGGCGCCCAAGTAAACGCAACAACGAAACTGTATAAGACAACCCCCTTTGCACGGCATGTCTGAAGAATAGGTTAGATATTGTTAAATGCTTGCTGGACCATGGAGCCAACATCGACGACGTGACCAGTTATGGTACCACCACTCGTATGATCGCTTGTAATGTAGGAAACCTTGCCCTGGTAAGCCACCTTCTTACAGCCAAGCCTTATGTTCATACGAAGAGTCTAGTAACTGGCAACACTGCTCTTCACGAATGCTGCAGATCAAAATCCCCAGAAAGTGACGACATCTTCTTTGCATTGCTTAAACATGCTGCATCTATCAACGCTAAAAATATATATGGAATAACAGCAATGGAAAATAGATCAGAGTTACTAGCCAAACTTGACCTTCTCCTGAACAAAGAACAGATAATAGATAATAAAGAATAAGTATTAAAGTTTTCGGAGCTGTATCACGCTGTGGGATGATGAGTCTCTATGTGAGATTTCTACTGGTTAACAGCTATGACACAACGTGATGGTCAACATATACCAAAAAAGGAAATAGACCGCTTCCCTACCCGGAGAACGTGAGTTTAGTGATAAAAGAACATTATGTGAAATTTTTCAAAGCTGGGAAATGATATTGCACCAGGCGATTTTGGTTTTGGAACGAATTTTAGGCCCAGCTCACCCATTCATAACAAGTTCTCTGCCATTTGCAACACGTGCTACTATGATGAAGATAACAAATTCGTGCATTCTAACAGCATCAATGCCCATATTATCCTTAATGAGCTGACTGCATTTTTAGACATGATTTTATGTTTCTTATCTACTGTTGATGAACATTTATCCACAACTGATGTCAAAATCAATGCTGCTTGGCGCAAGTTGGTCCAATTGAACTTTGGTCCAATTGTATTGTTTGTGTAATAAAATAAAATATACATAGTTATTCGTTTCATTGCAAGTTAAATTTCAGACCATAAAAAGCTGAGGTAAGTATATATAACCAAATATACGAATAATGAAATGGTAATTAGATTATACTTGTTATAAGTTGAAAAATCTATATATTTAATGTAATTGAACGTTAATGTATTCATCGACTAGAAGTCAACAACAAAATACAAATAAAATATTAATATTAAAAATATTTACCAAACGATACTTTTCGCAGAATGTGATGAAGCCTTAACGGTCAAATTAACAGGCAGGTAGGTGCAAATTATCATACAATACCAATAAATAAAAATAGGCTTCAATACAAAACAAACGAATCGTACTTTATACATTGAATGCCAAAGCATTGTTACATGAGACAGACAGATAGAAAATTGAAAACAAAACTTCAATACAAACATTCCAAATCCTGTATCCTGTGGTCATAACAAGCATTTGAAATGTTTGTAATTAAAAATTCAAAATGTTAAATTAAGCCGGCGTTAATACCGATCACTGTAGGTTATGAATGATACTTATGTTAATAAAAATGTTTGGTAAATAAAAGTCATTATTTTCTAGATAACTAGCATTCTGACTAAGGACGTTAAATTTCCGTAATTATTTTTTTCAGTAAAATATCGCTCAAATTAAAATTATTACTTTCAAATTTAAATTACCACGTAATTAAAAATTACCGGGTAATTCAAAATGATAATTTACCGACTACAGTAAGTTATGTAACGGAAAAAAATTTGGTACAGCCTTATAAATCATTATATTGTAGATAACCACCAATCGCTGATGCTTTTCCTGATTTAATAGTAGTAATTCATTATTAAAATGAAAGCGGGGACTACAATAAAAATACTTTTTATACCAGCAATTTATAAAATGGACAGTCTAACATCATAATTATAGTATAAAATACTGTAGTTTATTACCGACTCACAAAACGACAACGCCCGGTTCCACAAACAATGATTACATTTTATCCGGATCACCAGAACATACCTTTAAATCATGAATTTGATAGTAGGTAGAGGCTTGTGATTTAAATTGTACATTATTGGTTCCGCTGGATTAAGTAAATAACATCCGGAATTTACCATAATTACGATAATTTATTTAGTAATTTACCCGATAAATTACGCGCTTACATCCCTAAGTACCTCCCAGGCAAAGCACAAACAACAGTGCACTTGTCGACTGCTTAGAAGTGGTGGGGTACATTCACGCAAGTAGTGATGGAAGGTTATTGAAATTAATTTATAAATTTCGGAAACTTACCAACTGTAAATAAAATGTTTGGTAAATTACTGGTACATTACCAACGGTAATTTAAATTGACGATAAATTGCCATCCGTAATTTAAGCCGTAAATTACAGTAATTAAAAATCGGTAACTTACCATTAATTACGGTAATTAATTTGGTAATTTACGCGGTAAATTACGCTTCTACATCCCTGGTTACACTAGTTATATTATAATAGGTTTGTTCGATCAGTCGCAAAACCAGTTTACAAACAGTCCTTTTGTGATAGACAAGTCCTTTATAAATACCAAGTAATCTGGTTGGTCACAAAAGCACTGTTTGAGCCTACATCCTACTAAACAAGCAGCCATAGTGAGCTTAATTTTGTATAATTTGTCACATGTTATAAATAAAATTATAGATAAAAGTGTATGACTTCTGGTACTGTATATGAATTAATTGTTGTTGTATCCACGCTACGTGATAAATATGACTGATTAATTTACTCATGGAGTAAAGTTTTGAGTGAAGAAAGGTGAGTGAAGTACTGTAAAAAATATTGATATTTTTTTACGTAAAATTTTGTACACATAGAAGAAAGCGTCACTTAGATCTTAGACGTAGTACCTACTTTTTTCAATTTTAAAAATCCGTTCATTTTATGTTAGATACTAACAGATTTGTCAAAAACGAACAAAAATGTCAAAAACCTAGCACTAGACGGAAAATTATATAGCTTTTATCTTGAATTTGGTGTATTGCTTTTACGATTCTGTGAACTAATAGCTGAGAAAACCCCTTAGAACTTTTACGTGTTATGCGAGTAGAACGTTGGGGTACGATTCCCCTTAAATATTCGACACCTTTGACGTCATCGACATTCCTTTTTAAATGGTACCCCCTTTGTTTTCTTACACTGATCTTGATAGTTCTCTTAATTGCCTTAATGGTAACATAAATTTTTTTATTGACTTACATAAAGAAATTTTTGAGAAAAAGACAGTTAAAAATTAGGTTGAAATTGATAACTTTAGTTTGTGAATGGAACGGGTTTTTGGTTTTTTCAGCGCACAGGCGCTGAATATTAAAGCGGGGTTAAAAGTTGCATATGAGAGAATCCCTCTAAATGTCTCAAAAACATTTGTGAACAAACTTTCAAAATTTCAGGTAAAATACAAAGGTCAACGTTCACTATGAGATCTTTTTGAGATTTCTAGGATAGGCCATTGATTTTACTGAAAAAAATGCAAGAGTTGCTAATAGTATATTATTTGACGAGTATATAATTAAGGATATAAATCGCGAGCATGTAGTTTATACGTCATAGATGCGTATGCAATAAACGTATTACATATATGCAAGTAGTAGATAAAATCACGTTGTTTACATTTTCGGTTTCGTCTCAGAGTCAGGGGTTTTCTCATGTTTCCTTATTACTTTAAGCGCTCACTGTATGCAGCTTATGCATTAGAAATATTTAGCTTGATAACATTATTCAGTAATTACTAATCAGTGCTAAGAAATTCGACTGTGACAGCTGTGAGTCCTGTGACAGACAGACGGACAAAGAAGTCATCCCATTTACAAGGTTTCACGTAACACTACAACGCTTAACGTTTACTTTGAAACCTATTGAAGTTTCTATAACTATAAATGGCTAAAATAACATATTATGATAATTTTATAATATTCCTCTCATTTGTTTCGAAAACCTTACGTTATAGAAATGTCAATATTCCTATGCATGTTAAACCACTAAATACCTATGCTGTATTCTAAAGATTGAAATTACGCAAAAGATAACTCAAGAAAAGCAAACCAAGAAATAAAATAAAGTTGTACATTTGGCTTGTAGAGTGTAGACTACCTATATATTATACAGTACGCAATTTACACATGAATTATGAGAAAACGGTTAAGATTTAAAAAAACGCGCAAGACCATTTTAGAATGTTTTCATTTGGGGTTGGGGTACACGATTAATAACAGTTTAGAAACCACTATTCCTAGCGCTTACAACCACCGCCATCTCTTGATGATAAAAATAAACCGCAATTATAGTTTTTCACAAAACTTATCAAACAGAATAACTGTTGGAACAACCTTACAATAACAGTGCGGTTTACCTAATGATTTGTACGATAAACTAAAAACACTAACCTTGTCAGTAGGCTTGGTCAGAAGGTAGGTAGATATTCGAATACTTCCCAGTTCCAAGAAATTGACCACTTGGCGTCGCGGGCCATGATTGTTCAAAAAAAAAAACTGTCAAACAGATATTTTCACACGGAAATAATTTACCCACCGTCACTCGAAAAAACACCATACCGACGATTACTAGCACTTATTGCACAACTTCCACATGGTTTTGCGACAAATTGTTAAGTTTTGGCCCGAAAAACTTTGATAAAAGCACGCGAATTTTTGAGCAAAACGGAAACAGACGCCGTCGAAAAACAACTGAATGTCGCTGATTCTCCGAGAGTCTGAGTATTCCATTTGATCTAAAGCCCATTTGGTCCACTTGATCTAAATATTTTGAAATGAATATTATGACCAAATTTCTTTTGATTCAAGAAATTAGTGATTACACATGTGTTATTATTATTATATAGATTTTTCATTAAATACTGATACTGTGTTTTATTAGAAAACTAACCCCAAAATTGAAAAAAATAGACTTTAACAAATAGTATACCGGATGATACATAACACGAGTCGAAAGCTACGTCGAAAAATTCTAAGCAAAAAATGCAAAATAAGATTTTTCTTCTTTTACAGGATTGATTAAAAACAGGAAGTATTAATATTGCTTCCATCAAATTGAACGTTTATTCTAATGTAGTTAATGATTGTTATGGTTAATAAATAATTTTAATTGTTTATCTACGACTCACATATAATAAGTTCATTGCATACGTATCTATGACTATATAATCCCCATCATGATACGAGGCCAATTATTATAATGACACTAGCGTAGTATAATAATGACAGTTCGTTCAAATAATGATTTCATTATTTGAAGGAACTGTCATCATACGAATGTACTGTCAAAGTCAGTCTAAACCTACCTGGATGACAGTTATTTGACATTTTGCCTCGCCACCATTGAAAAGTACATTTAAAAGATTTGATATAAAATGGCATTTATGAGTCGTAGATACAAAGGTCGCATTCGTCTCGCACACAACTGTTATAAATCGCTCGCATGTTTATATCCTTAGTTATGTGCTCGTCAAATAATATACTAATTTGTCACTCATCCTGTATATCCTATAGTATTATATCGAGTAGGTATCAGATATCAAATATAATATTAGTTTCTTATCGTGATTTGAATTACTGACTCAACTTTTAAACAATAGCACTAGTATAGTATCGAATTATATGAACTAATAGCACAGGATGATCATTAGCTGTTTTTAGAAACTAGTAGTAATGAAAATTCTAGGTGATAAACATTTCCTAAAAAAAAATCTTTTGGCCTTTTTTTTTGTACCTACACGTTTTTGTTTTAGACATCGAATATTGGAAACAAACTTGTCTAGGCACATAAATTACTTTCATTGTGTAAAATACCTAATTACATTTTTCATGATTACTTACAAAATTCCCTTGTAACTCATACCCAAAAATAAAAGTAATGATAATAATCGGAACAAAAAAAAAAACAGATATATTTTAATCACGTTTATTTCCTACAAAATAGGATTCATCATAAAATACATGTCATTTGTATTTAATTACAACAATCACAAACCTGTGGTTGCACCACTAATACGTTTAAGCGTATATCATACATCGGCAAGAAGAGTAAAAAAAGAAAAAAGTATAAATGTGGGTGGCTTTTACGTATACAGGCGGCAAAATTGACTAATATGATTCAAGTATAATAAAATATTGTATGCTTACATTTGTTTTGTTTTACAGTTTCCCTAAAAATTGTTTTGAGGTTACCATAATGATAGTGGAAGACCATCACAACACAATGGAATAACAACGACGTAACTTCAAATATTGTTATCAAATAACTTTGCATCTGATTTATTTTTAACAAAAGTAAATTTATGAGAACCATTTTTTATGATGGTCTTGCACTATTGCTTTTAAATACATTCCGTAAAAATCAATTTGAAAGAAAAATTAATTAGATTAGAAGATTTAGATATGTAATTAACCCCTTCATGAGGTCACAATAAATAAAAAAGGACCAACAATCAAAACCCAGACATTCTTTCACATTATGTTTTATTTTACGTTTATTACCTAGGAGTGACTAGTAATTACGTTAGCAGGCATGTGCCCGCTATCACCGAGGGTTCTTAAAATTACCCGTCCGCTGGGCGTGATGGACACCCATGTGATGCTGGCGTGATTTAACGATAACCTCAACCAAGCTTCCGGCGGAAATTGCAAAGCCCTGGAAATTTTAGAGGTCAGTAATGCGATTAATTGCGTTAAATTATTTACGTCGGAGAATACCTGCAAACGAAATATCTGATGACGTTGGCGTGACACACTAAAAGCGTGTAGGTGTCATTTTCTTGCGAAGGATCCGCCCTGTGGAAGTACTTGCGGAACGCTGCCTCTATTCTGGCACCATCTTCGTAGAACTGCTAAAAGTGAAAATATCAATTCTTGAGAAAAATTTAAGAAAGTGGAAATTACTAGGTAGAGAAAAATGTTTTCTTTTTAAACATTTTAAATAGGGAAAGTTTGACAATTGGTAGATTAAAGAAACGTTGGTCAAACATCACAAAACCTTGAAAAGTTAAAGAAGTTGAAAGAGACAAGAATCAAGTTAAAAAAATCGAATATTAAAAATCAATTATTAGAAATCGATTATTAAAAATCCGTTATTAAAAATATTAATCGAGTTATTTGGATCATTTCATAAATCGATTATAACTGATTATACAGATTCTTAAAAATGTTGCTTAGATAACGTAGATATTACAAAGAAAAAATACTGTCAATGTCTTTTTTATTGAATGACTTTGATATTACAATAAATAGAAAGTCAAAATATTGTATTGTTACATTAGTTTTTGTCTGCAAGCTTTAGCTGGGAGATACTCAACTTTTTTATTTTTTATGGACGCCATATTGGATTATTACAGATTTAAATAGAATATTTAAAATGCTGTATAACTATCTATAACACATTTATGAAATTATCACAAAATATGATAACAACAGAAGGTCCCATTAGATGACCTGCTAGATTTAAAATTGATTATAACTGATTATACAGGCTGTCACGGAACATGATGTACATGGACATCTCGGAAACTGTAAGAGCTATTGGTTAAGACATTGGTTAAATGGGACAAAAGTTGCGTAATATGGACTCTTTTCAGAACAGCTTTAGATGTTTAAAAATGTTGCTTAGATCACGTAGATATTACAGAGAAAAAATACTGTCAATGTCTTTTTTCTTGAATGACTTCGATATTACAATAGATAGAAAGTCAAAATATTGTATTGTCACATAGCTTTTTGTCTGCAAGCTTTAGCTGGGACATATTCAACTTTTATATTTCTTATGGACGCCATATTGGATTTTTACAGATTTAAATAGAATATTTAAATGCTGTATAACTATGTATAACACATTTAACACATTTATGAAATTATCACAAAATACAACAGAAGGTCCCATTAGATGGCCCGCCAGATTATATGACTTAATCCCCATTAATTTTTTTTTGTATGATAAATACTTCATAAAAGCTAGCAGCTATGCAATGAACAGCGATATTGTACAGGAGCTTCTGCCGGTAGTGGAGAAGGATATTGAAAACATAGACTTCAGTTATTGTTTATTCTTGTTTAGAATGGATAAATTATGTGAGGTTCCATTCGATATTCAAAGATCTAAGTACAATAAGGAGAAAGCTTTAATTCCGCATGTATAACATGTTGAATTTTCACAAAATGTTCTATGTACGAATATGTTCCCATACTTTTAATTTTACAAAAATAACCATGATTATTTAGCAATAATTAAAAACAGAACGAGTCCTGACGAGTATATATTTAAAAAATGCTGAATATTTTAAGATCGATTTCGTCTTTCGACATCATCAGGCTTATTGTCATGGCAAATAAAATATGCAGCTTGTTGAGGATTATCTTATTTGCCATGACAATAAGCCTGATGATGTCGAAAGACGAAATCGATCGCTGAATATTTTAAATACATATTCGTCAGGACTCGTTGTTTCTATTTTAAGTTTTTAATTATTGATATATCACGAGTATTGAGAATGGAAAACTTCATACACCTTAATATTTTGTTTTATTTAGGCATTGTAACAGCAATTCTTTATTTATTATGAATTACAAATTAAAAATTTGCCAAATAATGTAATTACTTACAAAAAATCATTAACAGAAAGTGTTTAATACACATCAAAGTTGGTATCCCTAAAAGCCCTCTCCATTACTACCGGAACGTCCTGCACTGTATAATAGTTCCATAGATACAAGCTGGCTTTTATAAAGTTGCATGAAAAAAAAATTGATTGTACTTAAGTTGGGTGATCTGGCGATGGCTATCAAAAGGTATCTTTTGTGATAATTTCATAAGCATGTTACACATGGTTGTAAGCATTTTTAATATTCTATTTAAATCTGTAAAAATTCCATATGACATCCATATTACAAATAAAAAAGTTGAATTCGCCCAGCAAAGGCTTGTGAACAAAAACATTTTCTGACAACAGAAATGGTTTCAGAGTATGCGCATGTAACAACATAACATTTTGCCTTTCTATTTATCATAATAGCAGTCATTTCAGATAAACTAAATCAACAAGTTTTACTTTTTCTGTATCCAATGATATCTAGAATCCATGAAAAATTTTTGAAAAGCAAAAACAGTTCTAAAAAGAGTTTTTATTTGCTCAACTATTGTCCTATTTAACATGAACTACATAACTTGAGAATGAACTTGACAAAACGCAGAATCTATTAACAAATGTAAAAACACTTCTTTTTCAAAATTTGAGTTCTTAAACCCCACCAGCCAACCTCAATGCATGTTAGCCACAAAAAAAAATTATAAACGCAATTATAAACATAGAAGGAAATATTAATAACTATGCTTTCGCTTTTCTCCTGCTTATTTTCCAAAATAAAATCTGCTCTCTAGTTATAAATTACACAACAGTATTAAGTTACAAACATTGATAGCACTATTTAGGCACCATTACTAGATGAATAATTTCATGTGCTTTGCAATTTGAAAGACCTGTGAAGTAATTATGGAACTTGGTACGGTTCTCTGCACCTGACCTATGAAAATAATTGACAAATACTTTAATAGCTCCAGAATTAAAGACATTCCGTGCATCTGAATTGTGTGATATTTGACTTTAGATGTTTTTTTATTGTTATCTGTCAATACATTTCTATTGTTAAATTCAATTGTTAATAAAACAGAAAATAAAACAAAGAAATATGGAAGAAATATGGAACCTTAAATTTAACTAGGTAATTTGAAATTGCAAATTGCATTGAAAACAAAGTAAATAAAAAAAATTATACTTATTTGTAACCCTTCCAGTTAACTTACATGGACTCCAGGTTTCCAGTGACCTACAGGTGGTTCAGGGGGAATTGGTGCCCCTTCCCGCAACATGTGACATTCTTTCACAGGAACCTAAAATCAAACTTAATAATACCTACATTTTTCAGTTTTTCTCCAATATTACCTCAGGCAACACCTCAGAAATTATGCTACCCGTTTCCATGGCTCTCGACATGGTCGATTTTACTAGATCCGTGTACGGAAAACCTAACTCCTTCAAACGTTTGCCAGTCCATTCCGCTTGAAGTCTACCTACAACCAAACAAATTACAACTAATAATACTAATATAATACATAAATTTAGAAAAATTAAGTTTAAAGTTGCAAGCAAGTTTTTTAATGCTACTTATTAGAGTTTTGTCCAAATAAGTAGTGGTTCTGAATTCTGATGTCATTTGCCACCCGTCTGAGCAAATAACCAAATTTTATTCAGTGGCGTAGATATTTATGTTATTGTGGCAATTTGGCATGTGTTTATAAAATGTACTCCAAGACTGAGATTGCATATAGTTTATAGGCATATAGGCTTACCAAACGTCCCTGTTTGAGACATCGGTCTCGGTGTCCCGAACGGTTTGGTATTATGTCCTGGTTAAAATTCTTAACATACTATCACAGATTTCTATCTTAGTTGTTAGCAAGTTGAAATATTTTAGAAATGTTCAAAGAGCGCAAATCAAATTTTCTGTCAACAAAACTGCCCTCATGTTTTTGATGCTGCCTTTTATGGGAAAGATACACATTATCATGATTTGAAGGTTATCAGCAACAAAGTGTTAAATAGTGACTAATCGATTAATGATTGTAACAATATTTTAATGCAATTCCACAATTTCGAATTTATTGAACGAATGTATCTCTGTTACAGAAAAATGTTTATAACTTTTACAAAAATTGTTTATCATTTCTCTGCTAAACGAAATTGTAGATGAAAAACATCCATATGACAATATTATGTAGAGCACCAACTGGAGGAAATTTATATTTTAGTTGGCTACGTAACTAAAATATTTATATTTTTTAAAAAAATGTTTGAATAACTTTCTATCATACAAAAAATTGTAGGTTATTAGTTCGGTTAGTCATACATGAATGCTCCGAGGCGAACTACTGAGGTGTCTTCGTTTGAACATGGAATATACATTTTGGGGTTCTGGTTTAGCAAAATATTTATAACTTTTCCAAAAATGACTGCATAATTTTCTACCATTAGTCGAATTAAAGTTGTATAATGGAGGTTGTATAGAATATTATGTACAGGGTGTCCCACGCTATAAACAAAGTATGTTAATGGGCTTAAAAAATCAAATTTACGTTTTTTCCATACATACAAGTTGCAGACAGTCATACGCTCTACAGCAAGAAAATATGTTGATGGTTACACAATATCCCACAACACAAACTTATGTTTGCTTAAATGGAACACTAGGTATATTATTGCATTTTTCAGTAAGATTTTTATCGTAATTGTTTTGACATCAACTTATATTAGGCTTTTGTCAACTGTTTCTGAGATATTGTGAAATTAAAATCAAAAACAAGCATTTTTCAAAAAATCTTTCCGGTGTGACTAACAAGGATAAAACAAAGGAACTAATTTTGGATAGTAAAAGTATCGCACTTTTTGACAGTTATTATTGATTTGCGATTCTAATATGACTTATCCCGAACAACTTGACATTTGTTAAATGATGTCAAATAGTTTAAGAATTTGGAATGAAACTGAAATTGGAACACCTATATATCTTGTCTTACTTCGATAGATCGACAACAGCTAAAAAGTTATTAAGCATATAATTTGTCATTTCTGACTTCACAATAATAATACACAATAATTCATAAATTAATATTAAATATCCAGATTGGTCGACAATCCTGTTGGTCGAAATTCAACAAGCTCACAAATGTAGTAAGACTTCTTCTGTTCATGCAACTACTGACAGCCACTGCTACTATGAATTTATGTCACAGTGTCTGTAATACTTGCATAAGAATAAATAATTAAATAAATGGATAATTGTAAACTGAATAAATAATAATTATTTCAGTACGATTGTCAAGAGTGCACATGTCAGCCCTCTCAGGTCAATGCGTATAAGTCTCGAACTTCAAGTTCTCAGTGGAAATTTTACATTTTCCATTGTTTCCACAAAAATATTTTGGAAACGCCATCAATTCTTCATGTTCACCATCGTAGTTAATATCCCCATAAATGTCTTCCTCCGAGTAAGTCCGAGTATTTCCAATGATAGTCTAATTTGACTTCATTTATTGTTTTACAATAAATGAAATAATAATCCTTATATTTAGAAAAGTTCACTATCCAAAAATAGAAGTGATTCAATAAGTAATTATACATACCTCTTTCTGTTTTTTTTTTTAAACAAAAGTACTGATCATTTCGATTTATTCTACGTTTTATTTGGTAAGTATACGTTTAATTGAATACTTACATAATTATTTTATGTCTTTTCGAACGTCATTCCTGTCCCGGTTTGGAATTTCATAATTATGGTAAGCCTACATATAGTACAGTTTGTCGCCAGTAATGATTAGATAGAATAGAATAGAATTTTATTAATGTAAGCTGCATTTCAGTTACATACGTCAAATACAATCAATAATAATAACAATAACATGAATATCGAACACAGTGACAATAATTTGATTATCTAACACAGCAAAAGAACATTTAATCAAAATCACAGTCAAAGCACTCCTCAACAGAATAATAATAAACCTAATGCCTTCAAAAACGTTTGTTGGTTTTGGAAGTTATGTTTAATTTTATACAGACATTGCATTTATTCAAGGTGTATATTTTTGATGTGAAAAGTATTCAAGAATGGGATTTAAGTAAGTTCATTTCTTATTTATTCATATAAGGCATTTTTGGAAACCTAATATTTGAAATTACAGATTACAAAAAACTTCAGCTAATTTTGCAACAATTACTTAAGAATGATGATGGAATATCGCTGATATGATTGGAATATTGTCTACACTGATAAAACATTTTAGGTAGTCCGATACCACAAATCAATCAGATGATTTGAAAAATAAAACCTATAGGTAAAGGAAAACGTTTGATAATAATGATTCCTTCTGGTATGTTATTCATATTTATTTTATCGGTAATCAGGTGCAAGCTAAGCAATATTGTAATATAAGTTCTAAATGTGGCAATTACCATGACAATATGAAACGTAGAACTTCATGAAGTAGATTGAACAGCAGTTGATCCCAAATTTACCTCCACGGTTGGTTCTTATATTACAAAACATTAGTTATCCTTCAGGAGAGCCTGTCAATTACATCAGCTTCAGAAGGGGTCAAAGTTTAATTTTGATTTGTATTTTTTTTGTTATCATTGTTTATTACAATAAATTGTTTTACGTAATCTCTTAGCACTTTGTCTTACAGGTATTAGTCTATTTTTACCTATTTACTTTCTATGTGATACAATGTCACCCACGCCTTCTTTTAATTTAATTTTATTTGTAGAAACCATTCTATTTTTATAAACATTTTATTTTATCATTTAATTCTATTCAATGTGTTTATAGTTATTAGAAAAGAACTATTACATGAATAGTAATTATTGTCAAATAAGGAACATGAACAAAGATATTGATCAAGTAATTTTAGCCATATTTACTATGTAAACTTCGATTTATTATTACATATTTGAATCACTTCAACATAAGATTTTGCAATTCTCACAGTTTAAACTTTAGAACACATTTATTCTCTTTGTTATGTTTCATAATCCCTATGAAATGAGCCACCTATGCATTGGCTTATATGAGCATCTGAAGGTCATAATTTTGTTCACGCCGCGCAAGAGGCCGCTTCTCTTCCCCGTATAGCTACCGCATATCATACAAAATAATTTCTTTTCAAATTCATACCTATTAATTATTACATTATTAAAATTCCACAATTTCAACAACAAATAATTTTTGTATTGTAAAAGAAATTATCATGAATTCCTCAGATTTGAACCCACTACTTTTTCTAAATGATATCCCAAGAACGATAAAGAGTTGACTTTTTTTAGTTGTGTTCCTGATATATTGGCAAAAGTTTTATATTGTAGTGAATAGACGTTTCTCGTTCTGGTTTTTGATCTGACGATGTGCGCGCGCATTTCTCCCAGAACCACCCAGGACTAAATTAAGTTGGCAACTGTGCTTTGTAAAAAGCCTAATTAGTATCAAATGAAATGTAATTGATAAAAGATAAGTGTGAGAATGACATGCATTCATTGAAAACTGAATATTTAAATGGAAGTGAACATGATAACCAAAATACCTACTGTGTTTTTAGGTTAGGACAGTTCAGCAAATTTTCCAAAGTACCTAAAACCAGGTATACCCGTGGCAAGCTTTCTTGAGTTGGGATACGTAGATACAGAATACTTCATGATTAAAGCCGAAATTGGTCATTTTACATGGAATGCGTGTTTTCTGGGGATTTTAAGCAATAGTATGTAACCAGATTTGACAGCGGCGCCAAGTCTTCTGCGCATGTTGTCTAGCGTTTTGGGTCAGAAGTAGAAGCCCCTATTCCTCAGATTTGAACCCACTACTTTTTCTAAATGATATCTCAAGAACGATAAAGAGTTGACTTCTTTTGAATTGTGTCCAAATTGTGTTTCTGATATATTGGCAAAAGTTTTATATTGTAGTGAATTCCCCAGATTTGAACCCACTACTTTTTCTAAATGATATCTCAAGAACGATAAAGAGTTGACTTTGTTTGTATTGTGTCCAAATTGTGTTCCTGATATTTTGGCAAAAGTACTATTATCTCAATTTTAACAAAACAATGGACATACGTCCTTACGTATAAGGAGCAAATTTCTTCAAAGCTTTCCTAATAAGCATAATCCTTACCTAACTTAGTAAGTATCCTCTCGTGATCACCTTTCCCATCCAAATTATACTGTCCATGTCTAACCATGATAATATGTCTAACAGCAGTAGGTTTCATGGTCTCCAACTGTTCATTCGCAACGTTCTCATCAAGTTCGTTCTTGAGCTTCTTTGGGTGCACAAGACTCTTCGGTGCTCGACTAAAACAATACAACATAAATTTTGATCGCGTTTAATTCAACCCACGTACAAGTCCCAGTTGTCGTCCCATTTCATAGACGGAGTGAAGTTTGTCGTCCATGACGCGTGAACTTTATTCTTCTCTTGCGTACACACATAATAATAGGTCACGCCGCTAACTGTTCCGATACCTAGCAGAACTTTTTGAAATTTGGTAAATACATTCATCTGTAAAGGAAGATTAAGCATTTTGACAAAAAGGATTTTTTATAGGTTGACATCTAATAATCGGGAATATTAACGCACCTTATAATTGTACGGATATGTGGTATTTCTTGAGATATTAGGTGATTTTTTGCTGGTTTTCTGTAGAACTTGGTTATACTGGTTGAGAAAAGCGGCATGCGTATTCTTCCCACAATACACTCGATGTTAGTTATGTGTTTAGGGATATTTCTTTCGGGTGCAGTAGACGCAGATACATTAAAATCACCCTTGAGTACATATTTTATTAATAAAGAGGCCACAAAAAAATAATTAAATTATTTCCTTATTTAAATTAAAAAATAATGACCGGTATCGAAAATCTAAATAAAAATTGAACCAATAGTGTCAGGGGAATTCACTTTCATTTATTTCTCGGTGTTTGACAGCCCAGCGACCTTCAAAATACGAAAATTTTTGACGTTTATGATGTAACAGCTCAAAATTACACAAAAATTGTTCATATAGCCAGGCGGAGGTGTCAGGGATTAGCTCAAAAGCCACTCGTCGCATGGCCCCGCAGTATTTTCGGCTGTATTGAGGATGTAACTGACAGTTGTAAATTCTAACCTCCCCAAATATGTATGCCAGATTTTCAAATTATTATTTCGTATCAACGTTGAAGTGTGTCCGACATTTGAGCGTCGGCAGTGCAAAATATGCCAGATCCCATTACGATGTTCTAGGGCTGACGCCAAAAGCTACTCAGTCGGAAGTGAAAGCTGCGTATTACGAATTATCAAAAATTTATCACCCGGACAAAAATAAGGGAGGCGATGATGCCGCAGATCAATTTAGGGATATTACAAACGCTTACGAAGTTCTAGGCAATGTTAGATCAAGGAGACTGTACGATAAAGGTGAGTTTTACGCGACCTAACGTAACGTGTCGATCGTATTTTGTGATAAATATCTTACAATCATCTGCACTGTACTTATTTGAGCTTACCTGATATATAGAGTTAGTGAAGCAAAGTGATTTTGACGTATTTGTAACTGCAGTCATTTCATAGTTAAATTAATATATTGATAGGTTAAAAACTTGTTATATGTAAATTTGGTGTTATGAAATTGTCGGACAAGTCTTATAACTAAATAATAATGTAGGCACTGGAAAAGTTAGATATTATGAAATAGTATATTATAATACAAGTTTTATAAGACAAAAGTTGGCGCACTAGTTGTTTTAGACATGACGAGCCTAGCAAGGGGTGCCCAAATGGTACGAGTGCACCAATACGTTTTATAAAACGAGTGTTATATACTATTTTTTCTACTGTGCGACATTAAATTTACATAAATTTCGAAAATTGCTGTTGTCATCTTACAAGCTAGAGTAGTAGTATAAAACATAAAAATAAAACAGTGGTATAAAACCTACATCCAGTCAAGTTGGGGTAAAGTTTATTTAAAACATTGTTTGACAATCGATTTTGATGCATCATCTTCGGGTCAAACTGGGAATGACAAAATAGGAAACAACATCACATTTGATAAAAATTAAATGAAATTGATAAATTAACACAGCCAATAGCTTTGTTCGCTGAGCGCGTTCGGAACATGTTCGAGACGTAATTTATATTGGACCAGATGTGTTGTATGATAATGGTAGGGAAATTATAGCGAGACATCGGATTGGTTCCTGAACTAGTTCGGGATTCGCTCAGCGAATAAAGCTAATATACAACTAAAATCTAATTTACTTTAATGTTTTCAGTTACTTCTGTTAGTCGTACATAAATTTTTTTGGCAATAAGTAGATTAAAATTTGATAAAAACTAAAAAAAATATATAGGTACAGTAGAACTCCAATTATCCGAATCAATTGGGACCGGACCCCATTCGGACAATCGAAAATTCGGATAATAGGATTTTTTTCGAAAAAGGGGTCTATTTTAATTAATTACTGTATGTTATGTTGAAAATTGGAAAAGAAAACTATTTTTAGAGAGAAAGAGCTTTTAATTATGTAATTTAATGAAAAGATAACACTTTACGCTGATTTACAAGAAATGATATGAATGTACATTAGTTCGGTATGTACGTACCGTACTGTAAATAAATTCATTGTTTCCGGAACATCTCGGTCAAAGTAAGCTGTTTGGCTGTCTTCATCCGTTTTCGGGCAGCCAAGTCGCGCATCCGCCTGACAGTGAGAAGTTCCATGTGGTCACACTCGGGCTGACACTCCATCCACTTCAACGCAGTTTCAAGACTGGCAAGTGCTTCGCTGGCTGATGGTCCCGGGTCTGCTTCAACTTTGACATTAAGGCTATCTTCTTCCTCGTTACTTTCTTCTCTCACACTTTCAAGAAGTTCATCATTTAGAATTTGAAACCCAGGATCTGACGAATCACACACCATCTCCTCTCCTATATCTTCAGCACTAACTTCTGAACATCCAGGAATTTTCAAAATAATATTTCTGAATCCCTCAAGTGATACGTCATCCTCATCTTCTTCTGCCTCTTCCCTTTCCTTTTCTTTCTCCTTTTCCTTCTCTTCTTCAGTTGATATGCCTTTCAACTTGTTCCACGCACTTCTTAATGTGACTTCCTTAGCCAAGCTCCAAGCTTCCGCCACCATGTAAGCGCAATCTTTCAAATTTATTCTTTTGTGGTTAGCCAACACACCTTCTTCGTCTTCGCCCTCTACCAAAAGTTTCCTTAATATTTACCTTCTGTAATGGCGTTTCATGGTTTCGATAACAGACTGGTCCATTGGTTGCAATAAGCTTGTGACGTTTGGCGGTAAAAAGATTGTTTTAAACAGGCCATTTTCTCTTTTTAACAATTCTTCGGTGGGATGAGTTGGTGCATTATCAACAATCAAAAGCACTTTACTGCCTTCTTTTCCAAGACATTTTTGGTGCTTTTTCACTTCTCAGATCTTTGCTTTTTCACAAAGGATCGAACCCGAAATTGGGTTTCCAAGAGAACGTTGCTGCAAAAACCACTTGAAAACGGCATCTTCTAAATCTTTGTTTGTTGCGGCCTTCATTGATTTTCTTGAAGAACTTCCATCTTCGTTTTCAATCACTGACACGAAGTTAACAAGAGTAGCTGTTCCTTTTAATGTCTGAAATCGTTAATTGTCCAACACCATACATCTCAGTTAACTGTTTACCCGTGACTCCTTTATCTGATTGGTCTATAATTTTTAGTTTATCCGCTAACGATAACACAACACGTTTTCTTTTAGAAGCCATGGTGAACGACAAAACGCAGTCACGGCGCCAAGGGGCCGCGCCGGGCCGACACCCTGGCACCGTACGACAGCCAATAGTAAAAATGTTATTTTTTTTTAAATGATCTTCATATTTTATATGTTTAGTATTGCGTTTCCTTCTTAATATTTTTTCTGAAATTTCAGAATCGATTCGGATAATCGGCGATTCGGATAGTCGGAGTTCGGATAATTGGAGTTCTACTGTACTTTGTATTTTCAATGTACAATTTTCAAACTGTATTTACATTAGTGATGGACATAATCAAGTTATTTTAATAATTGATTATCATTAATGGAGATGTTTTAATAATGTACTAAATTAGTAGTTAAAATTAGAAGGCCTAATTTAGTAGTTGAAATTAGTACTAGTAATTTAGTAGTTCAAATTAGTAGTACTAATTTAGTAGTAGAGTATGATCTCCTGATAGAGCAGCTTTTCTCAACCTTTTTACTCTTGCGGAACCCTTTAAATAGCGTTGGAACGTGGCGGACCCCCAACAAAAAATATACATGTCCTTTCCAAGGCATTTCCAGTATTTTTTGTGTATAGAAAAACGTGTAATGTATTTCAAATAACCAGATACAAGTCTGTAAAGAAACGCAGTTCAATGATGAATATTACTTACTGCTGTGGAATTAAAGTATTTTTCCTGTAAAATTTAAAAAATGCCCTGTCAAATTAAGGTGATACTGTGCTAATTTCACAGGGATATGTTTGTGGAATATGTGAATTCTGTAAAAACAATACAGAAATTTAGCTGGTATCCAATAACCAGCGAAGTTACAGTTAATTCTTCTTTTACAGTTTTTTTGGTACATTCATTACATTCATTTCCATTAACATTGCAGATATTTCTCTCTAGGTACAAACTTGTTTGTTCTTTTTAGTTCCTTCAAGTATTACCAAAGGAAGGGAGAAGAAAATACAAATCAAACATTGCGAAAACAAAGAATACAAAGAGTACCTTTTACAAATAATTAAATAAATAAATTCAGTATAAATTAAAAAAAAATCATATGGACAGACCTATTGATAACAAGTTAATATTCCTTAAGAAGTTAGATCCATTTAAAATACTGTTTTATTAATATTTTAGTATTTTTTAAGGTATTGAAAAAATAAATAAGTCCTTATGAAACATTTTAGTCAGAACAATAATTACGTTCTGAGAAAGTAAGTGTGGGAATAAACACCCAAGTAGAAGATATTTATACACACTAATTGTATCTATAACAGATGATCTGTACTTTCTCTTAAAGTTTGTTAAATAAGAAAAAGCTTGCTCATACATACACAATGTTGAAAATTAGACCGATACAAGGTAATTTATAACTCGAGGTGAAAATTAAATGCAAAAACATACCAAATTATAAATAAAAATATGTGAAGCACTTTTAAATTTGTTTCATTGTCAAAATTAGTGCTTACTTCAATTTAATTTAATTATTTTTTGTTTAATTAAATGCAGTCACGAAATTTGAAATTACGCTTTAGTTTCCTGTCTGCATAAGTTTTCGTCTATAATTGCAACTCACTCTGTATATTTGTTGATTTTGTATGATGGGGACCGACATAATTTTCATCATAGAAGCTCAGAACTTGTCTGGTGATAGGTTAGTTATCTTATATGGAATGTAAGATCATATTGAAATCCACCACCTACAACTCTTTTCTTTTCCTAAAGTACCATTATGAGCAGCAGATTAAAATTATAGGTTTATTTTGTCACACATTTGGAAAGGCAAAAATATTGAAATAAATAATGTTAGAGTTTGATGCCAGATTGTTGTTGTCGATGTGTTATTTTGTTTTTATGTAACCGATAATTGTAAGTAATATTGTCAATTGAAGTTAATGAATAATCTAGAATGTTGCTTGTTCGATGTAATATCGAAATATAACAGTGGTTTATTGGGTTAGAAGGGCTCCAAATCAAAATTATTCATGGATCGACCTTGTTTATAAATCCTATATTTCAAATAATAATCCCATGCTAAAATAATACATAAAAATAACACTGAATAATGTGCCCATGAACCGGCAACCGCCACTGCTATTTGTTACTATTTTTCCGTGGCAACAACTCGGTTCTTCTCCTAAAGTACCTACCATTATGAGCAGCAGATTCTAATTATAGGTTTATTTTGTCACACATTTGGAAAGGCAAAAATATTGAAAACAAATAATGTTAGAGTTTGACCAGATTGCCAGATTGTTGGTTTCTAGAGGTTATTTTGTTCTTATGTAACAGATAATTGTAAGTAAAATTGTCAATTGAAGTTAGGAAAAATGTTGCCCGTTTGATGTAATATTGAAATAACAATGGTTTATTGGGTTAGAAGGGCTCCAAATCAAAATTATTCATGGATTGACCTTGTTTATTAGTCCAATATTTGAAATAATAATCCCATGCTAAAATAATACATAAAAATAACACTGAATAATGTGCCCATGAACCGGCGATTGTCACCGCTATTTGTTACTATTTTTCCGCGGGAACCCCAGATGACAACTCGCGAGGTTCATTATGGACTTATTTGATTTTATTTCCTGAGAAAGTTATAGCCCAGCTGTTTGAAATAGCAACAGAACGGAATTTTAAATGGCGATATAAAGCATTTTACACAGAATTAAATTTAAATTCTAAAAAAAATAATTATAAAAAAATTGATTAATTTTAAAAAATTTGAAAAAAAAGGACAAGTAGGTCTATGTGAAAACTGTTACTCATCAGTATAACATTTATGGCATAAAAAGATTCTCTGAAAAAACTGGGACACTCTTATTTATTAAAATAAACTGTCCTATGAGAAGTGAATATGTACAATATTCTACATATTGAAAAATTGCTTTTTTAATCAAATATCTCATGATTTTTACATAATTATTATTAAGATAAGATAAGATAAGATAAATTTATTTAGTTCGCAAAGAAAAAATATACAATATGTAGAACAACGTCAATAAGTGTGGTTGCATTCAATTATAGTAGTCTGCAACAGAATATATAGTCTTGTCTATTAGATGTTCTTCCATCTTCCTCTTGAATATATGGTAAGGTTGCTGTCGTATCGAAGGCGGTATGTTGTTGTACAACTTCATTGGTTGAATCCAAGTGCTCCTGTGGATTCTCTGTTTGGTAGATTGAGGTATCCTAAGCTGGCCTACCTCGCACGTTCGGGTTGAGTAATTGTGATCTGCTTCATGTTGTTGGAAGAACTCAGTGTAGTGCTTTTTAAGGAAACAGCAGGATTCATGGATGTACATTGCTGGAACACTAAGTAACTTTTTTTCCTTAAAAATTAGCCTACAACTATCCCTACTTTGTAATTTATAGATAGCTCTTATGCATGCTTTTTGTAGTCTTAGAATTCTAGGTACCTCAACACCTGCGCCCCAGAACATTATCCCATATCGTATCCTGGAGCAGACCATCCCGTGATAGGCCATCAAAGCAGCATCCTCGCCAATCGTCCAGGATATCTTGCGAATTGCATAGGCGGCCGATGAAAGCACACCGGCAAGTTTTGATATGTGAGGACCCCAGCTGAAGGCTGGGTCTACAACTAATCCCAGGAATACCGCCTCGGGGGATGATATAAGTTCTTTCTGTTCATGAGATACCACTACCGGTTCCTCTCTTCTGATATTAAACTTCATTATCTTTGTTTTGTCAACGTTTAGTTTTAGCTTGTGTTGGCTGAACCATTGCCCGCAGTCCGTCAGAGTGGATGAGATGTCCTCCAGCATCGCGTTCACATCAGCCGCATGCACCACCACAGAAGTGTCATCAGCGTACATGCTCATGTCATTCTTCAGGATTGATGGAAGGTCGTTAGTATACAGCGTATAGAGAATTCCACCGAGAACGGAGCCCTGAGGAACTCCTCTCTCCACGTCCAGCCAATCTGAGTACACCCGAGATCCTTGATCCATGACCAATGTCCTTTGTTGTCTGTTCTCGAGGTAGGACTTGATCACACACAATACTCTGCCACGAAACCCCATCTCTTCTAGCTTCTCTACTAATATCTTGTGATCAACACTGTCGAACGCTTTGGACAGGTCCATGAAGACAGCTCCAACACATGCCCCTGCATTCATTTGTTGCAGTATACTCGACAGTATCAAATAAATGGCACGCGTGGTGGACCTACCCTCGATGTACGCATTTTGCTCCGCCGCCATAAGGTCAAAGTCCTGTATAAAGGATATCATCCGGCTGAGTATTACCTTCTCGAAGATCTTTGCCAGTACAGACGATAGGGCAATTGGGCGGTAATTTGAATTATCTGATTTGTCTCCTTTCTTATAAACAGGTATTATGTTTACTTTTTTTAGCTGAATTGGGAAAACTCCCAACTCAAATGCTTTGTTGATGAGAATCGACAGAGGCTCCATGAGTATTGGCGCACAAAACTTCATCAATCGAACAGGAATCCCATCCGGACCAGTGGCAGCTGTATTTCTTAAACCATTTATAATATTATATATCTCAACCGGTTCAGTGTCCCTTAAGGCCATAGTGTAGTTGTTTTTATTTGTTTTGTACTTCCCATCGGTCCCTGCTTTTACATTTGTACACGCCTCTATGTAAAATAAATTCATTCTATTAGCAACCGTTTTTAAATTCTCGCCTGGATAATGCTTTAACTGTGTTGCGTCAAAGGTATTTTTTGTTTTGCCTGTTATTCTACTCACGATATTCCAGGTGGTCTTGCAGACATTGGATGATCTTCTGAGCTGATCAGTATATGAGTCGGTCTTTGATCTTGATATCTCAGCCTTGTACTCCGCTAGGAAGGATTTGTAAGTTTCTACAGGCAGCCTCTCTTTTTTCATACCGTAGTATAACTGTCTTTTTACTCTGCTCAACATTTTGATTCTCTCATTGACCCACGATTGCTTTTCTATCATTGTATTTCTCGGTAATTCAGGAGCATGTCTGTTTAAGGAGTGTTGAACCACCTGAATGAAGGCCTCCACAGAAGCATTTATGTCGTCATGCGTTACCAGCCTCACCCAGTCTACTTTCATCAAATCATCCTGTATTGTTCTTAATGCTTTCGTGTTGAGATTTCTTGTGAGGGTCAAGTTGTTTCGAGTCCGGTCCTCTGTTTTGCTGTTGAAAGTGATTTTCTGGCCCAAGTGGTCTGAAAGTGCCGTGACTATCACACTTGCTTTGCAATCCTCGCAGTCAGTGAAGATGTTGTCTATCAACGTTGCCCTTCCATTCATCCCCAATCTGGTTGGTTCCGTGATTTTTGGTTCTAAATCAAACATTGCTAGAAGATCAGCAAGTTGCGTGGCATTTCTATCCTCAGTGTTCAGGAGATTCACATTAAAGTCCCCACATATGAATATATTATTATAACTAATTATTGCTTGAGTTTGAATAAATATATTATTATTATTATTATTACTACATACTTATGCAATTTTAAACTGATATCTACAAACTGGTTTTTAGACAGCTTTTTAAAAATCTGAAAAACTCCCTAGCCATGACCATATTTAAAAAGACTTAACGTTTTTTGTTTTTTAAAAACTATCTCTGAAACCAATAATAATTCTTCTTTTTGTAGGAGTCCATTTTGAAAGTCCGATATACAGGCACCCTGCGGAAGATGACGATCCGAAGACGAGGTTCTACAGAAGCCGAGAGTACAGGCACAGACCACCGGCTCCGTCGGGTCGTCAGACCGTGTATGATTATGACGAGTGGTCGAGAGCGCACTACGGCGCAACCTTCGCCCGCGACATGGAACGTAAGAAACGCGCCGAATTCTTCCGAAACATGGCGACCAGGGAAGAGAACGAGAAGAAAGTGGAACGTATTGTGTTTCCGTTTGTAATTCTCACGATCATATTAATTTTCATGATGAAGGAGGACTACGACGTTGATAGGACGATCTACGACATGAAGAAGACGCCTAAGGCGCAATAGTCAAAATACGGTTTTAGTAAAATTTAAAAAATATTCAAATTTCAGTTAACATTTTTTAGCGTGAGGTAAAGTTCGGTTTTATCTACTTTTTGGAGTCGTCGGGTTTTTCGACTGTGATCCGTTTTAGCCCGCCTTTTGGGGGTAATATATTACTTGTTTTTAGCTGTATTGCGAAGGTTTTACGTACGTTCCTTTGGTGGAACGGTGTATTGGTGATTAGAAACTGTGAGCAGGTATGAAATTGTATTGTCTATATTGAATTTTCGTGTATTTTTTTTCAATTGTTAAATATATTTATTTTTCGAAAAAAAAATGGTAGTGATGTTTTTGTTGGTGATTGTTAATATTTATTTATTTCACCTCTAAAAAAGTCAACATAAGAAATAAATATACAATAAACAGTAGACAGTAACACAGATCGGGATATAATTACGATAACAAGCACAAAACAGCTAATTGTCTGGTAAATAATCAGTTTTTTGTACACACTAAGTAGTTTCACAGGCAAAAATAATGCACAAAAGTTCAAAACACAGTTTTAAGCAATCTTTTGAGCGCACTGCAATCACTAGAACACTTCACTTGTGGCATTTTGTCACACTGTTTGAAAGGCACTGGGGCTGATGGATATATTCATCTGTTCTGGTTTCATATTGGTCAACAGGGTTGCCAGATTAATCTCATAAGAATGTCGGAGATGATGGGGGGAGGTATAGTCGACAAGATTACAATAAGAGATATTTTAAAATAAATAATTATAAAATCTCAAAAATTTATTTTTACAATCAAAGTATAAAAAAACTGATGTATGTAGGTCCAATGAGATTCTGTGATTAAAAAATTCAGGTCTTTTTACGTCGCATGTGCCAAACCCAAACAGGTCATTCTAAGTATACAACTTTGTGATTTTGGCAAAGAAATCTATCGTAAACGCCTATGCTCTTTCCAATCACAAAATCCACGTATCCAGAATTAAAAATATTTTACACATTTTGATTGTTTGGGGAATTTTCTTTAAAAACAGCAAAGTTTGGAAACATGAGAAAATCTGTGAGATGGTTTGATATCTAAAAAAATCCATGAATAAGTCAATTTTTAACTATCAGAATACACATTTTTATGCAACCCTATATATTTTATACATTTTATGGCAGTAAGAAATTTTTTTTAGAAAAACACTTAAAAATTGCAGAATATTGATAACTCTGGGCAACATGGAGTTTGTAAATAGAGATTACAATGCCATTACAGTTGTAATGGAGCGATACAGCAATTACAGCGATTCTTGTGATGTGCGGGCTCTTTCAGAAACAACAAAAACGCAATGACGCAATGACAAAGACGCGATACTAAACTTTCAAGCCAGGATTCACATTCAGCACAAAGCTAATTTTCAACTGTATTACAATTTATAATTTCTACAGATCTATACAATTTCTATGCTGTCATTCATCCAATAGTTGCCATTTATAAAATATGTCAATGTTGTCATAATTCAAGAAGAATTGAAGGTAGGAACTTCAGTTTACGATAAATGTGTATTTTGATAATTAAAAATCGATATGTACAATAATTTTTTTTAAATTAAGCCGTTTACTTGAACAATACGTTGATATATGACAAATTCAACAAAAATTTATGTCTGCGTCTGTATATCGTCGAGTTAAAAGTTAGTCACTAACTAACATCTCAAATAATTACGAAACCTGACTTTAATGACAATAAATATAATGATATTTTCCAGAGAATGGTTTTTAGAGAACTTAGATCACTTTTGATTGATCGCATCCACGTTTATAAGTATTTGGCTACAATTAATTCGTGTTTCAATCAAATGTAACATAGTGTTAGTTAGTAACTTTTACCTTTAAGCCGGCAATATATTATTTACAAGAATGTAAACCTACTCTCTTCATATTTGATTTTTCCGGAGATGTTTGAATGCCTGCCGGAGACCTGAGATTAACCTCAAATGCCGCAGACTCCGGCGCAATGCCGGAGACCTGGCTAACCTGTTGGTCAATGATGTCTTTATTTAGACGAAATGCACTGTTGCTTTTTTGCACTTCTTTAACCTTGTGTAGGGGTTGACTATTATACAAGATTTGCGTGTCAGAAAGTATTTTGTTTTTATGAGAAAGTTTCATATACACTGTTCCTTCGGTGTTTAATATCAGATTGTTGCTAGTTGTCCATTGATGTAGTTTTTTTAGGTCATTTCTGATATTCTTGTGAACGTTGTCTTCATTTTTCCCAGTATACAGAAGTGCAGTATCATATGAATTAGTTAAAAAGACTACTTCTCTTTGTATATATAGTTATTTAATAAATAAATTGTTCTGATTTGAACAACTGAAGGTTTTTGGTCAAATATCTTATAGCCTATTTCAAAGTGTACTCACCTAATCTATTAATTTATAAAGATTGTAATAATGTGATTCCTGTTTTATTTTATGATAAATGATTACCACACAACAACTTTCTTATGCGACTCAATGCCGGTCTTAATTTTTCTATATTTAATATTCTCACGAATGTGTTATTTATAAGTTGGACCATACGTTATTTGGCCAAAAATTATTAAGAACCCTATAAACTAGAAGCTCCAAAGTAAACCTTCATGTTGTGCTTGTTTTTTTGTTCACTTGAGAAAGTTTTGTACAGTTTCTGTTTAGCCCTGATTTGAATTCAGTGCAAACAAATCTATCAAAAATAGTCTAGAAAGTTGCATATTGTCAGGGTCTTGAAATTTTTTATTCTGGTCTACAAATAAAGCTTAAAACAATTGGCATCAACTTTAATCATACAAACATATAGTCGTGTGAAGTATAAGGGTTTTTTACAACCAAATAAGTTTTGTATGTAATTTATTATTTAGTTAGAACTCAGTTTTTACTTGTAGCTACATAAAAACCCTTCCAGTGGAAAAATTTCTAAAAAATTAATAATTACATTTCGGTGCTCTTAAATCTAACTTACTATAAGAACAAAACGCACTTTTTCCTACATACAAATCTATATTTTTGTAAGAAAATCTAACACCATGTTTTCAAATACGCACTAATGGTATTTGATCGCAAAATAAATTAACAAGTAAGGAAGATGTAAACCCAACATCGTCAATGCGTAAAATCCATTATGTCATTTGATTCACTTGCACTTGAAGTAGATCCCTTATAAAAAGAAAATTTTTGGATATAAATGAAAATAAACGACAATAATTATAATAATAGCAATAGCAAACCTTATCTGATTCGATATCACTCAGCGTCTCTCCGAAGATAGATAATTCTATAAAAAATTATGTGAGTAATACGAAAATAATAAGTGTTAAGCATAGAGGTTGTATCTATGTTTGTCAAAAGTTGCAAAATGTTGAGTTTAAGAATGTGTTGTCAAGGATTAAAGCACTCTCATATGCTTGTTTTTTTCAATAATATGCTAATCTAATAACTCTTTTTAAAAAATCATGGTTTTTAGATAGGACTTCTATGCTTAACAGCAGTATGTATAATGGACCAGAATTTTTATTGCTTAAAAAAAGTAATTTTCTATATAGAGTTTTGGATGTCCTAAAAATGTCACACCCAGAGTCAGAATATATCAGAATTTAGTATCAGTTTTTTACAATTAAACGTAAAATGTCATAGGAAAAAGATGTTTTAAATTTAATTTAATGCTCAAATATAGAATTTTAATATTTCATCAAAAAAGCTAAAATCAGTAAATACTTTTTACTTTTGTCCGATACAAATTAAAGAAAAAATAAAAATTCTTTGAACATAATCTTGTAGTAGTTTGAGTGTAATTCCTGATTTCAAATCTCTATTATTTAATTTATTTCTAATCACGTTTCACAGTATTGATATTCCTATGTAATACATTCGAATGTGATATTTGAGCATAAATTCACACCTACAATGGGGTATTCCGGTGTTTTTGAAATTGTCACTTTTTACAAAGTATGGGTGCTACTGTTTGCTACTTCACAAGTAAAATATCAAATATTGTTTTAAATTAAGAGAAATCGTTGTTTGAAGTTTGAATTAGGATTGGTCTTTGTGACGTCACAAAGACCGCTCAAAGTCAGCGACTTGACAACGTTGCTATATCTAGGGTGCACGTAGTAAATTTTTGTCTTCTGTTATGTCAACGTTTAGAATCGCTCGTTTGTTGACACCTGCTTTGGTTATTGAGGTTATATCAAACACTTGTTCAAAATGTATAAACTCCAACGCCGACATTGTTCTGTGCCGGGCTATAACAGCAGTAGAACAGTAACTTCTGATAAGATTTTCTTTACATTGCCGACTAGCGAGATGAGAGTTGTTTGGCTTCAAGTTTCAATGATCAAATCATCTCTCAAAAAAGGTACCTTTATTCGTTGTCAAACAACAGGGTCGCCAACCGTCAACTTGGCCGATCAGCTGTTCGAGAGCTGTCCGCTGTTGCCACCGCTACTAGGGATCGGTAATCATCGTGTATTTCCGAGGGTGGTCGGTGAATTCAAACGAAATGCACTTTTAATTGCAATTATCTTATAGAAAAACTAAATCAAAAAGCTCATAGCTTAACTATATGAATCCTCATAAATTGTACAATAGGTTAAACCGAATATCTGCTTAAATTTTGACATGACCGGAATACCCTATTACTATTCCCTAAGGAATTTTTTTATTTAAATGTGCAAAATGTACGTTTTGACCAGGAGACTTAGGGTTTCGGGTTTTCGCCAAAAATCTCCGGGTTATGGTAAGGCAGTCCAAATGGCAAAACATGTCACTTAAAAGTATAACTAAACATGAATATACGGACATACCGTAATGATGAAATAATCAATGTATAGAAACTGGTGATATGCAGGCGGGATGTAAATATTTAAATAAATTAAAAATTTTGGCTGTAATTTTTAATTTATTTCAAAATTTACATCCTGCTTATATATCATACAGTTTTCCATATCTTTTTCTCCTTAGCATTAGTGGTGCAATCTTTAAAGTATTCTAGATCTAAAAAATAATTTGATCGTAGATCTTAAATACAGGTTGGTCGTCTTTTTTCTTGTTTATTTGAATTGATACAACGGTTAAATTCGGGCAAATGCATTTGTATTGCTGATCAATGCAATTTTACTTTTATTCCAGAAGTCAACTAAAAACTACATTTTGAACTTTTGTTTCTTGAATGTACGTACTTTTGTCTACAAATGCACTCTACTTGTATGCGTCGATATGAAACACAACCAGTTCCCAAAAATGGGTTTTTGCATATTATTTTATCTTATTACGCAGGTTTTGAGAATGATTTTCATTCACATCATATGAATTTTACAAACCAAATAAAAGTCATGTTGTTTGTCACATTAGAAAATAAAACGTTTTGGTGTATTGCAGTGTGGGTTTGAGAATACTCGACATTGTTCAAGCATTTTTGTGTCTCACAAGAAAAACAAACCATTTCAATGGTTTTTTTAGATTTAAACAAAAATCTCAATAACGTCACATTTTTTATAAAAAAGGTCTGTTTTTTTTTTTGGCACTGCATTCTTTATGTAGGCTGATACGTAATGTTGAACCTTGGAACTCCAATGCAATGAAGAGAGTAACTATAGTGACTACTTAGACCATCTATAACTAGACGGAGTACGGCCTATCCCAATGCATTGGCTTGTTGTGGCCCAACATACCTTGTCAATAATAGGTATGTTCGATTGCTGGCCGCGATCTTTTACAACTGAGCGCGTTCTGTTCTTTTTGATCGCAAATTTGAAATACTTGCTTCCTATTGGTGGAATCAGTTTGGCTCAGACGTCAAACGAGCAATCGAACTGCACTTTAGCCAAGTGAGCGCTAATCAGATTGAACAGAACTAAGCGCGGCCAGCAATCGAACACTACTAAGAGTAGTGTTCGATTGCTGGCCGCGCTTAGTTCTGTTCAATCTGATTCGCGCTCAGTTGGCTAAAGTGCAGTTCGATTGCTCGTTTGACGTCTGAGCAAAACTGATTCCACCAATAGGAAGCAAGTATTTCAAATTTGCGATCAAAAAGAACAGAACGCGCTCAGTTGAAAAAGATCGCGGCCAGCAATCGAACATACCTAAGGTCGAATTTCGTGTAGATTCTCGTGCACATTGTTCGCGCATGCGCACAGATGCTAGATACCGCCATTATTTTGAACATATGTTTACATCGAGGTTATGAGTTTGTTTACCTATGTAGATGCGTGACTGCTAGATGGTACCTTGGATGGTTAAGAGGTAACAATGAGGCGAAACTGCTGCTTTTGTAAAAAGGCAGCATCAAAAAATATAACGTGTCACAGGTATGACCTTTATTACCGCAATACAGTAATATTAAATTATAACATATACCTTCTCGTAGATTTCCAACAGTTCAAGACTCAAAACAAGCTCGGATTGAAGCTATACCTATAAAAACCGGAGTTTTAAAACAACCGTGTTGTGTTCAAGACACTTTTCTAATAGCGATTATAAACTGGGAAAAGACGGAAGACCATAACTCTCCCGTAGTGCGGTGCCAAGTATTTTTGTTATGAGTGATCTACCAAATGAAAATACGGACACAGATAGTATGAGCGATGCAGTTGTAGCAGACACTAGTGGACACACAGAGTCAACAATCACTGCCACGGCTACGAGCTTTGAAAGTGCCACACAGCGCAACACCAACGGAACATCCTTCAGCACTGCCAAGAAAAAGGAGAAAATTTATGTAATATGTAACTTTGTTTTAGGTATATTTTAACGTTATTTTATTGTAGCTACAATCCTCGATATATGGGTGACGTACATACTTCAGACTTATCTTCGTCTCCTCAAGCACGGGCAGTTTTAGCATTAGCAAGAACTACCATAAGCAAGAAAATTGCTCGAATCCGCCAATTGTCTCGTTACAACATGCGATTAAGACAAAAAGTGTGTAATTTATCAACATTAATGGAGCATATTATTTGTGTAAAACCATGTTATTAGAATCAGAAAAAAGAGTACGTAGTTCTTACACCAAGACCATTTTGTTTAAAAACCAGTGGTTAAATTATGTTCAAATAAAATATTTTCCTATTATAAGTTGTATTTTGCTTGTAGGTTATTACCCATATTCCTATTAAAGAAAATAAACAAATCGTGTATAGTACAACCAACTTAAACTTGATTCGACAGCGGTGCGCAGAGCGTAAATATAATGAGTACGTGACGTGAGTACTGCGCAACGCTCTCGTTGCAACTACTCGCTGGTCAAGCTATACAGACAAATAAAATCTTACACGCAAGAATACATTTTGTCCAAACCTATAAAAAAATGGATTCTGTTGTTACTATATAAATATATAATTGCTCTTGGATGGTTTAATTGCTTTTTTAACAAATGTCACAATTATAACAGGTACTACAAATGTATGTACATTCAAAAACAGAAAAGGATTTTTATTTTGTGACGTTACCTTTCACGCCATACGCGACTACCTAATTCAAATTTGACATATAGCCGCCAGTTTAATCTGACCGCTCATTGGTGCGTTACATTGGGAACGAGAAAACATACGACTTTCGACCTTATTATCTTTGGCCACAAACAAAGCCCGTCACGCTCCCTCTAGTCATATAAGCTCGATGAGTGACTACATGAAGTGTTGTGTCATTACTGTTAAACTCAGGCCAAAATATCCAAGTGTCATCTTAAAAAAAAAAAATGGCATACACAAATTCACAGAATTGTCAGATGATTTCTACAAAGCTATAAATCTTCAAAGTTCAAGTTTTCATGACACAACTTAAATAATTCTATGAAGTGCAATTAATTTTTTAGGGAAGCTAAAGTTATGTTAACCTAGATTTTTTAAATATTTAGGTAAATTTTCTCCAAAATAAGACGTTATAAAGGCTCGTCTAAAAAAAATTTAAAAAATAATCTACGAGAAAAAAAAGCTATTAAAATTACCGAAATTAATGGGTCATGATCAACGCAATGTTGGCAACCCTAAGGTTAAATAAAAATTCTGACTGCGGCTATAGACCATTTAGCAGCCAAAACACTAAAGAATAACTTTTTCTGAAATTAAAATTTAAGTATCTATCTAAGAACAGAGTATATAAATTTTTACCTGAAACCTCTATAGGAGGTGGCTCTGGCGCCACAGGTTTATCGTCATAAATGAATTCAAACCTAGTGGAAACCTTAAAGAAATTATGCATAAGTAAATTATTTGAAAATACAAAACATGCAGATAATTGTTAAATTAACAATACTACCAAAAAATCAACGTACAGCTTCATTGTCCATCCGGAGGAGTAACATCACCTCCTTCTCAACATCGGCAGCTGCCTCCAAGTCGTCCTTGTTGTGCAACGTCTTTCTAAACCGAAACTTCCTAACGTTTTTCATCGAAGGGGCTATACCGTGCGGATGCTGATATGACTTCTTAATCACAGCTTTATCAATTTTATTCTCCTTATCTTCTTCCACCCTTGCAAATTCACCCTTCTGACAAATTAGCATCTGACAGAGATCAGCAGTCTTGAAAACGTGGACTTTGTCTATAGTCTTTACGGACTCAATAATTGTAGGCAAATCGACCAGTTTCGAGTTGAAAATTTTCTTATTTACCCTTACTGTGCCAAACCTTAGGTTATTCTCGAATGTTATAGCGAGGTATTTCTTAATTTTCTTCGGTTTCTTGCGTAAAACTTTGTGTATGAACTTTGCGTCTTCCTGTATTCAAAAGTGTGAGATAAATGTGATTTATGTGTTCGAAATACTAACCAAAGGTAAGCGTAGGATAAACTGGTCTTCTAGCTCGCATTTCATCGCTTCTAATACGTTAATTACTATCTCCATAATTGTTATAAGAACATTAAACGGGATGATCCGTTCGAGTTTTTGATAGTTTTGAAGTGATTTTGAATAATTGTAATTACGCGTGTACACGCAAGGTGGCGTAAATTCTAAATGCAGGTCTACCAATATACATATATAATATAAAATAAATATTCTTTTTACACAAAAATTTATGATAGTGCACTTAATTAGAGTTATTATTTATTATACGCACGCATTACAATTAATTCTTATCTAATATCTAACAATCCTAAAATACACTACGCTAAAAATATTAGTTTCAACATTTGATGTCGGTTTACATTGGTAGCACTGCGTGTTTTGATTCCTCTCGATGACAGCTGTCAACTAAATTAGAAAAATAGTAGATGTCATCCGCCAAAGTTATTTTCGAAATAAATTGATTTAAACCGTCAAAAATGGCATTTGCCGCGTTGCAGGCGGATTGTAAGAACATGATAGCCCAAATAAGGTACTTGAATAACGACGAATTGGACCAAATACTGAACGACAATGGGAAAACTGATGCCCTAATGAATAGTTTAGATCAGGTTTGTTCTGTGACTCATTATTCTTAAATTAATAATAGTAATTTGCTACTAGATCAAACAATAAGCATTGTGTTGCGTTTACAATGCCGACTTCTGTGTCTTTTTTTAGAATTACTTGAAAGATATTGAGATGGAAAAAGAGTCGTTGATTGAAAAGAATAAAACGCTAGCAGAGGAAAACCTAGCGAGAGAGCCGCAGCTAGTTGAAGGCAGGGAAGCCGTGGAGAATAAGTCTCAAGAAGGAGAAGAGTTATCAAATAGGGTGAAAGCGAAATATGAACAGATACGTAAGTACATAGATCATTTATTATGATTTTCAGGCTGGAAAATTGAGTATAGTTGTTGTAAGTGTAGTTATTACAGTTAGCTTAAGGTTTTTCTTGACTTGGCGTGTTGAATAAACAATAGAAACGTTTTTAATAAACTGGATTATAGATCGTAAATGAAGCCTTCCAAACAAGCAGTTTTTTAAAGAAATAAATAATGAGTGGTATTTCTATTGCATAATATTGAGCATTATTATTTAATTTATGTTCCAGTTCTTATGACAACTAAACTTGTGTAGAAATAGTTTTGAAATTAAATTTAAAATTGTCCCATACTTTGTTTCTTTAACAATTGACATTTTTAACTGACCTAACTATGGATATGATCTGACAGTTCTAAATTTAACACTTGCTAGGAAAATTGGTAAAATCCCCCCAAACAGTATAATAAACAAACGTACTTACTAGGGTTTCGAAAAGTTGTCGCGACGATCATTTGAATAGAGCGGGGGTACATTTTTGTTCATCAATTAACTAAATAAAACTTTTGAATGTTTTATTATGTTTTCTATGACAAAACATTTGATAGTAAACTATTTTTTCTAAAAAATTGATGTTCTAGAACTCCATACACCAATAACCATATTTAATATTGATATTCCTAAATGTAGATTTGTTTTTCGATTGGAAAGACACATCACAGATTGCATTATCCAATTAAGAATATCGAAAAAGCAGAAGTTTGAAGAACTTAGTTTTATATTGTAAGATTAGCTTTAAGATTGTTTTTGTTTGATTCGAACAAAAACATCAGATATTGTTATTGAAATTAACAAACTTTTTTTCTTAGTAAAAATATGCAAAATTGCTGCATTTTTATATTTTGTTGGGTTAATGGTAAATGTTGCTATCTAACATCTCAAACTACCCAGAAAATCAAACTTTAAAAAGGAAGTCTAACAAGTACAATTATATTACTTTCCATAGATCTCTTGTATATGTTCTCTGACACACAACTGATATCACTTAATTGTAAACACTTTTTAGATCTTGAATGTGTTCTGTACACAACCACTAAGCGAAAAAATCCACAACGCAAAAAACAATGATAATTTTGTATTTTAGGACAACAAGGTGGCGATTTGTCTCCAGAGACAGCCCTGGCACTCCTACAGACGGCAGCAAGCGAAATCGAAGAGGAATCGGAGAAAACAGCTCAAAACTTTTTAAGTGGTGACCTAGAGCTAGACCAGTTTATGGACTCATTCCTGATCACGCGTAAATTACTACACCTGAGACAGTTGAAGGCCGAGAAACTGATGAAGATTGTCTCTCGAGATCCGCTGGCAAATTCAAATTACATGAACACGCCCCCGTTGTCGATCAACACAAACTATTTTCCGGGTGTGCCCCAAAACCCCATGCCGACTATGGTGCCTTACCCCACCGGGGCATTTAACATGCCCATGCCTCAAGGGAACTTCTACCCCAACAATTTCTAGTTTTTCGTTAGTAGTTCGCGACTGTTAATTTATTAGGTTAAGCGCAACTTAAGTGATGAGACGTTACACACATAGATTTTATTGGTACGTTTTAACGCAACATTGAGATAATATTATATAAAAGATGCTCGAGAAATCTATTGAAATGTATATATTTAGTGTTTTGCGTGTACGAGTATATTATATAGCAATTAAAAGATTGTTTTTTATGAAGGTGTTTGCGTTTTCTTTTCATTAGTGGTAATACGTGACTGCATGAGAATTATACAGGGTGTAGATGAATCTACTAACTAGAGGAAACTTCTAGATCCAGGGAGATCACAGTAACCTAAGTTTTAAGTAATTTTCTACAAGTAAACAAAATCACAATTTGTTACAATTTGATTGATTATATTATCACATAACATTCCTCTTTCTGGCTGTTTATTCCCTATGGTTTTGTCCATAACATTTTACATTTCTTATTTGAGGTTTATTTTGGTGTACAAAAGTACAGTTGAGAATGTGATTTTTCGATTTATTGTTTGATCCGAGTCTCTATTCTGTTTTCCGTATAAAACTGCTAAAATCAGTAAGTATGTAGTTCGTCAGATTTTCAAAAACGAAAAAAAATAAAAATATATATAAATGGAAAATTGATCTTCCTTACTTTGATATAATACTTTTAAGATTCTGTGAATAAATATCTGAGCAAAACCCATTGTTACAATTTCAAAATGCCAAAGATAGAGACAGAAGTTTTAAATATGTATCTAGAACCAAGGTTCAAATCCAGGTTGTGGCCGAAATTTTTAATTTAATTTAAGCTTTCATACTTTCTTTATTTCTCAATGATATTTACATATTTTATTTATACAGGCGGAGGCTGTAAAGGTATTAAAAATGATATAACATGTGCATATTTGGAATTAATATTAGGAGTAAATAATAAAAAAAAAATGCGTAGAAAACATTTGCACAACCTGTATAGCTAATTCTTTTCAGTAGAACCAGTTTTTTTGGGTATGAACTAAGATTCTGTCTCTATTAAACAACTGAAAAGAACGAAAATACCACTTATTTATTTTTTGAACAGGTACCATTATTAAGAAGTGTGCTCTTTGTAGTACTGGCAACTAAGAAAAAATAGCGAAAAAAATTCATGTGCAAGCCAATTTTGGCAGAGTTGTAGGGGAAGGTGTCCTGGACAACATACTGAAACTACCGATGGGTGAGGGTGAAGCTAAGGTGGCGGGGAGGTTTTTAAATGTCCCGTTTTTCGTTAAAATTTATATTATATTATTAATAATTAACAGGATAAATACTTAAGGAGATATGGAAGGGGGGGGGGGGGGGAAATGGAAGTTTTAACAAATCTGTTATTGTTAAAAATCAAGTTTTAATAATAAATGACCTTCCCCTACAACTATGCCAAAATTTGTACATGAATTTTTTCCGCTATTTGTTCTTTACTGGTATTTATTGCTTGGACTATTGAAGCACTTATAATAAATAAATATTTGTTTGGAGTTCAGATAGGTCAAATCAATCATCCTGCATATGCGTACCTGTTCATAAATCATTTGCCACTATTTTCGAAACGATTTGCTTTGTGCGTTTTTTTTTGTAGGATAAAATCATCCATACTTACTTTATTTAAGTCTTTTGATAACTAAAGCTTGATTGATGCTTGTTTGGGAGTTCAGACAGGTCAAATCAATCATCCTGCATATACGTACCTGTTCATAAATCATTTGCCACTATTTTCGAAAAGATTTGCTTTGCACGTTTTTTTTGTAAGATAAAATCATCCATACTTACTTTATTTAGGGCCGATATATATATTCACCTATCGTCAAAGTTGTCGTTAGCCAACGAACAGATTACGCTAACGTTCACGTTAAAAATGATTCTGTCTTTTCACCGATCTGTAAGTTATCGTCAGGTAACGAGGAAATCATCATTCATCGCTAATGAATGTTTTTTGGCAGTATAGTATCAAAAGTCGGTAAAAAAGGTGTACTAAATCAACACTTGGACCATAACTTGGACTAATTGCCGCTAGATGCTAGAATGTGCAAAGGGCTGCGCGGCTGGATGAGGTATGGGCGCAGCCATGTTGGTGCATTGTTGTGTTTACGGCTACAACTCAGTAGCGGCGCGTTCGTGCCATGGGCGTATCACATGTAGGGGCATAACAAAATTAAAGAAATAAATAGGAAGTGAGGAAGTCAAACATTATATTATTGTACTAACGCATTAAATGTTAGTTGATTGACTTGATTATTTTTGTTTTCATTCGTATTGGAGCAAGTAATGCAACGCATGATATACCTAAATTAGGACACCGTACTTTCCGATCGGACTGTATAAGTCACCCCTCTTCCAAAACAACAACACTCTATCTCTCTTGCGCTCCCCACAATATGTAAACAAAGACAAGCGTCTCTCTCGCACCGGCTACATTAGGTGGGGGTCCACATGGGGTCCGCTGTGATTCCACAAAATCGTATGCGCAGTAGGTTCCTACGCGTTCTAGTAGTTATATGATTTGTGTTCGAACCTCTCGAACCTATTTCTAGCCGCATCAATTAAAAAAGTCACAAACAAAATATAAAAAATTAGTATGAAAGTCGAATTCAGCAAAATAACTAAATAATGACTTCAATTAATACAGTGTCACGTACGTACTTAATATTTGTCAGTTTGACTTTTTGTTTGACATTCAGCTCATGCTCTGTGATTGGTTCAAAGTGTTCGTCAACAGTTTACCGGCAGGTTCATTTGATCGCTAAATAAATTCGTTCGTTAAGCGTATTAATCCGGTCGGTAACGTTAACGACAGGCGAATAGACACCTTTTTACCATTTATCTTGTCGTTTAGATCATAGTATGGTTTAGATTTTAGATGACGAACAGTTTCACGATAGGTGAATATATCGGCCCTAAAGTCTCTTGATAAGTAAAGCGTCAATCAAATTTTTACGAAATCCAATGAGGAAGGTTAAAACTATTTCAAAATATAAAAGAGTTTATTGTATTCAATTCATAAATACAAGAGAAATTTTAATGTCAACAGAAAAAATATTGTACACCAATACAAATTGATATCTCCTCAAATCAGGAAGTAAGTCACATCACACAGCCCAAATTATTTACAGAACAGGTGGACAGAAACAAAAAAATTTAAATTGTGTCACCAATTCCTGCACCTGTGTCATCCCTCGGTGTTAATACATTTGAATCTTCAAACAGTCGCAGATAAATAAAACACAAAATTTATCTTAAGATATATTTTCTGTAATAAAACAGCTTATGATCTAACTTTTTTACTTTTCTTAGATGCAGTCTTCCCATTATTTTTCCTCTTCTTACCCGGACTTTCTACTTTACTCTCATCAGCATCACCATTCGTCAATGCACTTGCATCACCATTGACGTGCCCATTTATTTTACCCTTAATTTTATTTTTCTTCGATTTCTTTCTGTTTACGATACCTTCATCTTCATTTTTTCTCTTTCTACTTGGGCTATCATCAACATCATCTTCAACATCACCATTAGTTATCGCATTTACGTCAACATTACCAAAATCAACTTTTAAACCACCAGACAGGGATTCCATCCGCAATTGTTGCGTCTCTTTCTTCAATTTTGCGTTACCCTTTTTAGGTTTAACCTTATTGTTTTTATTTTTTTTCGTTTTAGGGACGGTAGCGGCATCTTCGGTATCGGCAGTGCTAAATTTCACCAGCGTATTCTTCAACGTCACATTTCCGTCAACACCTAACGATCTACACAATTTATTGTAGGCTTTCTTTGTCTCTCCTGTGAAATTAACCATGGATCGGTAAGTTTTTACTAAATCCCCGATGGAACTAAAATCGACGGAATCTTTTACGGGGCTTTGCTTAATCGCCGACAACACGGTAAAGAAGTTTCTTATAAACTTCTCCTTTCCGTTTTCAGGATTTTCTATCGCATTCTTCAGAAGGGTTTCCGAATTTCTCGTAAAATTGCCTAGAATTTCAGTGAAAGATTCGGGGATCTCCCCGGATAATAACCGGTGATTCGCGAAGAAAATCTTCGCTAATTCGAGGGCTTGCGTCCTCCGGAATGATCGTATTGTCTCGGAAAAGATATACTCGGATATTTTCCCGAATAACTCGAAATTTGCGTCGCTCGTCATCTGGAAGATGTTTTTAAACAGGACGTAAGGCGTTAAAGACTCGCGTTTCGTGAAGAACGATTCCAAGGCGTTCGACGTAATTTTGTTGATTTTCTTTTTTAGGTGTTTTTTGGTTTTGGGTGTTGTCTCTTCCGCGTTTAAAAGATACTGCGAGCACCGGATTATAAATAAGCAACAATCGGCAATCTTATCACCCATTTCTTGGACGATTAGAGTATTTTTCTCACCTTTCTCTAAGAGACTAGCGAATAAATCAGGTAAAACGGATTCCGTCATATCTTCGAGACCGCTAAATTTCTTGATGGTCGATAATTTTTTTAACGTAGCTCTCACGCGGTTCAACAACGGGGTTTGATGAGCGTCTTTCGTTGAGAACTCTAATAACCTCAAAAGCGGGATCATAATTTCTAAGCAGAGGAACATCGACGGCTCTGAATCGAAATAAATATCGATTAAATCCAACGCTCGAATTCTAAAATGTGTCAACGCCTCGTCCTCCTTCTTTTGTTTCTTTGATTTCTTTCCGACGTTCGGTTTGAATTGTTTAAAGGCTAACGCAAGCGCATCGTCAAGCTTTTGTCCCTCGGAATCGCTTAAATCGTCCAAATTGACGCTCTCCTCGTCGGTTTGGTAACCTCCGAGAGCCATACGAACCGCATCTTTTAACTTATCGTTAACCGTTTCTTCGTCATCTTCTTCCTCGGATAACTCAGACTCCCCTTCCGAGGATTCTTCTTTTTCTTCGTCATTTTCGTCTTCGGAATCATCGGAATCCTCCATCAGCGGATTATTTTCGTTTTCTGGATCCAAAACGTCTAAAATTTGATGGACGGACGTCGCGTCTAAATGTTTGCACAGATGCGGGAAAACGCAACCTACCATGTTCCGTAACAGATAGGAATTGTGCGATAGCAAGTTGAGGAAGAGATCTACGACGACTTCGATCCATTTCAACTCTTCGTCGTCTTTTGTCTTCTTAATTCTCGAGTAACAGTTGAAGAGTTCCTCGAGGGAGTCTCTTGCTAGTTTGACATCGTTGAATAGCTGGAGGGACAGGTGTAAAAAGAGTGTACGGAATACTGGGTATAAGTTGTTTTTCTGCGATTTTTGCGATTCTAAAGTTTTGATGGTCGTTAAGGATTTTGTCCAGGTTTCGAAGGCTTCAAAGCATAGGGGGTTGCGGAGGATTGTGGAGTTGGATTCTGTGGTTAGGAGTTTGTCGATGTGGTGGACTAGCGATGATAGGAGGTTTCTGATGTCGTCTAGTTTGGGCATCTTAACAGCCAGAGCTCTGAAGAATGTGTCTTTCAAAGACGCTAGAAGAAAAAAAGAACTGTATTTAATAATTGTTCAGTATCAAAGGGTGAAAAGAAACCTCTTAATCTTGCTTCAATAATTTGTTTATTCTATATAGGAAACATGTTTCGGGTAAACATAGCCTTCAAACATAGCCAAAGAATAAACCAATTATTGAAAGCAAGAATTAAGAACTTCATCAAAGTAAAAATTAAGAGGTTTCTTTTCACCCTTTGACACAAAAACACAAAAATGCTTTTCTTTGAAATTTAGTACAGAACTTTTATCGGAAATAGTAGGTACAGTAGAGCGTCGATAATTCGAACCGAAGGTGGTTGGGATTAACAAATTGTTCGGATTTTCGAAAATAACCTAGAAAATTACACTTAGACCTAAAACATGCCTAAAATGCACTTTAATCGATTAAATATACATATATTAAACTATTACATAATTATTTTTTGACGTTCTACTGTAATGTCCAAACTGTATGGCGTTAACACATTTTTTTTAAATACTATAAAAATTCTAACAGAATTGTGAATAACAATTTTTATACCCCCCACATTTACTGTGGTGAGGGTTATATTGAGTTTGGCACAAATGCCCGTCTGTCTGTGTACACTGGAGTGGTCCAAAAAACGGACTTTTCGCTAGAGGGCAACAATCCCCCCAATCTGTTCCTTTTCCAGAAAAAAAAATCCCCCCAAATTTGAGAAAAATTGGTTAACGTTTACACGTGCCACCGAGCACCTCAAATTTCCCATTTAAAATACATTGCAAGAATGCATCTCTTTTTCCTTATTTTTTCACGTTTTGGATTTAGAAAAAAAGTTGCGGGAGATTATCAGAAATTGTTCAGAACTCCCCAAGGAACAAATCCACAACCACTATTTTTTTGTTCATCACTCCCTACCCTACCCATTTACAATTTTACAATATTACGTGTTTTATTATTGTTTTTGGCAGAAGTGATTATTATTGGATTATTGATATATTTTTTTGTCGTTTATTAACTAATTTGAAATTGTTTAAACAATTAGCATTTGTTTAAACAAAAATATACGATGATACGAACATATTTTTCAATTTTTTGCGAAGTTATTAAATTATTGTTTTTTTGTCATTTATTAACTAATTAGCAATTGTTTAAATAAATACCATTTGTTTAAACAAATATATATATATATATATATACAATGTTGCGGACATATTTTCTATTTTTTAATGGAATTTATTATTAGGAGCATTTTTGGTCATTTACTAACTAATTTGCATTTGTTTACAAAAATATACAATGTTACGGACATATTTTTTTGCTTTTCTTGAGAAATTATTATTAGATTGTTGGCATTGTCTGTCATTAATTAACTAGTTTGCAATTGTGTAAATAAATACCATTTGTTGAAACAAAAATATGCAATGGCTTGACGTATTCTCCAAAATTACAAAAAAAGACCAGAAATCCTACAATAATGTTTGTCAAGAAATATGTGCTAACATTGTATATTATTGTTTAAACAAATTTATTTGTTCAAACAATTGCACATAAAGTAACAAATTACAAAAAACATACCAACAATATAACAATAATAGTTTCTATAAAAGGAAAAGCAAAAAAAAAATATTTATTTAAAAAATAGAACTTTAAAGAATTACAAATTCGTTAATAAATGACAAAAATGCCAATAATTTAATAATAGTTTCCACAATAAATATAAAAAAATATGTCCGTAACAATGTATAGGTATATTTATTTATATATTTATTAAAAAAATAGTATTTGTCTAAACAATTACAAATTAGTTAGTAAATGTCATAAAACTGCCATTAATCTAATAATAATTTATGCAAAAAATTTAGAAAATTATGTGCATTAGAATATATGTATTTGTTTAAACAAATGGTACTTGTTTATTGCAAATTCGTTAATAAATGACAAAAAAATGCCAAGAATTTAATACTTAATAGTTTCTACAATAAATATAACAAATATGTCCGTAACAAAGTATAAGTTTGTTTAAACAAATAGTGTTTCTTTAAGCAATTACAAATTAGTTAATAAATGACAAAAAAATCCAATAATCTAATAATTCCTGCAAAATTAGAAAAATATGTGCGTAATAACATATTTTTGTTTAAACAAATGATAATTGTTTAAACAATTGCTAATTAGTGAATAAATGACCAAAAAGCAATAGTTTTTGCAACAAATGGAAAAATGAGTTCGAAACATCGTATATTTTTGTTTAAACAAATGGTAATTGTTTATACATTTTTGTAATTTTTAAGTTAGTTAATAAATGACAAAAAACATGTCAATAATCCAATAATAGTAATTTCTGTAAAAAAATATTAAATCACGTAACTTTGTAAAATTGTAAATTTGGGGAAAATTTTCCTTCATTTTTCCCTCCCGCTACTTTTTTTCTAAATCCGAACAGTGAAAAAAAAGGAAAAAAAGATGCATTTTTGCAATATCTTTTAAATGGGAAATTTGAGGTGCTCGGTGGCACGTGTTAACGTTAACAGATTCTTTTCAAATTTAAAGGGAATTTTTTTTTTCCGGAAAAGGAACCGATTGGGGGGGATCGTTGCCCTCCAGAAAAAAAAAAACGGTTTAGCAACGTATAAATTTGGGCCACACTCGTGTACACGATAACTGCCGTAATTTTGAAGTTATTGATCTGAAATTTGGTATACAAGCTTATCTATTAAAAAGTAAGGACAAGTTCGTGAATGGGCAAAATCGGTTCAGTTTGGTTTTTCTTTTATTTTTTAATATTTTACGTTGGGGGGTATTTTACCTTCAGCACGGCTGAAGGTAATTTTCTTACAAGTTGATAGATTTTATTGTGCTAAAAAATTCGAACAAGTGAAATATAAAGTTAAAATACTCAATAGAAAATAAAAAAGTACAAAAAATACGAATAGTCAAGAGAAGATGAAGAATGTCCAAAACTAAGAAATACTTTCAGTAAAATCGAATTAAAAAGAGTTCCAGAACCTCAATATAGAACAAGGTTTCTTTCCTAAATATATTAGACTAAACATCAGCCCCGACAGATAATGACATCACAGTTCAAAAATGACCTTATTTTCTTCTGGTATACAAACACGTGCTACTGCTAAAACTGAGGAGAATAAGTATTTCCTTACCTGCCAATTCAACTCCAATATGGTCATATTTATCCACCTTCAACAAGCTGAGCTCCATCAAAAACTTCAACTGCTCATTCTTCCAATCCAATTCACCGTGCATCGCAGGGTGTCCGAAAAGTTTAACCAAAAGTTGCGCAGCGTAAATCTTATCGTTGTTCAACCACTTCTGAGCCTCCTCCTTCACAATCCTCCCGTTTTGCCCCAAAATAACCCCCTTATACAACTCGGCAAGCATCCTCACGCCTTCCGCGTCCAAAGCCGAAGTTATCTGCTGAACGATTTTACTCCTCGTCATTTTCTCGAAGATAAAAATCCCCGGATAGAAGATGAACCTCTTCAACGTTTCGATTTTTATCTCCGACGTCACGCCATCCTTTTTCAAAACATCGACGATGATGTCAAAGAGTTGGTAGATCTTTTCTTGCAGCTGTTCGGGGTTTTTGCTGCTCTTAACGGTCTTGAAGTACTGCAGCGTTTGTTGGATATAGTTTTTCGTTAGTAATTTTGGGAGGATGTCGCACGTCTCGAGGTTTTGTAGGATTGAGGTTAGGAGTAACGTGAGCACCATGTGACGGTTGTAGTTGAGCCTGATGAGGAGACTATCGGCTTCGTTTACGAACGGAGCGCAGAATCTTGCGTTTGAGAGCAGTTTGCTGATTACTGAGTATATGGGGTGATTTGCTACGTCAAGTCTAGGAATATTCTGTAAAGAAATAAAGGAAAAGAAAGTTAGAGAATTTTTAAAAATAGAAAATTGTTTGTAGTTGTTTTGTATTATATAAATTTACTTTACTTTTATATTATTAAAAATGGTCTGTTAGGTTAATTAAATTTGTTTATTGATTATGTAATTTTTTGCTTTGTGCTTTTAAGCTGAAATGGCATTTAAACACTGAAAAATCTACTAAAAATTCCTCCCACGTTTCTCATTTTTAACACATCTTGGATATTAGATGGTCTTGACGCTCAAAACCATGGTTATGAAAAAAATATCTCTGCAATGCTTTACTATCTTCTAACGTTAATCAATTCGAATTGTATAACCATTTGTTACGTAACCGATTGTTATAATTTGACGATCGTTTTAATTGTGATAGTTACCACGGTTTTGATGGATTTTTCTATTACAAGCAGTTATGAATTCAAAATTGATATGGCAGTTGATTACATGTAGCAGTTGGTTATACGTGTGACTATGCTTTATATACGAGCCACGAGCATAAATCTTTCGTGCTATTTCATGTAAACTTATTTTTCAAGAAAAAAAAGTTTTATCTTGTCTATTGACAATATATATTAAAATATAGATCTATAGAAAAACCTATTTTGTGCCAAAATGATTTTCACAACACAATGCAACCTAAGTCAAATCAATCCCTTTCTTAATTCTTTGTACCACTATTTTCCCGCAGAACTCTTTTCGGATAGTAAATGTAATATTGACTAAAAAGTTTTATAAGTTTTCCTAATTTCTTAAAAAGTTACAGCCAATTGAAATATTAACAAAAATGTTATTTAAACAGATATGAAAAAACAAAAATGTATAAATGCCAAGAATGATAGAATACAAGATTACGCATTGCGCAGGTTGTCATTCAATTTTGAGCGAGTTTGAGAATCCGCTGATTGCTGTGATGTCACACTAGACGACTAGACCAAACAATTGATAACACCTTGACTACATACGAATCATAACAAAATACAAATTACTTTGGCAACACCTTGACACAACAAAAGTTTCTGCTGGCAAAGAAATAATTTCAATTACAAGATCAGCGTCATTTGTACGGAGCATTTTATAAGTGTGGCCAAATGGTAAATTAGCTCGCTAGCATAGACAATCGCTAGTAAAGATTAATAATCATTTTACCTGTTCTTGACCTATAAATCATCATCCTGTTGACGATGACATTATTACAATAGGGTATTTGACTGTATTAAAAATATGACTTGTATTATAGTCATACTAATAGATTACAGTTTAAGAAAACTATTTGTTATTACTTTTCAATAAAAATATGCTGTATTTCTATTAAACACCTAAATTAAAATTGAATTTTATTCACGTCCTTGAAAACGCTCTATAATTGGCTCAGTCTCCAGTGAGTACGCTTAGAGCGCAGTCGGCTTGTCAGTGTAGGGTATGGGGAGAGCAATGCTCAGATAACCTGGGTCGGCTGTCTTTCTTTTATATGCAGATAAGCGCCGTATGACGTTAGTCCTACGGCCTATTACGCAGCGCGTCACTCTCACCGTACAATACCGGGTTATCCGAACGCGCTCTTATGCTTCTCCCGTTTGAATTTAATAGCACTAAAGTGCCATGTAAGCATAACTTTGTAGGTTAGGATAGCCCTAACCTTAAGCTGTCAGATCAGATAATACCTGGTTCGAAAATATGATAGATAACTTATTCTAGTCAGTTTTACGTATGTCGAAGTAATCTTCACAACAAAAAACACTTGTATTGGCCGCTATTTATTTCATTTGGATTTCTACGAGCCAACCACTTTCTTCGCAGTTTCAAATTTTGCGGAACAGCTACAAATAGTTTATCCGGAGTTTTTATTGACGTATTTCTGCATTGTGGATTTATACACCATTTATAACCTATTTTTATGTAGAAATTGTGAAAACAACACATCATACAAAACAATTACCAAACGGCGACGATGCCGATGCTGACAGACCATATGGGCCGATTTGACATCTACTATCGTGTGACGTCACACAACAGAAAGTATCGTTTTGGCGGGACTTTTTGTGATTCAACTTTTAACGCTGATTTTTATGAAATATTGAGGAAATAATTACGAAAAATAATGCATTTACAATGTAGAGTAAAGGAATAAACACACTAAGATGGTTTTCCAATAATAGTCAAATACCCTATTTAGTTCCCCAATTGCTTTCACCGATCTTGTTTATATAACCTAACTAAACACTGTTTAATATTTCCCATCATGTTGACATCTCTGTCACTTTGACACTTAGTTTTGACAACAATTCTGGCGTGACGTAGATGTTCAGAACGAACCAATTTTGGTACGCCGATGGGCGTAATCTCTGTTTCGATCATTCTTGTATAAATGCCATACTTTTGGCTCAGAATGACTTTCTACTTTCTAGAAAATAATCTGTAACAAGTTTCTTACGGATTTATTTTTTTCTTCAATATTGTTTATTAGATTTATTTTTGTTTTACTTAAATTTATTTACTTTTTATTTGTTGTGTTCTTTCTTTGTTTTTGCGATGTATTTCTATTTCTACCATCGCGGGTATAAAAAACGGGGACAGCAAAGTGCAATTTGGCACTTACATTCTGAAAAATTTTAGTTGTGTAAATTTACTTTGACCATATTTGTTAACCTATGAAGTCCAAACTTTGACAGTATCTGTCAACATACAAACTTGTTCCGGTTTCAACAATTTTATTCTTTGCGGTATTCTTGCATACACTTAATTCAGTAGTAATTTCTCGAATGCTGATTACATCATGCAGTCGCGTTTGAATTATTGCCTTCTGAAATTCATTCAATTGCGGTATTTTTATTTCTTACGTCAAAAATTCAAGACAACATTAATGTGACTTGACAAACGCACTGATATGACATTACGAAGCCCAATTTAATTAGTGCAATTAGTCTCCCAGTTTTTTATGCTCACGATAGTACATATAATTTTTTTCTTTCTTGATTTTGGTAATATTTCAAACAACTGTAACTTTTTAATTATTTGAAAAACAAATTAGATCATTACGAGTTTTTATTAGTTGTCAGAATGACATTTACTTTCTAAAGCCAATTTTTGCGGGAAATAAAGTGCTACAACCTGTATTAAAAAACAAATTTGTTGTTTTTTGCTTGTTAGAATACAGTTTTTCCTATTTATGTATATTATAGTTTATTAGAAGAACATTAAAAGTTTCCAGCTATTCAAATGTTGATGTCAATGAATGACCAATTTGTAAAAATAAACTAAAAGCTATACAAACAATAAACTAAAACAAAAAATCAACAAATATTGTACTTACAATTAAAATATTAGCCAGTTCTCCTAACGTTTCAGCCGCACATACCTCCGTAGTACCTAGAGCTTGCTTCATAAATTTACCATTGACAATATTCGAATATTTTTCCCTTAGCATATATAACAAATATACAGTATCAATATTCTGTTCAGACCACGGTTTCATAACTTCCGGCATTACCAAAGGCCAAACCTTTGATTTAAACAAATTTTCATTTGCATTCTTGCACAACTCCAAGATAAACGTCACAGACATCAGATACAAATAATTCCGTTTCTTTCCAGCGGCCAATAACTGCTCAACAATTTGGCTTTTCTCGCTACCCGTTGCTTTATAGAATAATCCACTCTGAATAATAGCTCCGTACAAGAGTATTTGACCCGTGCAGATATCCGCATTTTCCTATAAGAAATTGTAACGTAAAATCAATTAAAATGTAAATTACAAAACTTACACTTTTTGTATTTCCTCCGCTAGTGTGAAGTTCTCTGTTTGCAAAGTCTAAAATTTCTGTAACAGTAATGTCTTCCACGCAATGGAACAATCCTGATAAAACGGTGTAAAACCCCTTCTTTGATGAATTTTTAGAGGCTCCCAAGCCTCTGATAAGTCGTCCCAAAGTATATTTTATCTCGGATTTGCCCTAAAAATAGGAATAATTGAAGTAAATACGAAAAACTCACGTGTTGATAACCTCACTTTTTCGTCTTCCTTGTTTTCCACCAAATGTTTGAGTAGCAACGTGCCGTTTTTTATGACGATTTTCTCCTTGTCGTGAGTTAACTTCCTAAAGGTATCCAGGAGGGTGTTTCTAATTTTTTTCTCATTTTCTGCGGCTTCTTCCACATTTTCTTCTAACACGTGTTGTTCATCCGCCATGATGCTGTGTCGTGTGCGCTGATTGGGCGATCGACTGGCGCAAACTCGGGCAGTTTTCTTTTTGTTGTTTGAATTTCCCCGCCCGGCGGTTTATATTTGAAATAATTTGAACGTTTTGAAGATTCTTGACTGAGAAGAGAAAGCATATCGAGAAAAAATGCTGACTTTAGGGATATATTGGTGCTTTCTTGACGATTCGTTGAGTAGCGCGTTTAAATTTGGGAACCCGATCGGCGCAGTTCTTTTGTTGGCAACTGTTGATTTTTGGCGAGTTAAAAAATTTGCCGTGTGTCAAATTAACGAAGCAAACAGATAGCATTATTATACAAAATCTAGACAGATTTCGCTTGGTAGAGTTCGTATAGGTATTTCTGAGAGGCGTTTGTAACTTGGCTGCTAAGAAAAAACAACACCAAAAATGATCCATACATGAGCAAGAGGTTGGCTCCCTTGTTTTCAGGGCTTCACAGGGCCGTGCGCATGTCCTTGGTTAACAAATATGGCCGCACGCAGCAGTGGTTTCGATGATCGCGATAACAGGTATGTATTTATCAAAACAACCCGGTTATTACAATGAATTAAATGCTCAACGACTGGTAATATATAGCTGGGACTATGGCGGACGCGAATTTCCAAACTTCGCAGAGTTTTCGTTTGTCTTTGACGCTGTACGGCGCCAAAATTGACTAGCGTCCCGCTGCCTGGGTCGCACATGTGCGGCGTTTGTGTTAAATCGGGTATTTTTACAGAGATTATGGAGGCGGAGGAGGTGGACGTAGGGGCCGAAAACCATTCCCGACGGAGGCCCCTTATACAGCGTACGTCGGCGGTCTACCGGCCGGCATCGTTCAGGGCGATATAAACAATATATTCAACACCCTAAATGTTAAGAACATTCGTCTAGTGATGGACAAGGAAACAGACAAGTTTAAGGGGTTTTGCTACGTCGAGTTTGACACCTTGAAGGATCTCGAAGATGCTGTGTCGATGGATGGCAAAGTCGAGGTCGAAGGCAATATGATTAAGATCGACGTGGCTGAAGGTAAGCAATGAGACAGTCGTGTCACGATCTTTAACTAAAAAATCCACTCTGTAACGTGTTAAATGTAGTGACGTGATTTTTATTCTCGGAAAAAGGTGCCTCTGTCGTTTTTACGGATAAAGCATTACAAACACATCGTGGTCAGATATATGCTAGATTGGTTGCGTTTAACCGGCTCCAGCCAAAGCTGCTTGTACTGCCAGCACCGAGACTAAGCGCCCGCGGTGGCTTAACAGTCAGATCCAGCCACGTGTATTTTCGCTTGAGCTGAGTTCCAGCGCTTTTACTAAGCAATCGTGTTCATGTTGTTGCTGTCGTTCGCTGAACTCAAGCGCTTAAAATGGTTGAACGCAACCTTTTCTTATAGTACAGTAAATTCTCTGTAATTAGGGCAATTAATATACATTATATTTTGATATACAACAATAAATAGAGTATAATATATGTATATATAATAAATACAAAAAAGAAAAAGTTATTTAAAATTTTCTATGGACCAAAATCAACAGAAATTGGTTATATCAAGTTTGAGAGCAATTGCGGAGATATTGGCCATGATAGGTTACGGTTACTAGACTACAACGGTTGTCTCATGCAGCACCTTTATGGTGACGTAATGCGCGGGGGACAAGGGTCAAAAGGTACAGTGGCGTCACGCGATAGGCATCGCTAGGAGCCAGCCAATAGAAACGTTCACGTCAAGCTGTCACTGTTGTCTGTAGCGTTGTTTGAGGTTAAACATTTTATGTAAACAATTTTTGTTATGAGCGGCTTTCCAATTTCATGTATTACACACTTACTACGTTTAACTTTAGCGTGCGCTGGCCCGTTTGGCATTGTAACGGGAACGCATCGTAATTGGAACATATAACTTTAAAAATAATACGTATCTTCAAGGGCTTCATCATAATCTTGTTTATTTAAATATATCGAATATGTTTCAGTTGTTAATAGTTATTTAACCAACAAGTATATTAAAAAGAGCGATTAATGTTCGAGACTGTTTAACGCTCTCGCTACGCTCGGGCGTTAATTGTCGAGATCATTAATCGCCGTTTAATATAATAATAATAATAATAATATTTATTGTTATTATTATATTATTATTATTATATTATTATTATTATATTATTATTATTATATTATTATTATTATATTATTATTATATTTATATATTTATACGAGTTGGTTATAAAAATTTTTCGTCGATCATATTCTTCTAGTGTCGTCTACATAGATTTTCCTTCGCCAATGTCTTTTTAGGTTATATGACAATTTATGTAATTTGACACTGACAGTTCTAGAGGGCGGTATGTTTTGATTGGAAGGTTTCATTTCACATATGTTCGATTGGACAATCAAACGACGTCTTTACGTCGTGTGATTGGCTATAACAAATCATGCATTAATAGAAATCTTGCATTAATAGAGTTGTTTAATAAATCCATTTTTACAATGAATTTTACGTTGTTGACAAGCATCTAACCAAGTACAAAACGACAAATGTCACTGATGTTAGTTTATCGGTGTTACAAGCATCACTCGAAAACTTTGTGCAATAGGGGGTAGGGGAAAGGATACTTTCGGTGAGTTGCACTAACTGCAAATTGTACTAGGAACACTGTCCCATTGACCCTAGAGAGTGCCAGGGTTCGTCAGAGCATAATTGGAAAGCAGCTATTGTAGTGAAATCAGCGATAAGATATAACTAGATAAGACACTCAACCTTTCCCGCCATTAGAAATTAGAGCGACATACGTGACCATTGGCCGTCTTTATCTGTTTTCTCGCAGCGCACCTCTAGTTTATTCGTTATTTGATCGTCAGGTTGTGAGGTAGTAACGCACAGCAACAAAGACTGTTCAACTTTCCTGTCAGTGTGACAGTGTCAATTTAAAATTATATAAATTTGCGCTTTCCGCAGTAGCGCCATCTAGCGGACTCTTTTAAATCACAGCTGTCCCCCTTCCACTTTTGTAAAATTATCTTTGTTGAAGATGTTTACAATAGGTTGTCCATTGAACCCGCTAGATGGCCATAGTCGTCCATGTCAACGATATTATGTTTGTACACATGTTTTGTTCTACCGCGCTCAGTCAGTGTGGTCAGTCTTGTTCTAACCTCTGTATGGAAAGCACGTTACTCAAATATACGGTTTACTACATAACTGCGTTTACTTATAACCTCACCTCAACAATCTCGATATATCTTATCGCTGGTGAAATAGAAGTAGGTGACATAAATCGAATACTGACGTCATTGTCTACCGGCTGTTTGTTGGTGGATGGGGCATGAGATAACCGTTGTAGTCTAGTAATCGTGATTAGATGACTATACAATTAATATGTCAAACATTCCGAGTTTTGACATGTAATGTCTTTCTCTAACTTATTATAGGACATCTGTATGACAAAATTAATCACAAATTTGTAGTTCACCCATGTTTTCATCAATATTTCCAAAACTATTAAGCATACCAAAACGAATTATGCATCATATTGAAGAATATGCTGGGTACATTATAAACAAAGAATTAGAAATATTGAAAGATATATTTTTCTATGATGTAAAATTTAAAAATGGGTTTTGAAAACGGTTATTATGTCAATAATGATTAGTATCTATTCCATCAAATGATGTTTCAAAATAGATAATGTTAAAACATTACGCAAATGTAGCAATACAGAGAAACTAGCTACTGACTGGAGTTTTGTCATTGGAAATTGTCATTGTCAGCAAGGCCCTACGAGGTGCGCCAAGTTAATAGTTTCCTCAAGCCCGGTGAGCGAACTCATGTGCCAGGGTTGCGTGCGATGGTGGCAACCTCGAAACCACTATTACGGAGCGCACTGGTATTAGGGGCGTGTTACAATATTAAGTTTTCTAATTTATTATTATTAATTATTAAAGTACTGTTTCTACTGTATTGATGTTATCACATTTTTAACTACATTAGTAGATTTTTTCATAAACAGTTTGTTATTTTTTAAGACATAAATAATTTACTTTCAGAAGTTTCTTCAAAACTAAATTAAAATTATAAATACTAAAAAAAGTTTTGAGGTTATGTTATGTAGTAACCTCTACAAAAGATTTTTTCTTGACCTACAACTTTTGTATTGGATACTTTTTGATTATAAGACAAAAGCTGATTATTTTGCATACTTATCTTGAGATTTCTTATTCTAATTCAATGGTTATAGCATTAGTGTAGAAATGAGAGACAGTTTCCTTTGTATTCTTTTCGTACAATTGAATGTTGTAACCATTATTGCAATTTTCTCAAAAATTTTAACAAATAATGAACTATTACTGAAAAATTTACTTTGCAAAAGTCGTTTTTGAGGTTTTTCAATTTTTGAACATGTTGTTAAATAGGGACTATTATTTTTATTATTGTATCAATAAGTACATGTAAAAACAACAAAAATGAGTTCCAGAAAAACTCTGTACGATGATTTTTCACCATAGAATTTCTTTTTTTTAAAAAATCTGATTTTGACGGAAAAGACTAAATATCTCAAAAACTTCTTGTTTTTTGTGTAATAAAAAAATATATTTTATTTAAGGTATAAAAAGGCACGCTTTCACAAAATTTGATTAAAATTGAATTATTGTTGCGACAACGAAAAATAAAAACAGAAAATTCGTTTTGGCATTGGAATTCACAGATTTCTGGGAAATTTTGAGGTCATAGTAAAAAGTGACCCATATGAATGTTGTAGATTTTTTTATGATCTATAACTTAGTATAGGACGTTTTTGGATAAAACGTCAAGTTTCGCCGGAAATCGCAATAATATACTTTGCACCAGCTTTCAACCCTCCCAAATAAGCACTATACCACCCCATGACCTGCATTTATTTTTTTTACGTTCACTATGAGCCTCTTTACCATTTCCAATGATAAAACTCCTGTCTACAGTTAATACCGGTTTTAGCTTATAATCAGTTAATTTGCCTGCACTATATTATGTACAACTAAATTACAATAACACAAACTATTAAAAATAGATTTATTTACAATACATACTAGAAGGGAAATTAATTGTTTATAATAATTACTGAAATTTTCAAACTTTATATTGATTCTGGTGCCACATGTCGTTGTCCTGTTGAGTTTCTCTTTTGCAGGACTCATTTTTTTTTTTTCAGACTAGAACAAATATAGAGGGTTGCTCAAAACAAATTTGACTATAAACAAATAAGGAGAAATAAGGGAAATAAGATTATTGTACAAATGAACCATTGAATTGTTACATTCAAAAATCTATGCTGTGTTACTCATGCATAAGCTGGGTTAAACTGATCCTTTGGTAACTTGACGGTGACACCAGATTTGTCTGCTGGATGTGGCCATTCTTTGAATTATCATAGATATATAAATCTGAATACTTTATTTATATTTGTCTTGATCATATATATCATGACATGCTTATTGAATATTCTGACCAACAGAATATTAAAAGAAATAAATTATGAATAAAAGCGAGATATAATAATTATTGACAGTCCAGAAATCCTGCACAAAAATGTGGTTATTTTTCTAAGATTTGTTTTTGACATATGTGTCATTCTTGCAAAAAGTGTCACTTTGATAATGTAAATTGAAAACCTATATAACTTAAAAGCAATTGAAGACACTAGTGCTGTGTTGCATCTAGTGTCTTCAATTATAAGAAAATTCCTTTGAAACATTTTTCTCATTTTTGATCAATTATGTTTATATGAATACGCCACTTCATGAAGCTTAAATCTAAAGCTGTGTAGAAGGTTGAATTCTTAAATTTAAATATGGTAAACAATTTCTGAACTTACAATAGCTAAAATAATGACTTTATTACTTTGGCTTACAGAGCATGTAAGTATTAAGTGGAAGTAATGTACATACATATATTGATTAGGGCTGGCCGATTTTGCAAGTTGAACTTTATTCTTTAGTACAGTTATTCACAAGTGCTTGTTACCATTGAACATTTAAAATAAGTAACGAGCTAAGTGCCAACACGATTGGTTCGAGATAAAGGACTTAGCTCACTAGATACTCAGCGTTTGAACGGTTGAGTTTTTAGACACTTCCCGTCATATTACTGCGTAGCCAATTATTTATGTTGAAGCTAGAACACTTTAACGCAATAAAACATTTTTGGCACTTAGCTCGTTATTTACTTTCTCTTCCGTTGTTAATAAAATGAAAACTGCTTTCAATTAAACCAGCCCTAGTTTTGATACTGTTTCAAATTGTTGTTTTAAATGGGGAAAAAAATTACACTCTTCATGTTTTACATTTAGCAATTTATTTTATTTCTGTATAGGTAAACGAAACGATAGGGGTGGTGGTTTCGACAGAGGTAGGGGTGGAAGGGGTGGCTTCCGAGGCGGGCGTTCTGGAGGAGACGGTGGCCACAAAGGATACAACGATGACTTTGACGGCCGAAGAGGAGGAAACCGAGGAGGATTTTCAGGTAATTTCCTTGCCTGTTTTTATGCATACTGTAAATTTATAAAAAAATGTTGTCAAAATTGTGCTTAAAATTGGACAAACGTGACTTATCTAAATGGGTGTGATTTAAGCACGCATTATTTAAATAGATATGTACTTTAAAATAAATATTTTGAGCATTAGATTTAATAATATGAGCATTAAAATAATAAATATTGTGCATTAAATAAATATGTTACATAAAAAATTACATGCTGTGCCCTAGAATGGATAACTTGTGCATAAAATAATACATATTGAGCATTCAATAAATATGAATGTTACATAAAAATTTAATAATCAGCAATATTTTAATGGCAACTCCATACTTTTTGTACTGATATTGGTAGATCTGTTACTTGTTTTAAAAGTAATTTACAAGAATATGGCCTTACATAGGAAATATAAGGCAGTTAGTTTTCAAAACTTATTTGTTTATGAAATGCGAATAGGCATTTTCGATTGATTTATTTGCGCTGAATACGAGTCTGAGCTTGAAAGTTGCGTTTTTTTTTATATTTCTTCCGGAGACGTCCGCACATCAATTAAAGAAGCCATGTAAATGCTTCAATATTTGTGACCACTACTTTTAGGATTCATGATTCAGATTAAGGTTTACTATGAGATTATTTTGAGGTTTCTAGGACAGGACAATGGGATCAGGTGGTATAAATCTGTAAAAATTACCACAATTGAGTTTTTTACATGTTTACCCCACTTTTTTTCTCAAAAACCTTGCGCAATGGAAAATTCTAACCAAAATACAATTTCATATTCAATTTACAGAATTTATTTTTCCTAAAGTTATCACGATTTTTCAATTTTCAATTGTCTTTTTCTTATGTAAGGCCAGAAAATATTTCCGCTGAAATCTGTATTTTAATAAAGATAATTGACGTCTACAAGGTTTTTTTAAATGACAAATTTTTCCATGTTTCTATACTTTACGCGCTTACTGTATGTGATTTTCTCGTGGTACTATTTAGATTATTTAATGCGCTTATAATATTTTCGATTGCTGATTTCTTTAAACCATTGGAAATATATTTTTTATCAATGAACAAGTATTTTTTAAGCTGCTCATTATATTTTTATAGAGGTAACAATTATTATTATATTAGAAAAGGAGCATTCATACATAAAAGGCACAACTATTTATATAAATTTATTGCAAATTAATTAAGTAATTTTTTGCGTTGCTCCAATATTTTTTGTGTTGGATAAAGATATTTTGGTATTGGTCAAATGCTTACAATAAATGCATGTTTTACTTTAATTGGTGCGTATATAATTTGTACTTTATCTAAATGTATGATTGTTTGTGTAGATCGTGATAGAGGTGGCCATAGGGGAAATTATGGTAACTTTGGTGGCGACGAAACTGGAAGTAATCAGTGGGCGAATCGAGGCGGTAACAGGAACCAGGGTGGTGGTGGGGGCGGCTTCGGCCAGGGAGGTGGTGGTCAAGGAGGGGGCGGTGGTGGAGGTCAGGCTGGCGGCAGGAACCGTCCCGAAAGGAGGCAGTTTAGTGACGATTTACCCAATCCAGCGCCAGGTGAGCACAAATAATTTTTTGTTTGAGAAAATAAAAATTGGTAACTTTCACTTTCAAATTTACATTCAGCGAAAACAAAAATCAAAAATGTCTATTTGCTTTCCATAAACAAACAAAAGTTATCAATTTTATCCCAATTTTTTGTCTTTTTAACTGTTAATTTATTCAACTTTATAGTTATTAAAAACAAAAAAATTTTAATATCGAGGAGAATACTCAATACTCACCGAAAAAAATACTAAAAATTCAAAATGTTGAATAGGTACTGAGTATTGTACTCAATATGAAATGAGTACTATCATATTGAAGCAACGTTGTTCCAGCGTGACCGAGTTGATACATACATGCGGAGTGCATTTGCCGGGCATGCCGTGTAACTTCTACCTAGCCATAAAAATGTTTGTATCACGGCACCAACCCGACGCTGTTTGCATCTTACGATCGGTTCCCATCCCGACGGAAAAGATGGGTCGCCGCGAATCTTGCATTACTTATGATTTGATCCTGCTGGCGTGTTTTTTGACTAAAGTATTTCTGAAGAACGTGTTTTCCTAAGGGAGTCTTTCCGACAGAAAATGTGTTCTAAAATGCACTTAAAGCACACGTGTTTTAGGAAACGATGTAGAAAACACGCACGTCAGAAAATGCTCGTAAGGAAAAGACGCGCTTTGGCAAACGCGCGTCAAAAAAACACGGTAATCTAAGAAAACACGTGTGTCTAAAAACACAGCCTTCTAAAAAACATGCACGTCAGAAAACGTAAGCTCCTAAAAACGTGTCGTAAGGCTTCAGATAACACGTTGGAATAAACGCGTCATAAAATACCCCCATTATAAAACGACCCTAAGGGTACAGACACTCTGGCGACCGATTAGCGACAAAAGATTAATGAAATAAAAATCGTGTAGAAATCAAACAATGATGAAACCATAACGACACGCTCATTAGGTAAGCGATTTGATGTGTGTCGCCAAGATTCAACGTTGTTTTATTTCTACACGACTATTACTTTTTGCAAGGATTGGAAATACATGTACCCTTCGACAACACGCGCGTCAAAAAAACATCTCTAATGCTCCCACAAAAGTATGCATTCACGAAGTAAGCCGAAACACAGTACATAGACACAACGGTGTGATTAGATGTAGTACCTAGTAAAATACTCAAATCGTTTGGAGTAGATGCGTACTCTGAGTAATTCTACTCAAATTGATTTGAGGAGATGTAGTACTCTGAGTAAAATACTCAAATTGATTAGAATAAATGCATACTCTGAGTGAATCTACTCAAATCGATTTGAGTAGAATATCGAAGAGTACAGTAAAGCGTCGATAATCTGAACGTTTGCTAATCCGAACGCCCAAAAAGAAATAATAACAAAATAAATCACTGAGTAACCGAGGGAAAAGCCATTTTTGTCGATTCCTGTTTACAGAAAAATATTATATCCTCATACCTGAGCAACAGAAGTCATCAGTTGCAACAACAGAAGAAGTGCAGTTCATACGGTGCAGAGAGGTGTTGCACAGGGATCCCTCATAGGTCCTTTGCTGTTTATTTTATTTGTTAATGACCTCCCAGAATGCATAGAAGCAGGAAAATTAGTTCTATATGCTGATGACACCACATATATCACCAGATGCCACAGCATAGAAGATGGAACAGCTAATGTTGAAATAACAACTAAACGATGAAGTTCATGGTTTGCCGCTAACGAACTAACCCTGAATCGTGATAAGACTTCCACTGTACACTTCTACACATCAAGAAGAGAAACAATGGAAAAGGACCGAGCAGCATTCCTTGGTGTACATCTCGACTCAAAAATGTCATGGTTACCACACATAAATGAACTATCACCCAAACTGTCTGCGGCAATTTATGCAATACGTAAAATAAGAACATGCATAAATAATGAGGCGGGGCGCCTCGCATACTTTTCCCTATTCCACTCCAGGATGACGTACGGTATAACCATGTGGGGAAATTCAGCACATGCACATAAGATCTTCACCCTCCAAAAAAGGGCAGTTAGAGCCCTTGAGGGGGCTGCCTCAATAACCCACTGCAGGCCGATATTTGCAACACAAAAAATTCTAACCATGGCTGGCGAATTTGTAGTTCAATGTGTGTTGGAAAACAAGAATAGGGCTCACTTAAAGCATGTCCACAACCACGACACAAGAACCAAGGACAATCTGGCTGTCCCTTACAGCAGGCTCCAATCTACGGACAGTTTATCTCTACCAACGCGACTGTTGAATAGAATACCATCTGAATTATTGGAACTTCCTACACACCTATTAAAGAAGAGACTTAGGGGGCAACTTATTTCTAAACCTATCTATACAATCGAAGAGTTTCTCTTTGATGAGTGATGGTGCTGTGATTGATGGAAATACATGTGATCGACAGCATTATATAGTGTGTTCCTTTACTGTATATATTTTGTATGACAGAAACTGTAAATTTTGAGTTGCAATAAAATTCTATTCTATTCTATTCTATTGCTTTTGTATCTATCTTGTATCCAATAGTCGTATTTTCTACTATTTATATGTTTAAATTTGATAATCCGAACAATTTGATAATCTGAACCACCTTTGGTCCCAATTAGTTCGGATTATCGACGCTCTACTGTATTACTTTTACTCAGTATTCACATAAAATTTATGAAATCTACTCAAGTAGTGCCCCACTCTGACTAACACTCTACTTTTTCCTTGTAAGACGTAATGATGTGGCGGCTTCTTTTTGCTGTTTCTCGGTTTCAAGGCACGCCTCTTTTTTTTTGCTTATGTCCCTTTTTTCTCCTCTACTTTTGTCTTGATGAACTCATGAACATTTTACTTCAACATCTACTTCACTATTTTGAATTAAAAGCGTCCGTAATGTGGTTGGTAAATTGTATATGAGACAGACAGTGTGCCTGCTCGGCAGCACACTGTGCAAAGGTGGTAATCTTGCCTTAATTTAATTGTGGCAATTAGTGCATTTAATAGATCCATTGTCATCTGCTTGCAAAATTATACTATTTCAATACTTACGAAGTATACAATAGACATATGATATTTTCTATGCAATTTGGCGAAAACAGCACAGAACTACTATAACTGTATTTCTGTATATTCTGCAAGCAATATGCATTGACACTTTCCATATACAATTTTGTAATAACCTGTTTAATATACATTTTTTAAAATTTTTGTGGCATATTTGTTACCACACGCGCTATTTCACCCTATTTAATAACAATGTCGCAGTATGACAAGTTTGTGGAGTGATTTTTACTACAAACATCACTGGTCCTCTAAGATGTCAGCCCTCATTCTGATACTGCGCTGTGGAATGCGCAGACTGTCTATTATCACTGTATCCACCTCTGTGGTCCTATACCATCCGTGGCTTTTGATATCAAATTTCGCAATATGTCATTACCACCCCTTATAAAACCTCTAAATTTGCATCCTTGACAACGTCTGGGGGGAACCCCTCATTCTTAGACAAATGGCTTCTCCTACCCAGGTTTCCGGGTTGTCTTTCTTTTTTTCTGGAGCGACTTTATAGTTTACGAGTTTTGTCCAGTCAAAGGAGACGAAATAGCGGTTGGAGCTTACAATAGGTTCCAGAAAGTTTATGGACTATTATATGCTTGTTTGGTATGTATTCACAATACCAAATTCAAACCTATTCTTATTAAAGTTAAAGCCGAGCGATGATATTTTAATCGGCTATATTGGAACAAATCAAATCTTATTTCAATTGATGCCTAATCTGATTGAGTACCGTAAATAAATTTTTTATTTGAGAAGTTGAATTTTCAACTGTGGTTTGATAGTTAATGTTTGTTGTTACAGATACTAGCGGTAGACCAAAATTGCTGCTGAAACCAAGGACGGTGACAGCGCCTGTGAACGCCGTGGCAGAGACGTCGCAGTCATCGACGATCTTCGGGGGAGCTAAACCCCGTGAAGAGAAAATTGAAAAAAATTAAAAACCGTTGTTTTTTTTTCCTCAATCGTGTGTATGTATTTATGCTAAGTTAGATTTTTTTTGTGGTTTAACCTTAAAAACATTTTATAAATAATATACAACAGAAAAAAAGAGAAAAAAGCATAAATTATTGACGAGTAATAAACACGTTGTACAGCTGAGCCCAGCCCCCTCGCCCTATTATTCTTTTGTTTTGCCCCCCCTCCGTACATAATCGAGTAATCGCTTTCACGACGCGGCTGAATTTTGTCTCCCGAGCTGATTTGTTTTAACGTGAAAGTTTAATCACGTTTTCACGCGAAGAAAATATTTTTTTTATTGTACCTTTTTTTTTTTTGTTCCAGCCGTTTATGTACATGATGCGTGTACGTAGGTATGAAGTGAGTTTTCATTTTTTTGTTTGTTTTTGAAACGATTGTCTTAATGTTAATAATAAAATACGAATTTTTAACTGCGCTTTTTTTATTTTTCTACTTGTTCCCCTACGTGGTAATATAGAAGTTTCTTCTCGTTTTCATTTGCAAATGCGTTCGATAAGATTTAATGGAGGATTGTTTACCAAAGGTAAAGGTATTTGTCATTGGTACTCTTTATTATAATTATTATATAGTGTGTCCAGAAAAATTGTCGCGGGGAACTACTCTGTATAGGAAAAACAAATTTTGTAATCAAAGAATTCACTGATCGGCCGTGATTTCTGTAGAATCAGAAATGGCAAAAATGGTGAATGTCGTCTAGTTTTTGGGATAGCGCTTGTTTGCACTGGTCTGAAATTTTCTGACATTTACATTCTTAAAATTTTTTTTTTTTTGGGCAAATTAGTAATTGTGTTTATTTAAACATTTTCTAAAACTACAATTACGAAAACTTCAAATTAAATTAAGGTGACCAGAATGTCCCGTATTTTTCACAATGCCGGGCCATATGTAAGTCAGGAATAAAAATTGTTCCTTTTTATCCTTCAAAATTTCATATGACCAGAAAATCTATTACAATTTGTTTCTTTGTAATAAAAAAGGGGTAACTATCAGAACTGACGAAGTTAATAAAAATTAATGTGTTTTTTAAAAAAAATGTTTTTGTTTGTTTTCACTACAATATATTTGCATGCTACAATTATTAATTATTATCTTAATAAAAAATAATTGATGAGCTTATTACCAATATCAAACTATTATAACCAACAGCAAAAAAAATTGGACAACCGATTCCGGTATGCTTTGTTTTTCGTAGATTCTGAATCTGAAATTTTGAATTGTCTGGTTTTTGAGAAAACAACGCATATATTTGCATTTTTTTTGCGTTTGGACTAATTTTCACAAAATCTAGAACTCAATTCACAATTTCTGTTTTCAGGTCCAGATTGTCAATAAAAAGCACACCAGACTCAGTTTGACTTTGTTAATTGTTAGCAAAGCTAATCTTTTAGTTTCAATTGCTGTATTTGACAAATTAAATAATTGGAAATCTGTGAAATGTACTGATATCTACACTCAAAAGTTTTTATTAAACTAATAATTGTGGTAAACAAAATTATAAGTTTTTAATTTTTTCTTTAAATTATGAAAAAAATACTGTAATTGTTACTCAGGTCATTTGGAGAATTTTTAATAAATTAAGATGCATCCAAATGTATATAAACAGTATTTTTGAAACTCTAAGATTTGACTCAAGTTATGGTAATACACAATTTATTTCATTGAAATTTTACCAAAAGCGTCAAATAAAATATTGGTAAATTTTGTCTTTATCCTTTTATCGAAATTATACCAATTCTTCTGGACAAACTGTATGTTTCACCATATGAGGCTATACATACAGTGTGTCCCACTTAAGAGTGTAACACCTTCATATCTTTTTTATTTTTACTTTAATTTTAATAGTTTTTTCTTTCAAAAATAGAACACTGCTGTATTTACTGCCAAAAACCCAATTGCCTTCTTTAAATGCAAAGCACCTTGTGATGGCAAAATAAATGGCAAAAATCAAGAAATCACTTTAGGGATTTTTTTATCGAAAAATTATACTAGTAATAATTGTCCAGAATTTCATGAAAATTAAAAAATATTGAAATTTTCTTCAAAAATAAGTCCATAAATATTATTTGCAGACAGCTGCGCTTAAAAAAGTGTTGTGTGAAATTTTTTTTTAAAATAAAACCTGAACTGTCAAAAATTTTATTTATTAAATTTCTATTGCATAATAAAGGCTATTATGCAAAAAGTAACCTACAAACATGGCAACGTCTTGATCTTATCTTAATTAAATTCGACAAAGCACTTTGACAGTTCAGCTTTTATTTCAAACAAAATTTTCACAGCACACCTGTTTACGCGCAGCTGCCTATGCAACTAATATTTACAGAATTATTTTTGAAGAAAGTTTCAATGTTTTTAATTTTCATGAAATTTTGGATTTAGGGTTTTTGGGCAATTCTGTCAATTCTGGGCAACAATTATTAATAGTAACATTTTTCGATAAAAAGATCCCTAAAGTGATTTCTTGATTTTTGCAATTTATTTTATCATCACAAGGTGCTTTGCATTTAAAGAAGGCAATTGGTTTTTTGGCAGTAAATAGAGCAATATGTATTCTATTTTTGAAAGAAAAAATTGCTAAAATTGGACTAAAAATAAAAAAGATGAATGGGTTAAGTGGGACACGGTATATCGAATAATTCTTATTGAATGCGCTGCTCATAAAGGAAGTTTTTCCGATATATTAACGGATTTAAAAACTATTATTTGGGTGCTGATGTGATCACGTCGTATTTAGACGTTCTAGCAGTTCTCTCCGTTCATTTATAATTTATTTATATGTACTCTCTCGCATATTTTTAATGTTTCTTATTTTTATCGTTAATAGCGTATATACGTTTGTGTAAGCTGGTTGATGTTAAAAATTTTGATGTTCTATATGGGAGGAGCGTTAAAAATAATTGCTCCGTTATGATTTTCTATACTTATACCGTCGTTACGGTGCGCTGGGTGTAATCGTACAGACACACACGTTGTGTATTTGTTACAGAGAAAATGTATAAAATAATAATAAATAAATTTTTTCTGATGGTTGCTTTTATATCGTATGTTATATGAATCCTAGGATAACATTCATATGGGTGTTTCCCGATGAATTGATATTTCAGCACAATGTGTATCGGAATATCGATATAAATTGATGTCGGATGATATAAAATTAAAAATAAGAATTTTTCAAACCTTTTTGTCTACAGATATGTATCGATGGTCCGATACTTGATTACGTAAGGGTATTTGACAATTTTACTAAAGCGTATTTATTATTGATGTTTTGGTATTGATTGGTTGGGAATAAATAATTATTATTGTTCAGGGATTTCCTCGCAATTTAATCCTAATATGAATTCTTGCCTTTTTTTATTCAGAACTATTAATCTTCTTTTTATGTACATATACATGATGCATGCGAGTTTTAACTAGGTTTTTTTTGTTTTCTTGTTTTGTAGGACTGTTTTTAAAAAAATACTTGTCTTAATGTTAAAAATAAAATTAGGTATTTTTAACTGTTTGCATTTTAAATTACCTTTTCCCAAAAATTAATTTTTTCCGTTTTACATTTTTAACCAAAAATGACACACCACAGGTGACTGTTGTACAATTGACTAATTTTTGTTTATTTCACATCTCTGAATAGAGTCAAAGTGAGCAATTTGGCAATTTTTGCTAATAAACAAAACAACTCAATTAAGAACTTTTACCTACAAATTCGATGGAAGAAAACATACCAGAATCAGTTTACTTATTTGATTTTAGTTGGGCTTATATCAGGTGTTCTAAGGTGTTTTCCCACCGCACAAATATAACATGATTATATAATTAAATAAAAATAAAATCCCCACATCCATTTAGTATTGACATACTTTTTGTTTCCTTCTGTCTGTAAAGTTGAAGCTTTTAGAAAAATATAAGAAAAAAACATTATTTTGGTAACTTTTAGGATTTTCTTTGCGCATGTACGCAATATTATCTGGAAACTTTGAAAAGAACTCAAACTAAAACTTAAATTTTGCAATTCCACTTTTACCTTAAACATTTAGAAATGAATTTACAAATTTCCTGTTGAAGTGTTTCTTTATGGCATTGCAGTGAGTGAGCTTCCAAACTTTTGAGCCACGGGAGTAGAAACGAGCTCCTGTATTTATGCAGTAACAATTACCATCAAGTCCACTAGTATTTTGTAGTTTGGTCATATTTTTCTTATATTTTATACCTTGTAAGAAAATGAATTATTTTATCTACGACTCATTGCATACGTATCCATGAGTGTATAGTCCCTACTGTGATACACATCGATGATTATGATGACAGTATCTATGACAGTTCTTATGAATAATCACTTCATTATTCAAACAAACTGTCATCATTATACGAACGTACTGTCAAAGTCTGTCAATACCTACGTGGATGACAGTTATTTGACAGTTTGCCTCGCCACCAGTGAAAAAAACATTTAAAATATTTGATATAAAATGGAATTTGAGTCTTAGATAAAATGTCGTATTCGACTCGCACACAACGGATATAAATCGCTCGGATGTTTACACGCTCGCCTACAGCTCGTGTATAAACTTTATGCTCGCGATTTATATCCTTGATTATGTGCTCGTCAAATAATATACTATTATATGTACTAGCAGTAAAATATATAAAATTTCAGCAAGTTTAATGAAATATTGAGTTCTAAAATATAGAAAAATTTAATTTTTATAACATATTGGTAAAGGTGCGTTATCACTGTAAGGGCGGAAAGTTTTTATATTTACATACAGTTGAAATATACAGATGTTCACAATGAAATTGCTTTTTAAAACTAAATCACAAAATCTCAAGCTATAACATACAAAGTTAATTCATTTTTCCTAACTTTGATAGGGAATAGAAACCCTAAATACTGTTTTTAAAATTATTTAATAATTAATAATGAGTTCTTTATCATTTTAGATTTTAAAAGTTATTATTTGACTTTTCTGTATATGGAAAAATACATTTAAAAAAATGTTTTTCTTTAAATATGTTATTTTAAATCAATTTTATTATAAAACTAAAGTCAATAACAGAAAAAAAAAACTTAATCAGATCATAAATAAAGGTAACATTTTTAAGATATATAACTAACAGCGTTCGAAAACTTTGTACAAAGCTGGTAAGTCAGCAATCTGCAGTACGCTCGCATTCTCAGTGAAACTCTTCGGAGGCAAAAAGTATTTTTTTATTGCAGGATAAAATATATGTTCAGTGGTCCATTTCCACTTACTACCTTCAGAGATCTTCTCATCGTAGAGCTGCGAGTAATACTGAGCTGTTTCCACGGCAAACGATTTGAAGCACTCTTTTTCTGAATCCCAGTTTACCTCAGAAGCTAACCTCACAATGTAGACGGGAAGACCGGTCATATCTGGCAGATAGTTTTCTGAAAGTAAATGTTATACATTCAGTATGTCCTCGAATCGAGTTACAAAGAGGTTTGTTTGAATAGCTGATATATTCAGTTACAAATAAATAATTATTTATTACGTACAGTGTGTCAATTATTTAGTTCTAATTTCATTTTTATGTATCAATTGGATACTGAAATATCAAAAGACTTGGTTTCTTTAGTTACATATCTTAATTTGAACTTGACCAGTTTCCATATTTTTCATAAAAACTGAATTTATATTAACTTTCATAGTCAGAGTAAAACGCGAAATTTAAGGGTTTGAACATATCGAACGCATTATTTATGCTGATATATGTTCACACAGTAACGTATCTAGCCACAAAATGTTAACAGACTAGAAATAAAAGAACATAAGTATAACGGAAGTTTTCTCCGTTAATTATCTTAAACTTAAAGATTAAATTGTTAATGAAAAACTTTACTAATTAACGGATTTGTGTCCAGCTCTGGATTGTAATATGTATCGAAACTTTAATAGAACGGAACTGCGTCATTTATATCTCACCTAACAAGAGAGGCAAACTTTTTAAATTTCCTTCCGAATCAATTTCCATAGAGAAATACTCCTGCATCATTTCGCATCTCTCGGTAAGTATTTCGGCAATTTTCTTTGCTAGGTCGGGTTTAGGTCCGTCATCGGGAGTCCAGCCGACTTCAGGCAGTTCCAAGGCCATCATGGCCAACTGTTGCAACGGGAGAGGCGTCAACAGTTTAATAATCCCAAAATTTTGGAAATTATACAAGACAAACTGGTAGAAGAGCTCTTGCATTATTTTCTGAGTGTTGCACAAGTATAATTTTGTGCTGTGCTGGATGAGACTTTGCTTGCAGTTTATTGTGCCGACAAAGACGTGTTGCGCGAATAATTCTCGCAGGTTTCTGTGCGTCTCTTCTTCTATTTCTTTACGGAGCTCAAGGATGCTGATTAGATTAGTTTCTATCCTAGAATATGAGGATATAATATCAATATTATAAAGCGCCATGATGTTGAACGATAGTCAACAGACTGTTCTTAAATTATTGGTTAGTTGTACAGAAATGTTAGAGTCTAATAGAGCATTTCTCATCCTTTTCACTATTAAATTTGGTTGAATCCCGGGGTATCCCAACCAAAAAAAGATATTACACAAGGTGTACTTTTATTTCACATTTTTTACGAAGTATATGTCATTCTGAGTAAAAAATTATCATACTTTTCCTGTGAAAATGCAAAAATATCGTGTAAAATTACTGTGATAATGCTGTAATTTAACATGAATTACTCAATATCGCAGGGAAAATAGCTGGTAATAAATAAGCAGCGATATTGCCGTAGAAAGAAAAATCCTAATAGCTTCGAATTGTTCGTTTACAGCATTTAGCTGGATTTTATTACATATAATTTACGTTTCTGCATTATTATTTATTATTTTAACAGTATTCTGTTACTTTTACAGCATTATTTACAGACATTTTTTTCTGTGCATCAACTTATTTGTTTCTTCAATTCCATTGACACTTACACCAATTTAAAATATTAAGTACCCTGATTATTCGAGGAAAAACATTTCATATTAACCTCAAGAGTATCCCAAAGAATGGCATTTTTTGTCTATCAACACTTTCCCAAATTTCATACGTCCAGCTCTATAAACAAAAAAAATAAACGGGAGTACCTATGCCGTGGGTCACCCGGTATTTATTACGTAATAATAAATATTTTGCTTTTTTAATATTGTTACCATTTAACAAATACCTATTGTTTCAATATTTAAACCTAAACTAAAAAGGGCAACCTTCTAAAAATGCTAACTTTTAACTTCAACCACTTTAGTTTATCTTTTCAATATCTTTTGTAAATCTTGCATCTCGCAATGTATTTTATGTTTTATGTAATGTATTTTAGTTACCTTGGGTGGGTCTGGCCATTATTAGAAATTTGTTTGTATTGTTCAGATTTTGTTGATATTTCAAACTTTGAGTGTATTTTGGTTATTATTGTTTTAGATGCTATGCTGTATACAAATGTGCTTAATGTAGGTTAGATGACAATTTATATCTATGGCAAAAGCCACCCAAGTTATCCAGCATCAATACTTAGTTTGAAAAATTCCTAAGGTAATTTTAACTTATGGAACCGAAAGGTCCGCAGTTATTTGGGTTGCATACTCACCGGCGATCGGCTGATCAACAAAACATATATGTTTGTGTAAAAAGTTAACGATGAACGGTTAACTATAACTTCCGTTACATTTGTAACAAATTAACGGACTATCGGTTAACGAAGTTAACTTTTTCGTTAACGGACTAACGATTAATGAAGTTAACTTTCTATTAACTTTGCCCAGCTTTGGTTATATGTTAAATTATATGCTTAATAATTTTTTAGCTGTTGACGATAGACCTACCGAGTTAGACATTTTAGAAAAGCTGATTTATAGATCTTTTGAAGTACCTATGTCAAGATATACAGGCTGTTCCATTTAAAATTTTAAGTTATTTGAGATTTAGCAAATCTCCAGTTATTGCAAAACAATAATAACTCTCAACAAGTGCGATACTTCTACTATCCAAAATGAGTTCTTTTGTTTCTTTATCCTTATTAGTTACCCTAGAATATTTTTTGCAAAATGCACGTTTCTGACATTACTTTCACAATATCTCCGAAACAGTTGATAATAGCCTAATACAAGTTGATGTCAAAAGAATTAGGATAAAAATCTTCATCAAAAACTGAAACATATATTTCGATTTCTTAAGCACATTAATGTACAGTGAAACTTCTCTAACTCGAATCACCAAGGGGCACAAACACAAATTCAAATTAGGGAAAATTCGACTTACAGAAAAATGCGTTTTTTTTTAAATTTTATTACATAATACAGAAGGACACAGATATAAAACAGAACATTTACTCTTAGCAGCAAAAAAATATGCATATGTATGTTTATGTAATAAATAAGTACATATTATGATATATGTAAAACGTGAAAAGGAAAACTAAAAGTTATTTGAAAAAATCAGTAATTTTTTTTTGCTTTAAGTTGGATAGTTTTTCTTTCTCTATAAAATCTTCCACTATATCTAAGGAACAATGTATATTATTGGAACATTTTCTCTTGTTGCAACAAATTTGTTTAGGGTTTCAATTGCAGAATACGCTTGGTTAAAGGTAGGAGTGAGAGTGATTTCAGTCTCGCTTTCGCCATTTTCTTCGTCCTCATCTGAATCTGAGTGTGAAACAGTAAAAAAAATTGCATGGTTTTGAACCTATAGGTGTTAGTTAAACTTACCTTTGTTATCAGGAACAAGATGTTCTACCACGCTGTCTAAAATGTCTTCATCGGTTGCGAAACCCATTGTATGCACGCCATCATCAACATTAATTAGCATAATCTTCGAATGCGACACCATTAATGTTTATCACATTGCTGTATGACGCCCACATTCTTTTTAATTCAGAAAGTAGAAGGGTATCATCTTCATCCCAGTCATCTGTATCCTGCAGCAAATCCTTAGCAAAGCCTGCCTTCCTGAGCAATTAGCGATTGTTTGTTCTTTTACATCGATATTCCACGCATTATTTAAATCTTTAATTGCGTCAAGTAAAGAAACACTTGCGGGAGTTGCGTCTTCCAAATGGGCCAAAACTTTCATAACGATTCTTTTTCTATAATAGTGCTTCAGATTTTTTATAATTCCTTGGTCCATTGGTTGGAGGATGGATGTTAGATTCGGAGGGAAAAAAAAATAATCTAATATTTTTTAGTTTTGCTTGTACAGTTTTGGGATGCGCGGGACAGTTGTCAACAAAAAGTAAAATTTTTTTCTTCTGGGCCACAAACATTTTATCAAGCTTTAATAATAACCACTTTTCATAAATGTTACTAGTCATCTAAGCTGTTTTGTTACATTCGTAATCTACTGGAAGTGATTTTATGCCCTTAAAACAACGGGGACTTTTCGGTACCACTCATGTTACTCCCAACCATAACGGTAATCCTCTCCTTACAGTGTTTGCCACCAAAGCATTTTTGCCCTTTAAATGCAAGTGTTTTGTTGGGCAAACATTTAAAGAAAACTCCCGTCTCGTCTCCATTAAAAATCTCATTTTTGTCGTATTGGCTGATTAATCTGGGTAAAACATTGGTTTGCCATTCCTCACTACATTGCAAATCTGCAGAAGCACTTTCCCCACACAGTGACATTTCAGTGATATTATGCCTCACCTTAAACTTATCTAACCATCCTACACTAGCTGAAAAATCGTCCCGTCCCAAAGCTACGTCAAATTCTTTAGCCTTTTCTCTAATTAAAGTTCCCGAAAAAGGAACATTTTTAGCACGTGCTGTAGTGACCCACTTCAGCATTGCTTCATCAATATCATTATTGACACAAGTTGTAAGTCTTTTTCGTTTACTGTTAAACAAATGATCACCTTGCTTTTCTAAAAGTTTGTCCTTGTTCTCCAAAATTGTTGACAATGTGTTGGGGGGGATTCCAAATTGTTCTGCTATATCTTTCTTTTTCTTTTCACCTTTTTCTACCTCCGCAATTAATTTTAATTTTTCACTCACTGTTAAACACTTTAAATTGCGTTTTGACATGTTTACTGTTATCACTAATTCACCCTAACTGCATATACACCTGCCAAGAAACTGCAATTCCAGCAACGATCGATAAGTTTCGTTCTGTCGTCGAGTGGCCGCAAATTGGTAAATCCCCGAAACAGCGGAAATCCCCGAAATATTCGAGTTAGGTTTGGCTACGCATAAAATATTAGTTTGAGTAAGAGAAAAATTCGAGAATTAGAAATTCGACTTAAAGAGATAAAAGCCTGTATAAAAGTTGTTTAAACCTTTTGTTCGTAAATAAATATTCGAGTTATGGAATAATTCGAGTTAGAGAAGTTTCACTGTAGTTTGATTCTAGAGTGGGACACCCTGTACACTAAATAGTTTAGTGAAGCGTCAACAGTTTTTATTCGAACTAGCGCTAACCCGACTACACACATCAAACATTCTATTTGATCGAGACTGTCGGTGGTAACAATCAATAAATATTCCATGCCTACTCTAATTAAGAATGTAATTGAAGCAACGGTACTTGACATTCGTTCTTCACAAAACAGCGCAAATTTACAGATTTTTATATAGAACAATATTGAAATGTTTTCAATATTTTCAATGATAATTACCTTGTCATTTGTGATAAGGCAGACTTGTACTGAGAATTCTTCGGTGATTTTTGACTTAAACTTTTCGGTTGACTTTCAGCTACGCTTTTATTAAGATGTATCATATTCTCCAGGTCCTCGGTTCGCTTCAAAAAGTCCTTATTATACGCTTCGTAGTCATTTTCTGTAAAAGATTCATCCTTTACATCCTTGGAAGTACTCTTCTTTAATGGAGCCCCGAAAAATGTTGTGATTTTCTGTTCGGCCGCGTCTGTCCTTACAAACTCCTTCGCATAGATTGTCTTATTCGGATTTGATGTCGTGGCCTCAAGAAAGTCTTTAGCACCCGGTAACTTAGCCTAAATCACATAAAAAAAATTGAAATACGATTGCCAAAATTTGTAAGAACACAAAGAGTTACCTGCGTGTAAAACACTCGAGAGTTGTTTGAACCTAAGAGCTTTGCTTCCACGGCAGTCATGATTAATTCGACAATTTGTTCCTCGTTGAAAAAATGGACTTCGTGTTTTGTCGGGTGAACATTAACGTCTACGCATTTAGGGTCCAATTCTAGACTTAAGTACACAAACGGGTGCATGTTTTTGGGTAAATATGTTTCGTATACTTGGTCTAGGCATTTTTTCAAACCTGAAAATATTTTGGTTAATGTAATATATCGTATTTCTTTTAACGTTAATGTTGGAACAGCAAATTTGTACTTACTTTGAGATTCAACCAGCCTGTGGTTAATAAATAGAAGAAAATTGAATTTTTTAGTAGAGTAATTTGGATTTGTGACAAAGCCGTGAACTTTGAATTTATAGGTTTGATTTTCCAACTCTATTTCAATCAGTTCCCTACATATAAAATAAAAATATAAGAGACATATAATTCATTATGTTTACATGAAAGAATAAGTAAGAATATAATCATAACAGTTTTGAGAACCTTGAGGACGACCAAGATCCGTATAATTACTCCACAAAGATTCTTGAACAGGTGATTTTGGCAGGTGATAATATTGATGAATTTATTTATAATGTCCTCGTAGAATTCAAAACAATCGAAGATTACTAAAGTTAAAGTTATGTACTATCCGCGCCAAAAAAAAGTCGCACAGCTAATTTTGACATCATGTAATTCTGGCTTGTCAACTTGACACTTGGTGCATGTTTCATGCCTATGATTAATGTCAGAATGACAGCGTATAGGTTATAAAAGTACCATTTACAAAGCTACACGGTGTACGACTTTTTTTTGGCGTGCATAGTACATCAAATTTTTCGTTTTTTTTGTGCCCTGGTGAGTTTTCTTTTTCTTTTTAATTTTATTCATATTAAACATTTTTACAAGACAAAAAGCAGTGATCATAGAGATAGAAGTAACATACCTTGCAATTGAATTACCAAAGATTACTCTAATATTGTCAATATGTGATGAATTGGCCGCTGTTTTTATGTCGTTGTTTTCTCCATGTTTTTTCAAACCAAAACCTAAGAAAAATCAAACATTATGCACAAAACCAGGAAAAATACAATAGTCTAGTGCAGAATCTTTCACGTTTCAAGTAGTTTTAAACAGCATATTATCATGGGCGTACTGCAAAAAGTTAAAATTTTGAAATAAATAAAAATTATCATTTATAAGAAAAAACTCATTGCAACGCCTACTAAGAAATAGGAGTGAGCCTTCGATATATTCAAAACAATTTTTAATGAAAAAACCATTAAAAAATTACCTGTTTTTGAATTGTGCACGGCATACTTTGACACAACCTCAAAAATCTTTTGATATTCCTCAGCAGGACTTCTCAAAGCCATCTTCCGGACTTGCATATTATAAAACAAATCTTCAACGACAATTTGAGTCCCTTGGTTTGCCGCTGTTGGTACTGGATTAGCTTTCAGCTTACTATCTAAATAAGACGCCCTGACAAACAAAAATAAATCGATATACAAAACTAATATTTGTTCCGATTAATCTTTTACTCACTTATATGCACATTTATCCGATGCTGTCTTTGATGTTATTGTTAGATGAGCCACGTGACTTATACTAGCCAGGGCTTCTCCCCGAAAACCGTAAGTCGATATTGAACTCAAATCTTCAAATTCTCGCAGCTTTGACGTTGTGAACCTCTCGCAAACTATCTCAAAATCTTCTTTCCTTATCCCTGTTCCGTTATCTTGTATCTATTTTGGATGAGAATCGTAGTAAGAACTAAAGGTGTGCTAAAACTTACTTACAAACTTACTTGTAGTAATTTAAGACCTCCGTTCTTTACCGTTATTTGTATATTAGTGGATTTAGCATCCAAACTATAAAAGATGTTTTAGGAATTAATTTTTTTTTGCTTTGATAATTTACTAACCTATTTTCTATCATTTCTTTTAATGCATTCGCAGGCCTTTGGATGACTTCACCAGCTGCTATTCTATTAATTACTGTTTCGTCTAACTTTATTATTTTTTGCGGTTCCATTGCAATTTTAATTAAGGATTCCCGCCTGTGTGTGAACACTTACGAAAAAAGCAATCAGACATAACCTCAATAAACAAACATACATTTGATATATTTCAAATAAGTATAAATACGAAAATTATACAGTTTATTAATATTATTATAAATTTGAATTGTAATATAAAAATGGTTAGAATTTATAAATTGTGTACAAAATAAAACTAAAGGTATCTGTAATTAGTTGGCGTAGCTTACAAAAGGTGTCGTTAGATTAGTTCAAAATAACAAATGGCCGCCTCGATGTGGTGCTCCGACGAATGTACCGAAATAACGAAAAAACAATGCTAATTATCGCTATTTATTATGCGATTTCGATGTGAAACGAACAAGTTATCCGCGCGGCCGCTAATTGTGATAAAAATGTGCCTTTGATATATGTGTTTGCGTGCAAAGTTGTGCCACCAGCCAGAGAGACCATCAAAATGTTTCGGTTCTTGAGTGGTAGGAAGGCTAGAAGCACTTCTCAGACTGATTCTTCGCAGGCGAAACAATCGAAGAGCTCTCATAAGAACCTTATCGAGTGCAAAGTGATCCTGCTAGACGGTACCGACCTTACGGTGGAGTTATCGGTAATTAATACGCTGGCTTTTGTTTGCGTTTTTTTCACATTTGAATCGTTGTGGGTGGATAGAGCAGCGGTCGCCAAAATGTCACTACTTTAGAAAGAAAGTCGTGCGGACAATCTGGTATTGTTCCTGGAATTATGCAAAACGCTTTTCTTTTATCTATGACAATGCAAATTCACACGGTTTAATTAGATTTTTAATCCCAGAGATTTCTATCTGGATTATAAGATTTTCGTTTGCTTACAGAAAAAAGCCGAGGCGAGAGATTTATACGAGCAGGTGTTTTATTCATTGGATTTGATCGAAAAGGATTACTTCGGATTGCAGTTTACGGACGTTAATCATGTTAAGCATTGGCTGGACCCCACGAAGTCGATTAAAAAACAAATTAAAAGTTAGTTCGTTGAAAGTGCACTTGTTAATTGTGATTTATGGTATTGTGTTTGTTTTAGTTGGTCCTCCGTATACGCTTAGATTAAAAGTAAAATTTTACTCGTCGGAACCAAATAATTTGCGGGAGGAGCTAACACGGTATCAGTTCTTTTTACAATTGAAGCAGGATATTCTCGAGGGGCGCTTGGAATGTACCGATAAAACTGCTATTGAACTGGCAGCTTTGGCCTTACAGTGTGAGTTCTTACTTGTTTCTGTTACTAAGATAATTTTATAATGGCCGCAAATACTAATAACATTTGTTATTGTTTGCAATTGAATCATAGTGATTACTTTTAAAAGCTGCCTATTTATATGATAATTTATATTACATAGTTTTTTATTCAACGGCAACTAATAGTTCTAGAAACAAAGTGAAAGCGCTTAAAAATTATGATGACTCAGTAAAAGCAATGCAAGTAGGTACTAGAGATAAGTTGACATTCCTATTTCAGTTTGTATGCATTTCATCATGTGTTATTCTCTTTTAAATACTATATACAGGATAATAAAAGAGAGACATTAATTTTGCATATATGTTAAATGTGACATTGAAACTTTTAAGAGGCCACCACAGTTTATTATGTGTTCGCATGTTTATTTAGTGTTATTTTCTTTTTCAAGTTTGGTGTATTAGATACAATTTGTTATAAATGAAAACAAGGATTTACACCAAAATCCAATTTAAAATTACTTGTTTTCATAAAGTTTTTTTTAGACCGTTATCAGACATTAATGGAAACAGAATTTCTTCAATCTAAAAATTTTAACAGAATTTCTTCAATGATTTTTCCATTTGCTAAGATATGGAAATGTTTATGTCTGTTTAAAATGAAGATAAAACAAAAAAAAAAGACTAGAAAAAGAAACATTTACAGTAAAGACCCCATTTTAGTACGCTGACTCGTATTTTGAAATTTCTTTAGATATTATTTAGAAATTGGTGGCCTTAACGCGATCAAAACATTACATCAATATATGCAGAATGAATAATAACCAGTGTTAAAAATTGGAACTCCACAGTGAAAGAGTAAAGTTTTTCAAAATTTTGCTTAATTTTAGTAAGTTATGTGAGATTGACTTTTCAACTTTATTATTAATTTTAGTAAATACAACTAAATATGATCTGTTTCCACTCATGCTACCTGAAGGAGATGGTGTATGAAACTGGAAAAGAAATAATTCTGTTCAAGATATCAAAATCAGACAGATATTTCGAGCAGTGTACAATAGGGTATTTGATTTGTGTTTATTCCTTCACTCTACATTGTAAACGCAGTATTTTTCGTAATTATTTTCTCTATATTTCGTAAAAATCAGCGTTAAAAATTGAATCACAAAAAGTCCCGCCAAAATGATACTTTCTGTTGTGACGTCACATGATAGTAGATGTTAAATCGGCCCATATGGTCTGTCAGCATCGGCATCGTCGCCGTTTGGTAATTGTGTTGGATGATGTGTTGTTTTCACAATTTCTACATAAAAATGGGTTATAAATGGTGTATAAATCCACAATGCAGAAATACGTCAATAAAAACTCCGGAGAAACTATTTGTAGCTGTTCCGCAAGATTTGAAACTGCGAAGGAAGTGGTTGGCTCGTAGAAATTCAAATGAAATAAATAGCGGCCAATACAAGTGTTTCCTGTTGTGAAGATTACTTCGACATAAGTAAAACTGACTAGAATAAGTTATCTATCGTATTTTCGATCCAGGTATTATCTGATCTGACAGCTTAAGGTTAGGGCTAACCTAACCTACAAAGTTATGCTTACATGGCACTTTAGTGCTATTAAATTCAAACGGGAGAAGCATAAGAGCGCGTTCGGATACTCGGGTAGGGTACGGTGAGAGTGACGCGCTGCATAATAGGCGGACTAACGTCATACGGCGTTTATCTGCATATAAGGGAGAGACAGCCGACCCAGGTTATCTGAGCATTGCTACCCCATAGCCTACCCTGACAAACTGAACGCGCTCTAAGTGTACTAACGAATGACGTCACTGGAGACTGAGCCAATTACAGAGCGTTTGCAATCACGTGATAGGACGTGAATAAAATTCAATTTTAATTTTGGTTTTTAATAGAAATAACGCATATTTTTTTTGAAAAGTAATAACACATAGTTTTCTTAAACTGTAATCTATTAGGATGACTATATTTAAAGCCATATTTTTAATACAGTAAAATACCCTATTCTTTAATGTACAATTCTTTATCTTTCTGTGAAACTTAAGATTGATCAATGTATATATTAACCTGTGCTTAATAAAATAGTGTTACTTTAATAAATTACTGGATTGTTCATTATGACAAAATTAACAAAAACTTTCTAGTAAAATTAAACATTAAAAACACTACTTAAATTTGTATACCTCCATATTATTTATCAATTAATTTAAAATTCCTTTTTAGTTACATTTTGTGCTCTAACTTTTAGCTGAATTGGGTGATTACGATGAAGGACAACACACGGCAGCTACAGTTTCCGAATTCCGGTTTGTGCCAAACCAAACGGAAGAGATGGAAATCGAGATACTCGAGGAGTTCAAGAAAGTCCGAGGTTTATCACCCGCCCAAGCCGAAATGAGCTACTTGAATAAGGTTAAGTGGCTAGATATGTACGGCGTTGACATGCATACAGTCCTGGTAAGAAAATTTATAGGTTAAATGTATATTTTATTATTACTATTATAATTTTGTTTACAAAATTAATATTTTTTAGGTTATGTTATTAAATCTTGTACTTATTTTTATTTATATCTTTTCAGGGACAAGATAGGAATGAATATCATTTAGGATTGACACCTACGGGGGTCCTAGTTTTCGAGGGCATCCAACGGATTGGATTATTCTTTTGGCACAAGATCGAAAAGCTGCAGTTTAAGAAGAAGAAGTTGACGCTGATTGTTGTTGAAGATGACGATCAAGGGAAAGAACAGGAACACACTTTTGTTTTTAGGTATAACATTGTCTTTAGGTAAATTAACTGGAAGACGCCCATTTAAAAATAAGTTGACAATCTTCAATGTAGGACTTCTAGTTTAAAGAAAAAGCTGTATAACCGTAAATTTTACAATATAATTTTGTTTTTTCTAGATTTCATAATGAAAAGGCGTGTAAACATCTTTGGAAATGCGCTGTGGAACACCATGGATTCTTCCGGCTGAGGGCCCCGACAAAGAGGCCCTCCGCCAGGCAGAATTTTTTCCGTATGGGCTCGAGGTTCCGTTATTCCGGTCGTACTGAATACCAGAGTACGCACCAGAATAGGGCTCGGAAGACTGTCCAACTGGAGAGACGTCCGAGTCAGCGGTAAGAATTGTTTTATTGTTATTATGTTCTGTATCATATCAATTTAACATAAACTTTTAATTTCATAAATGGATAAAATTTATTTTTTACTATAATTTAAATTGTGAATAAAATGGAATTAACATTTTATATATTTTATCTCCTTGAAATGATTAACATTTCATAAAATGCTCAAAACAAATCAGAGATTTAATCTTAGAGAATGTCATGCAACATTAAAAGTTTTATGTAATTAGTTGGACTTTTTTTCAATAGCATATTTAAATTATATTCTAGTGGATATTATTCACTATTATTACGCAGCATTGCCTACTTTGACTACAATCATTTATAATCACTCCATATGATGATAACCGACCTTTTTGATAGCATCAAAAAATTCTATAAAAACACTAAGCTAAATTTTGTTTATGACACAATGCAACCTCCATTTTTTTTTGCTAGCGACGCAAAGGGCCTTGGTTCAAATCCAGGTTGTGGCTGTAATTATTGATTTATCCCGCCTGTATGTTACCATATTATTAACTTATAATATTAATTTGACAATATATATTGTTTGGAAATTAAAAAGACCTTCATTTTTAATGTATATGCATTTTAATTAACCTTACAGTACACAATTCATAAGGCAAAATGTTATTTTTAGATTATTATCGTTGTTAATGCACGCCTCTTAATTTATTTAGAAAACAAATTTAGAAATAAAATTTCCAATAATGTTCCAGCTAATATATAGTAATTAGTAAATGAAAAATGTGTGCTTATTGAACTGGAACTATATTACAATAAAACTTCTGTAGAGCTCTTTGAAATATTAACAAAACAGAAAAATAAAAAATTAATTAGTTATCAAACAATGCAAAACCAAAAATGAAACACAATAAATACATATTACAACAATAAAAAATTATTAATTATAAGTAAAATTTGAATAATTTGAATTAACAAATGAACAAAAGAAAATACCAAAATGTTCTGTTTTTCTTTCTAGAAAGTAGAAAGTAATATGCTTCTTATGGTCTTATTGGTTTTCTCTGTTCCTTCTGAAGTTGGAGCCGTTTAAAATTGTTAATAATTCAAACGGCTGTAACTTTTTAATGAATTGAAAAAGTAATTTACTTTCCGGAAAAGATTGTTTTGCGGAAGAAACGTGGGACAGCCTGTATATATTGCTATAATTTAAATTACTTTGGTTGTCAAGCATGTATTAGATGTCATGAAAGTAATTGAACATTAACTGCTGCAAAGTAAATACAGATATAAAATATCCATTGTCCTTCATACAAAATACATGATCGTCCTAAATGTAAATTTAAATTAAATTTAGAGAATTTATTTACATTTAGTGAATATATTTTAATATTACAATTCTGAAATAGTCTATATTTAGTGATAATCCTTGGCATCAAGTTGATTTGCGCATTTACTTACTTACTTACTTAAGCCCGTCATCCTACTGCTGGGCAAAGGCATTTACTTGCGTAATTAATATGTGTATTAGTTAACATAAGTTTATATAATGTGTCGTGATATTACGCAATATCTTAAAATTCGATTTTCGTATCATATCAAATTTCATGTTTATTAATATTATTATAAAAGTAATTATATATTTAATTAAATGCATTACCTACTCGTAAACTTAACTGTAGTGTTCATATTTCATTTACATTGCAATGAAGATATCACGTTACGGAAAAGAGCGGACACGCTAAAAATAAACTAAATCCCGTTACATTACATCCATCGAAAAACCACCTCGTGACGGACAACTTTTTGTTAAGAGGCCGGGTCGAGGTAGAACAGTACACGAATATATAACCGACATACTATTTTCAAATCCTGCGATAGCAATACGAACTTACTTATTTCCATGACTGTACATATGTACTTACTTCTGGGTAAAAAGTCGGTTATTTCTGATTGACGAGGGAACTTTTTATGTTAATTTTTAAAAGGGCTTCATTGTTATTAAGCAATTATACAAATAATTGGTTGTATGTTTATTGGTTTCTAAATACGAACTCAAAACGTTCAACAAATTTAAACAAATTTGTATCCAGCTTGTTTAAAGGTGGTTGCGGCAAATCATTTCCTATTGCATCTATTTTGCTGTCATTTTTATTGTCGAGGTGTACACATTCGGATGTAGATCTGTAGAGCTTAACAATTTCATCTGTTTGCCTATTTTTTTTTAATAGTAGACACCGTTTTTGCCAGAATATCATTATTTCGTGAACCACTTTCACTTCTTTTATAAGGCTAAATTTTTCATCAATAGATAGAGCTTTTAAGGTTGGGCAAGAATTGAGTAGGCAACCAACTATACTTCATAATTTTGTAATAAGATTTACACCGAAATGATAAGGTATTTCCATTCAAATTATAAGTTAAAGTGAACTTTGCCGACAATACAAAAATTATCTGGCTTAATTCTGTTGAGTCTACGTGACGGATTTTAAGATTGTTGGTGGTTATGTCGTAGTCTTCATGCGATCAACTAAAAAACACCGATATTCACAGAATTCGTCACCTACATTTAACAGAATTGAGCCAGGCATTTTTTTATTATTAGCAAAGATACAAAGTTCACTCTAGTAACGTATATTTTAATGCACAAACTTGATTATGTAATAGTAATTTATTTAACTAATTTCATCATTCTTTACAAAGATCAATATTCAACATATTAATTTATATTTGTAATATAATAACCGATTGGAATTTATAACTGTATTTATATAACTGCCGATTTAAACGCCACCTTAAAGTACATTTTGCTGAGATATCCAGTGCTAGGTAATAAAAATAGTGTGATAAATCAAATACACAGAATGTATTGTTTTCCATTTAATAACAACTAATAAGACACACACAAGAAGAAACACAGAAACATCGTTATGCTATAAAACGAGCATTTAAACCACGTAGAGTGACGTGATTCCCCAGAAAATTCGACTTATTGAAGTATGTGCCAAATAATCAGTTTGAGTTATCAAGTAAAAATTATACATAATTGTCACTCTTCACGCTAACTCCAATCAATTTGATTCGAGTGATCAAAAATTCAAGTTATTGAAGTTCGACTTATTGAAGTTTGACTGTATTTTTATTTATATTGAAAAAATCTAACTTTTTTAAATTCAGTTTGTTGTTTTATATCCATACTTAATGCCTGTGATTTGAGATTGATCAAAACATATTAACCGATTCCCTAAGGGGCTCAAAAACAAAAATTAGCTCAATTTATTACTACAGTAGAGTCTCTGTTAATCGAGGGTCAGATTATCTGAGGTTCTAGGCGCCTCGGATAATCCGGACAAAAGTATATCAAATGCATAAAGTGGAAAATACGTCGTACTATTTATTCTGCCATCCGCTTTATCCGAGTTTTTGCTTATCCGAGATGTGGTTGGTCCACATTAACTCGGATAATCGGGACTACTGTATTAAAAAAATAAACAGCAAAAAAGTTTTCTTTTACCACAATAAATTTACAAACCATAGTTATAAGCTTTTAAGCCTAGATATCAGAGCATTTTAGACACCTTCAAGTACATAATTTGTTAAAAGCACAATAGTGTAAGCTAACTGATTATCCTGGCCAACAAAAAACTAAATGAAGAATATTTTTTATATTATTAAATTAATTAACATCTCAAATTGAACAGGAATTAAGTATGAATATAAAGGAACGATATAAATAAAGGAAGAAAGGGTCCTACAGACAAAATTAGAAGTTTTAATTATACTATGACTTGCTTAGCATGCTCCTAAATTTATACGCACAAGTTGATAATTGCCTGTGTTATGGCCAAATAATTTGTGCCATTAAATGTTGTGTTTATTCAAGTGAAACAACAGTTGGTTCAATTTGTTCATTAGTTCATTAAAAATTATCAAAAACCGATATACATTCCTACTCCATAACTGATGAAATATATATTTGTAAAAAAATTAGATCTAAGATATAATAATTATATCACAAATATTCATTTTTCTTGTAGATACGGAAAAAGGCAGAGCCACGTCTTGAGGGAGAAACTCCGCGAGCAGCAACAACAATCGGTACCGACTACAGCAAAAACAGAAACTGTCGATTCGAACGCCAATAAAACAACGGAGGTGATCCAACCATCGTCAAGTCGCTGCAGCGAACGATCAAATAAGTCGACTGCTACCAGTGCTACAAATGCCACAGATAACGATCCATTGTATTGCAAAGTTAACGACGATATGACCAAATCTTTAACGCCAACCGGTAAGATTTATTTGTGAGATTACTTTGTGTTATGATCAACTTTATTGCTTATTTGAGTTAGTTTTTATAGTTTCTTGTTTTAAATTACAAGATTTAGTTACTATTTTTTTGTTATCGTAAGGTCCAGAATCTTTAGGATTGACGAGTCAGAACAGCTTTGGAAAAGGATCTATCGGACAAAATTCCTTTGGAAAGGCTTCTATTGGCTGCAGTTCCTCTTATAGGTTGGTATTATTATTCATTATCAATTTCTCCGAAAATTTAACTATTTCCGCTTAGCAAAGTTTGTTTCAGGTTTTAACATTTCTAACTGCATACCTCTCTTTTTATATTTATCTATAAAGTCTCTTATTTTGTCTAAGATATAGTTATTAAATCTTTAACATGCTTACTGATTTGTCAATTTTTTGTCATTTTTTTGCAGCCCCGTTTTGTCAGTAGGAAGTAAAAACGGAACATTGAAGAGAAACAAAGCCACCTCTCCGACAAGTCCAACCCCTTCCACGAACGCAGACAGCCAACTAGATTTTCTCCTCAAGAGCTTGGCAAAGGAAACGTTGACAGGAATACAACGGGACGAGTCCAGAAATGAAACAAGCAGGCTTGAAGGTCAGTCATTAATTTGTTAATCAAGTAGTGCATTTTTTCCTAAACCTCATTTGATAGGTGTAGATTGTGTTTAAAAGAATAATAATATTTAAATTCTACTACTATACCTACAGCGTGAGTCATAATGTGCAAAGGAGATTGAGGGGTTGCTAGAGGCGGTAAATATAAACTATTTTAATAATAACCAAAGATCAATAACCAGAAAGCTACATCAGTTGAAAATTTATATAAATTAACATCTTCATATAATTATCGTCTAATTAACTACTAAGTTATTTTGATAAACTCTGATATTGTTAGAAATAATTATTATTTTGTTTCCTTGGAATAGTATATTCTTCCATATTGATGGCCTAGCTGTAATACCACATATCGAAAAACAAACGATTGATTCGAATCTTCACTGTTCTTAAAAGAACAGTGAAGAATCGAATCAATCGCTTGTTTTTCTACAATTTGCACCTGTTTTAAATTTGCGTTAAGCTCACACTATAATAATCATGTCATCGTATTCCTCGTTACTGGAATTAGGAATGTTATTCTCTTGTTATGCAATTTTAGTTTTAGGAAACAGTCAACGGTTCTCAACAAGTTAACTCCTAATATTTCCTAATTTAAAAGATAAACAAATAGCTTAACTTTTTTCTTCATTTTAAATTGAACATAGTAGAATAGTTTGTAAAGCTTGAGTTATACTAGTTTTGTCCAAGTTTCAAAACAAGACGCACTTCTTTGAACTTGGATGTAATTTAGAAAAAATCCATCAAAGTTTTCATACTAGACGATACTTTACAAACTAGGACCGGACCTAGTTTCCCTCTCTAGTTTTTAGACTTAACCTTAAATACACAAGATGAGTAAGATTATTTCGTATAAGTTGGCCGTACTTATTATTTAACTGGTTCAAAGGACATCGGTTGGAAGCTATTTCTAATTTTGAAAAATTCTAAAAATTTTTCTAGTCAGCAATCATTCAAACTTTAAGAATGTTCATTAATATATGCAACTTTGACTTGCTGTAACTTACTTGTTTAGGTAAAAAGTTTACTAAGAAAAGATACTTATTTAGGTCTTCTTTTGCTACTACTTCAATCGCTTCGTACGTTATAACTCTGTATTTTTAATAATTTTATTGATTTTTGAATAAATTAAATAATTTAATTATATATTTTACAATTTATTCATGTATTTCAACATAACACGTGAATAAAAAATATATTGCTCTAATAAAACAGCCGTAACTGTCGTAACATTTTTTTGCTTTTATAGATACTGTAGCAAATATATTTTTCTAGATTCCGAAGTAGAAGTGTTAACAAAAGGCATGCCCGCAGAGCTTCCGAATAACATAACTAAAATGACAAATGCCATGGCCAAACCCATCCCACCCAGCCAATTGAAATGCAATATTCTCAAAGGTACATTTTATAATTTTTTTTTTGTTTGAGTTGGTTCGCTGCATCCAGTTCCCTTGCAGTATATGTTGCCTAATTGAAACATTATTATAGCTAAGGTTGAAGAGGAAATGAACAGTTTACAATCGCCACCGACGAAGCTAACGAACCAGATGTTTGTCGCAGCGGCGAAGGAGGACGAATCTAACCTTAATTCTCTGAATGCTGCTACTTTTGTCTCCGTGGTATGTATTTAAAAAGTTAGGCAAACTGATCTATTTAACATATAACTGAAAAACCATCATCACCATCTTTCTATACAGTTCAATGTGTTTGTTTGTATTTGTTTATTTATTTGTGCTTTTTAATAGCCCTTGCTAGTTTTGATCTGGACAATATGTTGTGTTGGAAATTGTGGTAAAAGTAAGACAATGTTTTCTTCGCCTAGCTTGAATAAATTTATTGGGAACAAAAAAAAACTGCAAAATTAACGAAATGGCCACTTTGTAAAATTCGATGATTAGATAAATATTTTTTTGCTCAGAAAGTGTAAAGTTGTGCTCATTTGATAAATATCATTAAACGATTAAAAACATCAATTCCGGGTTCATTCTGTAGAACAGTAATTCTTTGTAGAAGTCTTGCAACTCAACCTTCAATTGTTTTTGAGCTGTTTTGAGTGTTTGTTGCTGTTCATGCTGTAGTCCACTATGTCCAATTTTGATTTTTTTGATAGACATTTATGGGCGCATACAAAAAATCTCAAGAAAGTGATTAACTGGTAATCCAGTTTTTTATAATTTCATTATAATTAAAAAGAAAAAACGAAATAAAATGTTATTATTTGATCGACATTTTAAAGACACGTGACAAATACTGAAATATTCCTCCTGGTTTTTAAATAAACTATAGACTTAAGTAACGTAAGTATTTGATCTTCTGCCCTGATTATTGACATTGCTTGGAAAGGATACAACAATTAAAATTAGAAAAACGGCATTACTCCATTTTGTAGTTAGTACACCTTTAATTTGAAATGCAATATTTTGTTTGAGAGGATATAGTAGTTCTAGTGATTCCGTTTATGCCAGTGAGATCGACGTCGGGCTTGAGTCTGTAGTATGCCCAGGATGTGCTTTCATCTAACGGTAAACCGATGTGCTCAAAGTCCTTGTGTATAAACAAACATACTTACTTAATTTGTTCAGCCGATTTCTGCCCTTTGCTAATAGGCAGCTACTGTAGTTGTTGTCAACTGTTAGTTATTATTGATCTGAGCTGTTGGTACTCTTCTCCGTTGTCTCAGTCTGTGAACTTTATTACAGAAACCTTCTTGACAGAGCTTCACGGTGACAGTTCGTAGTAATTTATACACAATTGCATAAAAAGCAGATCAACTTGACAACGGCTGGGTCAATTTTAAAGAGCTATGTTTTAAAATATCACCCACAAACTAACTCCTGTTCCAGGAATAATGCTATTGGCATAATCACCAAAAATTAGCTTCTTTTCTCTAATTAATTTTATGATTAAAGCAAGCGCAGTTGAATTTTATATTTATCCCTATGTCTTTTATTTATAACAATGCCCTATGCTTACACATTCCAACAGTACCTTCCTTTTACACATCAGTGCAATAGTTTCGACTCCGATCTGCTTTTTATGCTCCCGTGTTTTGCATGTCACTGGTATATAGATAAACGCCCCTCTTAAGAATAGTGAATTCGATATATTTATTGAGGAAAACAAGGTTTAAGTTCCAAGTTGTTTCATTTATGGTTCTACAAAAATTTGATGGATTTCAATTTAGAATTTTTAAAAATGTATCACCACTATAAAAATCAATCTGATTCAAGGAATCCCTTATTTATTTATTTTATTTTTTATTTAAAACTTAAACGGCAAAATGCCTTGAGTTACAATATATTGTACAAAAATCTCATGGGCGCAATAGAAAAGAAATACAAAAGAAAACAAAAATAAATTCAATACAGTAAAGTTATAAACTGAACAAATCAAAACAAAACTCAAAAAATCACCCCCAAAAATCACTTATTTGAATAAATTATATATAAATTATTTAAAATGCTTCTTATACAACAAATTGTCCAGTGTGGAACACTCATATAAATGCTTTGTCCTCACGCTTGATGTTTTTTGTTCTCCGTAACGCAGGGTGGGGATAAGCTAACGCTAGCGGTAACAGGCTCGACCACAGCCACCTCACCAACAACCCCCAATCCCGCACAATCACCGAAGGAAACAACGGACTCGTCCAACCAAAAACGATGCACCACGCCCGTAACGGTAACATTCTTCGGCCACTCGGACCGCGGCAAGCTGGAAAAAGTCATGATCACCAGTCCCGAAGTTAAGAACAAACAACCGCTAAGTCTGTTGAGTACAAACGGAGACATAAGCACGGATAGTTTATTCCATTCGCTGAATTTCACCGATAATATGGTGCGGGAGTTGAAATCTCCGTCGAAAACGCCGAAGGATACGAATTCGAACCCGTTTGCAAATTTTGCGACGGATAATCATAGTCCGAGTACTACTAATCCGTTCCACGGGTCAAATCCGTTCTTGACGAATAATCCGTTTAGGAGTGACGATGATAAGGCGACGGAGAATGGGGTTGATGCTAGCGATGGGAAGGAGGTTAGTATAGCTTGTTTTGTTTCATTGTATCGTTTGTTTTCTTTTGTTGGTTTTGCAGCTTGTGGGCTTTTTTCTTAATTGGTATTGTGAGCGATTTGCAGGAGTAGATTTTATATGTATCGAAAATTCCGTTGGTTTCTGAGGATTGTAGCAATGAGTAATATAAATTTAGAGAAAAATGGTTATTTACAGTAAAATTGCACAATAATTTTAGTGTCAATTCTTTTCATGATAGTTACCAAACATGGCCATTGACTTTTCATGAACAAATAATTGTATTTTCACCAATCATAAACATGTGCATAAGTCACATGGTGTATACTAACCTAAACTCATTAGTAAGCGTTTGTTGTTGATTCATATTCTTGCATATTCTTGTGTCCATAAGCAAACTCTTGCAATTAAATTACAAACTATTTATAATACAAGAATAACAAGAAAATTGAAAAATAACAGTATTCTCAAAGACTAGAGATTCTATAAGACGTGACAATTGGATTAGCTTATAGGCAGGGTGTGTAAATGTAGGGCTTAGAAACAATGGTGATAATAGAAGAGTTCGAAATCATCAAATCATTGCCTGAAAAATGGGCATTCAAACTCTTTAAATTGGTTTAAACCACTATCTCAGTTTCAGAATGTTTTTGTTTTTTCGAGGGACGCTTCTTAAAAAATACCCATACTTTGGGATTGTTCTAAATAAATACTGTATCTTATATAAACAAATCAGTAGAATTTAAAAAACCGTCGACAAAGGTAGCAATAATATAATATAATGCAGGATGGAAAGAATAGCCTTTATATTCCGTTTTCGGTTTTGGAAATTAAGAAGAATGCCATTTCAGCATAAATTTATAGAAAATACAAAGTCAATGTCTTGCTTATATCGAAAATGGGGGGATAGTGACTTATGATCAAAAATTAATCTTATTACAATATTCAATGCATGGATTCACAAAATTACCATCTTACACATGCATACTGACGAAGACATCAGACGAAGTGGTGTTATTTTCCTTCAGAAGTGTAAATAACGGGTGATCTAAAATGACAGGACAGGTTGAATTTCCCACCACAGTTTTGAACTTATTTAGTGTTACTAAGATGGTACACATGCATGATACAGGTTATGATCACTGTCAGATACCATAGTGAACTCGTCAGTAAGGGTTACGTTCCTCTGCAACGATATTTCATCTTTTTTCTCCATTAATTTATTATTGGGTTCTTGAAGAGTCTTTCTAAAAATACATAATATTAAGGATTTTTCATTATTCTGGTAAGTTCATCCAGTTTTCTTAATTTAAATTAACCTAATTATAGTCACAGAATTTACAAGAAGGAACACCTGCGCCACTGGACCAAAATAACAGCTGTCATTTGCAACTATTGCCAACATCACAATTATTAAAATTGGCGGGAAATTCAACTTGTCCTCGGTCATTTTACATCACTCTGTATACAGTGTGTACAAAAACATACTCGTTACGTTCTTCAAACACTTTTTAATTACTTACTTTCTTTTTAGACGTATCTTTGACAGAATAAACTTTGGGCTATCTCTAAACTTATTTTAATTTAAAAGAGTATTTCAATAGTCTTTTAAATAAAAGTGTTTTTTTTTTCAAATGTAACTTGGTATGCTCCTCACAAATTTGTATATCTAAATCTATTTCAAATTAGTAGCTTGCCAAGTTATTTCTTTAAATAAATTCAAATAAAAGTTTATACTTTTATTTGAATTTGTTCCTTGACGATGAACTATTGACAATATGACAAATGACAAAACTTTTTAATGGTTTTCTTTTTGGCTTTCACAGTTTAATTTGTAATTTAAAAGATAATGTATTTGTTTTGTCACATTAAAAGAAAAACTTGAGTCTGCTTTGTAGAAATGATTCACCCTGTGTATTCAAAATTTAAGCTACCTAGGTAAACTGCTAAGCTTAAGTCATCTCCTGGAACTATTATTTGTATTTTTTTCTTGTAAACTTTTCAGAGGACGAACAATGGATACGTTGCGTTTCTTTTTGTACACGAGTTATAAATAGAATACACATATGGTTGTCCCACTTTTTTTCCGCAAAAAGTTCTTTCATGTAGTGAACTGAGTAAAAAGTATCATTCGGACATTTATTTCTTAATTGCTAACGGTTTGAGGCACAATCAAGCTGCGACTGTTTTGTTTCAGATAGCCCGCAAAATAAAAAAAAAATATTACAATGTTTTTCTACAAAAGAAAGAATATAAATAAAAAATATAATTACTTTGCTATTAAAAAAATAACCGTGAAGATATCTTAATTCGTATCAGATAAACTGTAGCCGCTCTTTTATGATGAATTTGCAAATTGAAAATAATTAATTAGTTGTTGGTTTTAAACCTGCAATAGCTTATTTTGGCTTCCAAAAGTTTTTGAACTCCGTGAAATTTGCTGTCTTGAGAGTGTTGTTATTCGTATTATTAATTTTCCCATTTTTCTGATTAGGTTTTAAGTGTTTTCAGTATTCTTTGAAATACGCTGTGCACCTTATTCTGATAAATAAGTTGATTTAAGAAATTTGTTTTGTCCTTTGGACCAAATATATCCTGTAATAAATATTATATTCGAGGTTTGCTTGTGAGCCATTTTGCTCAAATTCAGATACTTTTGAACACATTTAATTATTTGATACGGAAAACATTCACTGAGCAGTGAATGTACATTTATTTCTGCAGTCTTATAGTTCAGTTTGATATATTGAGTGTATTATGTAATTTCAGGATACAAAATTGTCGTCAAACAACAACAAACCGGACCGTGCCCCGGCAGCTACGGTGACGCCATCTCTGAGCAAGTTATCGCCGTGGTTGGTGTCGCAGGACGTAGTCTCGTCACCGGTAACAATGATGAACACAACAGAAACGTCAATAATCAGAAAATCCGTCATCACAACGCAACTATAGGCTATCAGTACTTATCTTCCAGCACTATTAGGTTACTATGTTATACGTGCTTACCTTCCCCGTCTTCAGTATTCCTAGATTTACGTCGAATACTCTACTATGATTTTTATACTCTAAACTTCTGAACTTTTTAGCAGCTACCTTGTGATACGTTGTTGTAAATTTTCTTCTTAATTTCTTTTTGCGAAAAATCATGATTAGTTTTGCTAAATAATCTTTGTACATATCCCAATTTTTATGTATTTTTATATTACTTACAAAATAGGTATAAATTTGAATCTATTAGAATTAGGATCGAGAGAATCAAAATTGAATAGTGATAGTTGAAATTTTATACAAATAAATGGGACCATAACTTTGACGTGTGGCAACGCTTGTATACTTTCATTTCGTACGTTATTTATTGTAATTTAGGGAGGAAATTTGGTGCAAAATTTTTAAGCTTTGCCCACGTCGGAGCCAGAGTTAGCATGTCATTCCGAAGTGCCATTCCTTAACCTGCATTCCAGCGAGTTTTTCGAGGTTATGTACTATCAAGTATTATATTTACGTGCTTTTTTAACAGATATACAACATTAGATATCCGTCCTGTTTATCGTGTTTATAAGTCTTAAATTTGAATAAAGTATTTATGAATGTTTCTAACCCATTGTTTTATTTATCTACCTGAAAGAAGTTAAGAAGTCAAATACTAGAGGTAAGTAACCGTAGTCACTTCTAACTACAATGTAACATCTGAGATTACCTGTTATTCAATGCGTTTTCTTGGCATATTTAACAGATTCAACACATTGTAGCAAGACATGTAACACTAGAGGTAAGTAACACTAAATAGTCACTTCTATGTACAATGTAATATCGAGATGATCTTGTTACTCATTGCGATTTTGTGTCAGTTCTAAAGTCCTAGTACTGTTGCCCAGGTGTAAATGAAACTTTACACATCGAACACTTTGTAGCAAGTAGTCTGAAATTATCCTGTTACTCATTGTATTTTCTTGTCACTTCTAACAGATTCAACACTTTGTAGCAAGAAGTCCAATACGTAGGAATAAGTAACAGAAAGATAATCTTTTTACTCGTTGCAATTTCGTGTCACTTCTAACACATCCAACACTTTGTAGCAAAAAGTCTAACACTAGAGGTAAGTAACAGTACAGGGTCATCAAAATGGAGCGTCTATGAAAACAATACTGTTTTCCGCTAACCGCATACCAAAACTTCGTCCATTTGCGATCCGAACGGAGCGACTCGTCTCTAGGGGTACTGAAGCAAAAGTGTGTAGTATATGCAGCCGAATGTACATACGCGTAAATATAGTGCCCTATACAAAAATAAAATTATTCCCATAAAGTTCAGAAATGAATAAAATGAAAACGCATGTTCAAAAGAAAATACACTATTACTGATCAATACATTTATTAACAAGATATAACCAATATAGCAAATAATAATGAAATTGACGTAACCGCTTAAATGAAACCACGCTTCATCGGAAAAAAAGGAGGACTTAACATCATCTTCCAGGGTGTCCCTAGCCCAATTGCAAAAATGCACACTTCGACCAAAATCAAGGGGATACAGTTCCTGGACAACCGATATTTTGTACGGATGCATCTTTAGCTTTTTTCGCACTGCAGTATACATCGTTCCAGAAGATATTCTGTAAGGCTCCGTCTATTTATATAATAAAATACCAATTCTCCACTTAAACACTTTATTCTACGTCTTAATACTTTCGACAACCATAACATAATGCATTCAACTTCTTAACCTGCTCACTTCCTACCACTACCCCCACCACCTTCCTTCTGTTCGGGCGCGAAATTTAAATAATTATATAAATTATGCTACAATTCGGCCAACCTGACAATGATCGTCCCGATCAGGAGGAACGTACCTAAACAAAATTAGAATTTCCTACATAACGCAGTACAATAACAATTCACTAAAACTAAATTTTCATACATATTTTCTTATTATTGACACTTAACAATTAACAAATCAGTACATCAATTCCTAAGACTAAATTTTAACGAAATTTCATATTTTTGGCATTGTAAATACATACTTAACAATTCGGCCAACCTGACAATGATCGTCCCGATCAAGACAAAAGTACCTAAATTAAACTATAATTTTCTCAATAACATACATACTACAATCCACAATTCATTACGACTAAACTTGCAACCACATTCTCATATTTTCGGCACTGCAAACACCTTTAAAGGGCCTTTGTGTTATTTGAAAATTCTCGGTGTCTTCAATTATATAACGATCTTTACCCAACATTTGCTTTATCTCATATGGTCCTCGATATTTTGGTAATAGTTTTTTATTTATCCCTGGGGTAACATCGGTATTTTTAATCATTACATAATCTCCAATATTATATTGATGTGGAGGTTTATGTCTGGAATCAAAATAATGTTTGTTACTGGTCTGGATTTTTGCGTTTTTAACTTCAGCATTTTCTCTCAATTCGTTCAAGTCAACCTCATTACTCCCTTCAATTTCTAAATAATTTCTCAGTGCATCATAACGGTCCCTCATGTTAATACCAAACAACAGCATGGCTGGTGCCTTACCGGTAGATTTTGAAAAAGAATTATTAATTGCAAATTCAACCTCATGAAGATGATGATCCCATTTATTTTTTACGTTACACAATTTAGACAACATTGGAGTTAAATCCCTATTCACTCTTTCAATTTGACCATTTGACTTCGGAGAGGCTGTGGCTACTTTTATGTGAATGATATTATTCTTTTCCACAAAATCTAAGAACTCCTGAGATGTAAAACAAGTTCCCCTATCCGACACAATCCTAACTGGCTTACTATAATTAGCAAAGTAATCCTCCAATTGTCTGGTAACCTCACAAGCTTTTGTTGATCTCACAGGGTACAGTCGTACAAATTTTGTAAACCCATCAATGATTTCAAAAATATATTTGTTATTTCGAGGGGTCTTTTCTAAGGGTCCATAATGATCTATATGTAATGTAACGAATGGTTTATTACCTTTAGGAATATTATGTAATATTGCCTCGGTCTTACCCGCAGTTCCTGAATACGTTATGCACTTTATACAATTTCGAATATATGTCTTTACTTTACTTTTAATGTCAGGAAACCAATACGTTCGTTTTAAATATTCACAAGTCTTATCCACTCCCCGATGCCCAAAACTATCATGACTCAGTTGAACAACCTGATGCTCCATATTACTGGGAACATAAAACAAAACTTTCTTTTTATCCTTTTTATATACTAAACCATCACGCAATTCATACTCTTTCATTTCTTGATCTTGTAATATGATTTTTATTTCATCAATCTTTTTATCCAAGCTTTGTGCAATGACTAAATTTTGTTCAAAAGTATTTTCCTCAACAATCAAAACTGAATACACTCTACTTAAAGCATCTACATGACGCATGCGATTACTATCTCTATGTTCCAATTGATAATCGTAATTTTGCAGAATCAATGCCCATCTATTTATTTTAGGATTTATTTCTTTTTTGTTCAATGCTAGTTTGATAGAGTTGCAATCTGTGACAATTTTAAATTTTATCCCTTGTAAGTATGTGTGAAATCTAGCTAAAGCGTTTATTATTGCTAACATTTCCAGCTCGTAACTATGCAATTTAGATTCAACTACTGTAGTACGCTTACTGAAGTAAAAGACGGGTCTAAATAAATTATCACTTTGCTTTTGTAACAGTATGGCACCATAACCTTGTGAACAAGCATCACAGTGCAACTCAGTCTCCAAAAATGGTGAATATATTGACAATATTGGTGCCTTCACTAATTTATCCTTTATCATCTTAAAAACTGTCATTTCCGTTTCTCCAAAACAAAATGTGGAATTTTTCTTAATCAAATCGTAAAGAGGCTTGGCTAACACCGCAAAAGAAGGAACAAAACGTCTGAAATATGATGCCAAACCCAAAAATCTGTGAACTTGTTGAGAACTACTGGGCACAGGATATTCTTTAACTGCATTAATATTTTCAGGATTCGGTTTAATTCCAGTAGAGTCAATCAAATATCCCAAATAAACTATTTCACTCTGTACAAAGGAACACTTTTCGAGTTTTAATTCCAACAGATTGTGTGCCATTAAATTCAAAACATCGCTGAGAATTTCTAAATGTTCTTCAATAGTACTTGTAGCAATCATAATATCATCCAAATATACTAAAATTTTATGCTGTCTGATTAAACTTAGAAATATTTTATTTATGAAACGACTAAACACTGAAGGACCATTACAAATACCAAAAGGTAAACGCAAGTATTCATACTGACCTAAGGGAGTAATAAATGAAGTGTACTTAACCGAATTTTCATCCATTTTAATATGATGAAATCCATTCTTTAAGTCTAAACAAGTAAAATATTGCTTATCTCTGAGTAACTCCAACTGATCATCAATTAAAGGCAAGGGATATCTATCCTTTTCCAATATTTTATTTAATTCACGAAAATCCACACACAGTCTGTAATCTAATCCATTCTTTTTCTTTATTAACACAATTGGGCTGCAGAACTCAGAATAACTTTCTCGAATGAAGTTCTTATCAACTAAATCATCCAAAATTTCTTGCAGTTTTAATTTCTGTTGGAATGAAAGTTTTCTAGGCCGAAAAGCAAAAGGTTTACTATCATTACTTTGCAAAGTTAACTTACATTCAAACTTGGTAACAGGTTCGTCTAGCCCATCCATTTGTAAATATTCAGAAATTAGTTTTTTTACTTTACCCTGAACTTCTAAATTAAGATTCGGATCGATATTGATATTAGGGTGCAATCTATCTGTGTCACTACTGATATCAATTAACATCAGTGACTCATTCTCCTTAGCAAAAGGTTCAGAACCATTTTCCCCATTTCGCAATAATCTAACACCCTGCCTTTCATCAAGAACAATTCTAATATTTCCCAAAGATGTAAAGTCCCTTCCCAATAAAGCTGCACATTTCATTGTACTATCAGGCACAACATGCAAAATAATTGGAACTACCTCATTATCAATAATTACGGCTTTATCATAAATTCCCAAAATATTCAACCTTGCTCCATTTATGCCAGAATATTGTTTTACACTGTCAAAATTCGGATTATAGGATCCTTTTTTTAAACAACTTTCTTTAATTAAGCTTATTGGACTACCGGTATCTAAATATGCATCTATCGACAAGTTAAAAAAAAGGTTATTAAAGCTATACTCAACAATGATAGGAATTACATAAGCAGGCGTCTCTTCTTGATCGAGCAGGTATGTATTTCTGCCTCCTGAACTGGTGGGACTGCTTCTGATTGGTGGTGTTGGTTCGGGCATTCTTTTCGGACAATCCCGTTGTTGGTGATTCACACTCCCGCAACAATAGCACGAACCCCTGGAACGCCTTTCTTCTGGACAGGTTGCCACCATATGGCCTAGTTTATTGCAGTTGAAACACTGGACTGGTGACCTCGGACCTCGTTTCTCATCTATTCTTGATGCCGCCTTCAGCCTGGTCGCAGATGCAAGAGTAATTTTTTTGAACGCCTGTACCATTTGTGACGTGGACGTAAAGTCTTGCATTCTAGCTTGATTTCTCAAATACAGATCAGGAATTCCATCTATGAGGTAGTCCAGCAACTCATCGTCGGATATTTGCGCTCGGTTTGCCTTTATTATTTTGTCGTGGTAGTAGTCATAAAAATTTTCTCCAGGCAGCCATCTGCGGGCTTCAAACACTTTCCTGAAGTCTAAGCGGTTTTGGCGATGATCAAACATTAACTTCATTTCTTCCAAAAACTCGGTTACGTTCATTTCCAAAAACTGCGGCTTGGAATGGAACCAAACTTGCGCTTTTCCTCTCAATCGGCTACAAATCAGCAGCATTGCATCATCATTTTCCAATTTATAATTGCGTAGTACTACGGTTAGTTGCTGTTTCCATTGATCAAAAGCGCAATCAGCACCCGTAAATTCATGCACTAATTCACCAATCATTTTGATACTGATCTGTGACTTACCGCAATTAGCTGGACTCGGCGATTGTTTTAGTATTTCGGCTTCTCTTTTCAAGAGATTTACCTCCCTTTCCATCAGGTCTCGTTCCTTTTTCATAAGTTCCAACTCGCGTACTAAATTGAGGTTATGCACGTGGTCAAAAACTTCAGGGGCAACTTTTAAAGTCTCCAACGCATCTTTCCCATCAACTGCTGTTCTGCTTGAAACGTCCTTGGTCATTTCACCCTCTTTATCGCTGAAAGCTTCATATTGTTGTAAAGAATATGTTCGGCCGCTATTTCCCTCATCAGTAGACATTTTTCTTCGACCAAGATTATGTCGCCTGGTACTCTCACACGTAAAATTTTTTTTTTTTTGCCTTTTACCCCACACCTGATTTGTAAGGCTCCGTCTATTTATATAATAAAATACCAATTCTCCACTTAAACACTTTATTCTACGTCTTAATACTTTCGACAACCATAACATAATGCATTCAACTTCTTAACCTGCTCACTTCCTACCACTACCCCCACCACCTTCCTTCTGTTCGGGCGCGAAATTTAAATAATTATATAAATTATGCTACAATTCCTACAAAACTACATTAATTATTAAACATTAGTAAAAACCTCATGGTGATATTAATCAACAAAAACTAAAGACTGCCGTCCATTGTTTCCGATGCTATACAACGCTGTGCTATGCTATGCCAGCAAGCATGTTAAAATTTATGTTTCAATAAGCATCTACTTATGCCATGCTGTGTTTACAACAAAAGGAGTCCCACAGCGTAGCATAGCATCGCAAGCAGTGGGTGCCGGGCTTTAGCCAGAAAATGTGCTATACAATTATCGTCATTATAATTTAACCAGCAATAAATGTGTGCCTTGCCTACCCGCTTGTTGCGCTCTCCTATGCACTGATTTGTTAGGGCTGCGTACAACCTCAGCTCTAATATTTTGTAGCACTTCTTCGGTTAATTTTTGTGGTTGTCATCTGCCTGGCCTCCTATCTATTGACCCTGTCAATCAAAATTTGTTTACAAAACGATTTATATGTCGTCGTAACGAAAAAACATTGAACTGACCCGGAAACTTTTGAATAAGCTCTTCGGTGCACAACGTAACCGAAAAGGACCATTCCCCATTTTCTGGCAATTTCGGAAGTAGGCCTCCACAATAAACGTGTCTTGTTCATTTATGTAGGGCATCCTGAAGAACAATCATTCACAAACACATAGCACAATGAACTGCAACGAACTAAAATAACAGCCCCTTAAATCAGCTGACTTGCACGCATGATACGCCAATGGCGTGTTGCTAGTAGGAAGAAGATAAGCAGACAGCCAATCAGATCACTCCTAGCATATGAATTTGTTTCGCGCCCCAAGTGGAAGTAAATTTTGATATGCGCTTAGCGGAAAAAAGGTTTTTTCCCGTAGACGCTCCATTTTGATGACCCTGTAAATAGTCACTTCTAAGTACAACCTATAATGTAACATCTGAAATTATCCCGTCTCTTATTGCGTTTTCTTTTCACTTCTAACACATCCAACACTTTGTAGCAGGCAGTCCTACACTACAGGTAAGTAGCAGTAGATAGTGACGTATAACTATAATGGAACATCTGAGATTATCATGTTACACATTAGGTTTTCGTGTCACTTCTAATACTGTGACACTTTGTAGCAAGATGTTTAATACTACAAAGCTAAGTAACAGTAAATAGTCACTTCTAACTATAATGTATCATCTAAGATTATCTTGTTACTCATTGCATTTTCTGGTCACTTCTAACAGATTCAACACATAGCAAGAAGTTTTACTCTAGAGGTAAGGAAACATGCAAAGGGAAAAATAAACAAAGTATATAGTTTTGTTATCATTTGTAATAGTTACGATAAAAAAATGGAGCGAACGTGTATAAAAAGTTTGCTTTACAAAGGAGATCACCTAAACCGTTTGCTTAAAAAACAATTTTATTTTGAAACGTGATAAACCGTCCTCTCAAACGCTTCATCACAATTCCACAAACATATAAAATTGACTAGTTTTACATGTATTCCATGAAGCTGTCGCATATTTGAAAAACCATACACCGTTTTGAAGAATGCGTCGTTTAGCAGTGAGGTTCGTACAGTACAGTCTTTATATAAATGGCATAATATATACAGGGTGGAACATTTATTACTGTGAACTTACTAAAATTAAATCCGTTTACACGTTTTCGATGAATCACTCTGTATATACATGTATACATGAATTAGCTTGTTAGAGAATAACTAAAAAAATGAGGCTACCCCACATATTAAAAACAAGTGCTCAAAGTACTTAAGTAAAATTAAAAAATAGTTAAACGTAAAATTAATAAATTATATTGGTGTGAAGATTCTTGTCAGTATGTGGCATGTAAATATCTCTGGTGCATATAAATTAGTCAAACTTTAGTTTTCTTTCTACGAACTCAATAACTAGCTATACATAAATAGACCAAGGAATATCAGACAACTTAAGGCAGAAAAAATCCAAGTACGTCAAAAACGTGTTCTAAATCTAATGCATTTCGACATCCTGAATAATACAGTGTGTGGACCTAACTGTAGCTATAATGGAGCAGAATTTTCATTTCTCTAGAAATAAGTCATTCTTTTTAAAGAGTTTTGGATGTCCTAAAAACAACAGCTACAGTAAATTTAACATAGAGGATTGTTTCAACAAAGAAATTGTTGATTTTTTCAAGAATAAAGGGTTATTCTCCTAATGTTTTAAAACCAACAACAATATCAAAAGATGAAAAATTGTGCAATCTTTATTGACATAATCAAATAATATACCAACTTAAAGAAGTTGGTATATTATTTGATTATGTCAATAAATACCTAAAAAAAATCTTGGAACATTACATGCTTTGAGACTAAATGTGCTGATTTTTAAATAAACATTACTTTTGGGTAATTTTTGACAAAATAAGTTTTGTGCACTTTTTTAGATGTTACTTAGCTAGAATTATTTTTCGTATTTTGGTCTTTAGTATTCTTTACTCTTGTAGTAGTTTGATTCTAATTCCCGATTCCAAAATTTCAGATCTCTATTACTTTCAACAAGCCATATCGCACCTGGCGTTCAGAGACCTCTATACCATATGACTCCCAATCATGCGCAAAGTGATAACCCCCACATCCCCCCCTGTGTACTAAGTTGCCGTTGTTGGGCAAAAAATTAAATATACCCCTTTCGAGAAAAGTACCTTCTAGCAAACTTTTCACATAACTATTTTTGCCTTATCTGGATTTTTTCCACTTCAAGTACTTTTGAACGCTTGGCCTAAATATACATAAGACAATATAAGTAAAAATATTCATAACATATGAGATTTGCATAAAAATTAAGATTACATTTAATTTAGACGAACAAAGAAATAATAAAAGGGACATTTAGATGTAAAACAGATTGCAGATTTTTTACAACAGCTAAAGTATAAACTTTATTAGAAAAACTACTTCATGAAGCTATTAGTACCTATTGTTTAAATTTAATTACTTTTTTCCAGTGATTGGCTGACGGGATTACAGCCAAACAATGGACTTGCTATTCTTTCAATATCAAAAACGATTTATCCTCAACCTTTTATCTTAGTATGCAATCGTAAATTAACATACAATAGGGTATTTGACTGTATTAGAAATATGGCATGTATTATAGTCATCCTAATAGATTACAGTTTAAGAAAACTATTTGTTATTACTTTTCAAAACAAATATGCTTTATCTCTATGAAAAACCAAAATTAAAATTGAATTTTATTCACGTCCTATCACGTGATTGAAAACGCTCTGTAATTGGGTCAGTCTCGAGTGATGTCATTCGTTAGTCCGCCTTAGAGCGCGTTCGGTTTGTCAGGGTATGGTATGGGGAGAGCAATGCTCAGATAACTTGAGTCGGCTGTCTCTCTCTTATATGCAGATAAACGCCGTATGACGTTAGTCCGCCTATTATGCAGCGCGTCACTCTCACCGTAAAATACTGGGTTATCCGAACGCGCTTTTATGCTTCTCCCGTTTGAATTTAATAGCACGAAACCGTCATGTAAGCATAACTTTGTAGGTTAGGATAGCCCTAACCTTCAGCTGTCAGATCAGATAATACCTTTCGAAAATACGATAGATAACTTATTCTAGTCAGTTTTACTTATGTCGAAGTAATCTTCACATCATATACACTTGTATTGGCAGCTATTTATTTCATTTGGATTTCTACGAGCCAACCACTTTCTTCGCAGCTTCAGATCTTGCGGAACAGCTACAAATAGTTTATCCGGAGTTTTTCTTGACGTATCTCTGCATTGTGGATTTATACACCATTTATAACCCATTTTTATGTAGAAATTGTGAAAACAACACATCATACAACACAATTACCAAACGGCGACGATGCTGATGCTGACAGACCATATGGGCCGATTTGACATCTTGACATCACATCATCTTGACATCTTGACATCACTAACCGGTGACGTCACACAACAGAAAGTATCGTTTTGGCGGGACTTTTTGTGATTCAATTTTTAACGCTGATTTTTATGAAATATTGAAGAAATAATTACAAAAAATAATGCATTTACAATGTAGAGTGAAGAAATAAACACATTAAGATGGTTTTCCAAAAATAGTCAAATACCCTATTATACCTGTATCTGTTTTAACTCTAAGACTGCCTAAAAAATATGCTGGTCACCTTGTAATATTTCCCTGTATAATTCTAGAAACAGTTACACTTCCTTCGGTCAGTTTTGGCATTTACGTAATCCATTTCTAGCCCTCCGAAGCTTATTGGTAGTAAAGAGACATTTGAGCTACAACAATTAGAATTTACCGATAGAATATTGAGGTTATGTCTGGCAAAGGTGCTCGATATGTCAACAAATACAAAATACAAAATCTTCATCCCTTTTTCTGACTGTAGAATAAAAAAATGGTTCTCTTTTCAATTAGATTTTACGTAACATACTTCTTAGTTGAAATGGCTAGAGCTGCGCTCGACTTTCTGCCCACGTTAACCATACATAAAACACAAAACAGTGAATATCAGTGTATGCTGTATGAATACGTCCATCTTAAAGCTATATAATTATAAAAGGTGATGATGTAAATACGTTAGTAGTGTTGGTGACTTAATTTGATATATTGAGCTCGTGAATACATGTTTCGGAGGCAAGGGACACCGTTTTCAGTTCACACGTCAATTGCGATTAGGTAAGTACATAGTTATGATTTTCATAATTGATTCTTGCCGTGTTCTTCCTGTATTAATTTAACAGTCCAATTCACGTGTTTGTTCTGGACGTGGTCTAAAATTTTCTGTTTGAAAATTGATAACGCACATGCCAACTCTCACTGAAGAGACAGTACATATTCATTTAAAAATTATTATAACATAAGCTTCTACAACTTGTAACAAATAATAGTAATAATTAATAACCATTCACCTAAGTATTACCTAATATACTCAATCTGTCATATAGATAATATTCGATACATTTCTTGCTTTTTATAATGACTTAGTACAAAGTTATACACAGCAATTTAGAATTGAAAAGTACCCATTTTGTGGCGATTGCTGAATTATCAAAGTTAGGTAGAAACTGATTGATAAATACATAATATACGTACAATATTTATAAAGAATTGTTGATGATGATAAAATAAAGCAAAGATCACAGAACATAATAATCACAAAAAATCAAAAGTGATGTAAAACTTGAAGATAAGTTGAACAAAAAGTTACCAGTTTTTTACTAAACGTCAACATTTTTGTCAATAAAGGTGTTGGTACTTATTGCTTATAACCCTAATTGAAAAGTTTACGAAGGTCATAATATTAAACAATGCCTTATATTCATAATTCTGCAATCGACGGAAGAATATCGGCCAAACATCAGTAGAATTCGTTATCGCTGCTGGTGTGACTGATGACGTCGTCGCTTTTTACTAGGTAGCCGAACGAATTTGATATGCTCATATTGGACATCCTGTATGAGAGATTGTCATCGCTTCCGTTTAGGTAGTTTAGCAGTATTGCGTTGGGATTTACTGTAAAACAAAAAACAACACATAAACTTTAGCAGAATTTTTCATGTTTGTAGACTTATTCAGATAAATTGAAACAACAATACCGGGTTGTTACGCGTTTTAAATCTTAACATTTTGTTCCAAAACTGAAGGCTTTCATGACATCGAATGTGTTCTACAGTGATTATGAGTTTGTAAGTCATATTACACAAAATAATGCAAACACTATGTAATCCTCTTGTAATTTGACAAATACTGAACAGTACAATAAACTTATTACCGTAAACTTGGGTGACTTTGGCCGCCCTGGGTGACTTTGGCCACTATTCGAAAATTTATTTATATTGTTTAGATCTTTGTTAATATTTCAAACATTGCGAGTATTTTTGGTTATTTATATTTTAGATACTATATTGAATACAAAGGTGGTTAATGTAAGTTAGATGATAATTTTTTTTTGTGGCAGTGTTCAGAAGATAGCTTTGAAAATTGACCAATTTTGTTACTATGAACAACTTTGTTTGTGTTGAGTAATCTATCAGCATCTATGATTTGCCGCCGATAACATTAGTCCTGTGGTTTGTTAGGAATAACTTTTAGCAATACCCGCGTACTTAAAGTGCTTGGTGTAGTCAATCGAGGAAAGTAAAGTCGGGCATTCTCAGTGGAAATGACCATCAAATGATGACATTTCTGTGGTATAACAAAGATGACATTTTACAAGCAATAAAAACACCTGTCCCGTCCAAACGAGGTTTCTTCATTATACCAGAAGTACAAAATTATGTCTAGTTATACCGGGTGATTCAATTTCGAGGCTTATTAGATCTCGGTTATTAGTGGAGATAGAGGCTATGTTTAAATTTGGCAAAGTTTCGTATTTTTGTGCTGAACAATTATCTGAAAAGAAATTTTAGCTATCATTTTTCATTGTAAAGATATCTGCAAAAAACTGAAATGTTAAGATATTGTTTTTAATTTTTTATTCAAAACCAAACGTAGCTAGACATTTGAAACAAAAACATTCTACAGCGACTTTTTAACAAGGAATGTAGTGTTATTTTTTAATTTGAAATAACATCAAAGATGGCGGCGTAATCATGGCCAACTTTTGTTTTTCTTATGAGCGCCATATTGAATTTTGGCATTTTCCGATAGTCGTGTTTTTTCTCATTTCCGCAATGTATAACATGTTAGCATTATTTTTTAAAATAGTCATAAAATAGTTTTGTCATGATCTTATTGCTGATTTTAACATATTTTGTTCTTGTACACTTTTAAAACATATTTGGTGGCCAAACTCGAGCATACACTAGCTTATCGTTTCATTGGCATGATAAACAGTAGTATGGCCAAAGTGACCCAATAATGAATTCTGACTTTGGCCACCCATATATATACATAAAAGAAGTATATCCTGACTTTGGAAATATTAGTGTTTTGAGATTTTTGAAGTACTATCAAAGACCCAAAAAATAGCACAAGTATGAGTAATTATATCTAATCTGTTAAAAGTTACCAGACTTCAAATTTCAAAAGTAGACTAAACTCACCCAAGTTTACGGTATTATTATTAGATTCTATATTTAGATTATTGAATATGGTTATATTTTAGGAAGCTAAGTATGTTTTAAATAAAAAGTACTAACATAGTAAGTATTATGTAAAATCTAATACTCTTTTCGATATATGTAATTGCATTTTTACCACAGTTGTAAAAACTGATAAAAAAAATCTAGTCCAGTTTTTTTTATGGAAAGGTTAATTTTCTATTATAATTTCACATAAAACAAGACACTTGTGTCTAGATCAAATGTTGTGCCCGAAAAAGTGAACTCTGGCTTGTGGATTTCAAGACGATCTTGCATTCCAGATGGGATTACGAACTTATCGACAGATAAGTTTTGAGCTTTGGATTCACCAGAAGTCAAGAAAACTACAGACTGATCTACAATTCTAAGTGACAATTACCATGGCTAATCATAATAAAGTTTTAAAAACAATTCTTTGTTTTGAAATGAGCGGACATTAACCATTAACCCATTAACACAAATATATTAATTAAAGAAAAGACACATTATGTATTAACATAATTTCAAATGCTATAAAACAAACGGTGCCTTGCGCCATGGGCGCTTATCCGAAATTGTATTTACAAATTTGAAATCTTTACGATTTACCCGCCAGTGAGTGAACAGCTTGGCAGGTAAATTTTTAAAAACAAACAGATCCTTTTGTAGTATACTACAAAATTTTGTGAATGCATTTAATTAAAAAATAAATGAAATAAACAACCAAACGCTTTTATGACCAGAATCATAAAAAGAACACTTTTCGAGTTGTCAGCCAAATTTGATCATTTCTGACATATTACTAACCATGTGTTAGTTGTTAGTATTCATAAATTAAATCAGATGATGTAGAAAACTCACGGTATAATTCGGAAATTAATTATTTTGTAACTTATTAAATTACAGCAAAAGCTTGACAGTATTCCCAGAGTTAGAAGTTCTAATAAAAGCAGAACATAAAATAATTGCAATTTTTTCGTATTTTTTAGGTTCAATTTGGTGATACATTGAATTTTTTGTGTGAAATTACCTTGTATTTGTGGAGTTTTCTCTTTGTATGTATGAGAAAGCTTTTTTTCTTATTTAAATGACAATCTGTTATAAATGCAATTAGGGTATTTTTGAGCATTTAGCCATTTAGTTTTTTGTTGTTCATCAATTATTCTTAGGGTTGACTTTAGACCTTACAGACGTTGATAACACTGTGCGACAAATTTTGATCAACTTTCTTCCTCCCGGAAAATTTTAGCTTACCCCCTGAACACATCCCCCAAGGTGTTTTTCTAGGTTAGCTCGAATAAGCGGATAAGAAAACGCTCTGTATATTATGGCAAAATAGTCCAATCAAATCGTTTCCAAGGGTGTCTGTTCCAGGAAAAAATATAAAAGTTGTCTTTCTCTCATTCTATATGTTTTTGAGGGTGCTAAATCCGAATTTCAACTTTGCTACTTCCCACGTATGTGGCTTCCCATCGAAAATCGTAAAAAACAAAAAAATTTTGACCGGCTTTCAGTTTTTTGCAAAAAAGTGATAAAACTATGCATTTTTCGAGGTAGACCATTCCATACAAAAATAAAGTACATAAAATTTCCTATAAGACCACTCCCGAAATGCATTTTTAGTTGAACTGTTTGGCCGCTAGAGTGCGCTGAAAGGGTAAATTTTCATATTTTATGTAGAACCCAGTTTTTGAGTTAGTTAAAAAGGCTAAGATTTAAAGATTGTGCTACATTAATTTCCCTACAAATTGCACATCTTAATCACTTATTTTGTCCACACCGTGTAGCTGCGAGATTGGGTTGATATATTATGTCATATTAAGCTAAGCGAAGCCGCTAAGTCAAGAGCCCGAATGTTTATAAAAAAAATCAAAAATTAGATAATACATTAAGTATTGATTAAAAAGAGCAAATTTATAGTTAATAATTATATAGTAATAATATAGGGCACTACTAAATTTTTGGTGAAGGGCTCTTGTTATCGTGGTTTCGCGTATGGTGACATAAAATTTCAACGTGCTCTAGCGGCTACACAGTTTGGCAAAAATAACTGATTAAGTTATGCAATTTAATGTAGTTTTATCAGAATCTAAGCTTTTTTGTAATTACACGCACATCAGTAGGAAAATCTGGCCTTCTTTCAGTGCGCTCGAGCGGCCAAACTATTCAACCAAAAATACACTTGAGGGTGCTTTTTAAAGCAAATTTAGTGTACCTACTTTATTATTGTATATAGTGGTTTACGTCGAAAAGTGCATAGTTTTATGACTTTTTAGCAATAAACTGAAGAAAAGTCGAACATTATGAGGCTTTCTTGCGATTTTCGTTGTGATGCCACATCCGTGGGAAGTAGCAAAGTTGAAATTCGGATTCAGCTCCCCAAAGAACATATAGAATGATAGAAAAAAAAACTATATTTTCTTCCTGGCCAAAACACCATTAACTGGATTAAAACTATGAATAAAATTGAAAATAGAAAAACGCATTTGTGGAAGTCTTCAGAGGGTCATAATTTCTTTGTTGCAGTGTAATAGAAAATATTTCAAAATAGCAAACAATACCCAAGATACTTATACCAAAAACATTCAAAAAACAACACCAGATAAAACATGATACACAATAAATTTTAATCGTCCTCACATTTTCATACATAAAATTTACCACTATTATCATCACCATCGTCACATAAAAAGACGAATGCTTCAATAAAAAAAAAATAATAACAACAGTTTGGCAGTAGACTAAGTAATTTTACAATTGGTGTTATTCCTCGTCTTCTTCCCAAGTTTACTAATCGACGGAAAGCTCTTCTTGGCCTTGGCATCCTTCTTCCCATCCTTCGGGTCAATAACAAACAAACAATCATCCTCGTCCATCTGCAATGCAGCCTTCACCTTCATACCTCTCTTCAAATCCATTTCTTCAGCATTCCTCTCTGTTAGGTCGCTTTCTGCGAAAGGCAGGCTATGCGAGTCCAAAGAAGCCTCGTCGCAGCAACTCTCCGGAGGACTTTGGTCAAGATGGAGACCTTCCACGCTGCTGTTTGATGCTGAATGACTTGCTTCGATGTAGCGTTGAGTTAACTTGATTCCGGGGCAAATCTGGTCGTACGTGTCTAGGTTTGAGTCTGAAGAGAACTCGCCCTCTTGGAAGAGCGATGGTTGCTGGTATATTACTTGGTTCTCGGTGGATGACGATGCGTTGTCTTCGGGGTTTTCGTCTATGGGTATGAAGGTCTCGTCGGCTTGCATGTTGGAATGTGAGGAGGTTAGGAGATAGATGGATGAAAAGGCTTAAAGGAAAATTTGATATTTCTAGTGTGCGGGTCCAGAAGAACCATTGTTATGACTATATGTCGTGCAAATGAAAAAGGAAGAGCATCAATGCGATCTTTGCAATTGGTCCAATTTCTCTTTAGAATTTTGACGTGATGAGTAATGCCAACTAAGTAAAGTTCAAAGAGTGATAACTCTTAGCATTATAGCTTAATGTTTACAGTTTAAGCTTTAAAGAATTCAATTATTAAATTCGAATTATTTTTAGGACATAAAAATGTGGAGTGATGTAGGATTGGTTGCCAGATTCATAATCTACGAAAAAAGGCTATTGATATCATCCATCATGGAATTTCTTTACAATACTGGAATGATTTTATTCTAATCATACAAAAAAATCCCAAACACATGTTTAAAGAAAGATTTGATGTTCTTGATTTTATGATTTAAAAAAAAAATGTGATGTGGCAAGGTACATGACTTTATCATACGGCCGTGTCTGCATTAATATAAAGCTAGTAGCCAGGATTTGACAGATATTTGGATTCTATCGAGTCAAAGTAGATATTGTCAAAACATCAGCGTTTGACTCTACCTACTGTCATTAGAATGAAAATATCTGTCAAATCCTGGCTAACTAGTTGTATATTAACGCAGACACGACCGATCTCCTCGATCAAATAGACTTTGCTTATGCAGCTAAACTATTAATTTTACAAAAAATATCATAGACATATAAATTATTGAGAATTTCCTCTACTTTAATTTATTATTTAACTGTTTTGACGAAATTACAGAAATGGCGGCTCGTTTGCAAAATCGTTAAAAAAATGCTGCTAAATTTAAAAAAAAAAAATATTTAAATTTTTGCGTTATTGTTTTGCATGCGTACAAAAGTAGCAAAAACACGTCTTTTTACCTTAAACACCGTTCCTAACGTATTTTATGGTATCAATTATAATTTCCGGAACATACCGGAAATAGTCATAACTGCATTCGGATTTGGAATCTCAAACGAGAACTTATGTCGTGTATGGTATATCATTGCATAGATATTTTAAATCGAAACAACTTGTATTTGAACAAAAATTTTCTAAACCATACGGGTCACAAAAGACCCCATAATATGTTATGTTGTCTGCATAAGCTGTGATCAGAAGACTAATCCACGTATCCATGTTTTATTTTGTTAGTAGTGAAGAGACGTGATAGTATGTCGATAGGTAAAGATTTATCGCGTCTGATGACAAAACCTTAAAGCCAACAAGTCACGTTTGGACAGTCACCTGTCCAACAAAGGATAGCCCGAGATCATATGGTTTATTAGATTTAGATTTAGGATAGATTTAGATTTTTTTCCCTTTTTTCGCGTATTTGTAGGAATTAATTATATGACATGCACAAAGTTTCAAAATTTTCAAACCAAATTTATTATTCAACCCCCTTTAAAAACCACCCCACAAGTACTTTTGATTTTTGTCGCCTTTTTGCGTATTTGCAGGAATAATAGTAGCACATTCACAAAGTTTCAGAATTAAAAAAAAACTTGTTTTCAACCCCCTCAAAACCCCATTGGTACTTAGATATTTTTTCCATTTTTATTGTGTATTCCTAAGGGCCGATATATTCACCTATCGTGAAACTGTTCGTCATCTAAACGACAAGATAAATGGTAAAAATGTGTCTACTCATCTGTCGTTAACGTCACCGACCGGATAAATACGCTTAACGATCAAATTTATTTAGCGATCGAATGAACCTGCCGTAAACTAATGACGAACACTTTGATTGGTCACAGAGCATGTGCTGAATGTCAAACAAAAAGTCAAACTGACAAATATTTACGTACGTACGTGGTACTGTATTAATTGAAGTCATTATTTAGTTAACATGGCCGAATTTGCTGAATTCGTCTTTCATACCATTTTTTTTTTACTTTTGGTGGTCTTTTTTAATTGATGCGGTTAGAAATGGGTACGAATGAATTTTGGTTACGTTTTGTCAATGTGTATCAATGCGTGCGTTCTGCCACTTTAGGCGCTAACCGCTTGAACTCAGCGGACGGCAGTAATTGGACAGCAACGACATGAACGCGAAGGCCATTGGTTGCTGAGTTCAAGCGCTTAAGCGGCTTAAACTGGCAGAACGCACCCAATGTCATTTACAGCGCTACATCTAGCGGCAATTAGTCCAAGTTATGATCCAAGTGTTGATTTAGTACACCTTTTTTACCGACAGTTGATACTATACTGCCGAAAAACATTCGTTAGCGATGTTTACGTCCTCGTTACCTGACGATAACTTACAGGTCGGTGAAAAGACAGAATCATTTTTAACGCGAACGTTAGCGTAATCTGTTCGTTAGCTAACGACAGCTTTGACGATAGGTGAATATATCGGCCCTAAGTATAATATCATATTCACAAGGTTTTCAAATTTCAACACCCAAATTCATTTTGCAACCCCCGCAAAACAACCCCCTTAAGGCTTAGATTTTTTATACTATTTTCCGGTTATCTATCGAAGATTTTAAGTGCATTGGAAAAAAATAATTTTGTCCGGTTAAATGTGCAAAATCGACTACTGTGCGGCTGCGATGGGCACGCGTTCCTATAAAAAAGTAGTGTAAAATGTTCAAAGTACATGGCATCAGATTTCTCGCTATATAGTCTTAAAAGTTTTATTTGATCCTACATAAAAACATCTACTAAATAACGTTAATGTTTTGCATGTGTTCAAAAGTAGCAAAAAACTCTATCCGAATCAGTTGTCATTTGTCAGTGTAAGGACGTGGTATAGCAGAAAAATTTTTTTGGGGGCCTAAATTGTAAAATTGTCGGAATAGGGATTCTAGTTCTTGAGAAAGTCGGTAAGTGTTTCTTTTATTTTGTGTGCTTGCATAGTTTTCCTTAGGCTCGGTTGCCAGTTTAAACCATAAACAGAGTTTAGATAGATACAACATCCTTGAGATCTAAACTCTGTTTATAGTTCAAACTGGTATTGAAAAGTTCGCCGAACGTATTTGCTGGTTGGCAGAAATTGAAATAGTTTGTCCTATGCTGGATAGACATCTAGATATCTAACAGAAATACATATTGGACTTTTCTATTTCTTAAACAGATTTGTAGTGGTTACCTATCAATACAGTTGATAAATATTATAACCACTCAGTTACTCTAAGGCCCATACAGAATTTCCGCAAAGTTCATGTTTAAGAACTGACATCATTTAACAACTTTCATGGTTGTTATTGTTATCTATTTTGTTATAGAATCGAACTCTTTGTATTAAGTACTAATTTTATGGAATCATAGCCAGTCGCAAAACTGGCCAAGTTGGCTGAACAATGATCGCCTTTCAAAAGAACATTAAACTTATGGACCATCACACTAAATACATCATAAAGGTTTTACAAGTCACCTTCTTCCGAAATCCTCCGAGCAGCCCCCTCTTCCATATCAGAAATCGGATCCACACCCTCATCGAAAGGCTTGCAGATCTCATCCTCGCTCAAACTATCCTCAATATTCATCGTATCCTCGTCGTCGAGCGCCGAGTCCGAATTCAATATCCTCGTGGCGTTCAAACTCAACAGATCCTCGTCGCTGGTCCTCGTCTCCACAACAGACCCGGAAACCTCACATTTCACGTGACTCCGTTTGGGCTTCGGCATTATTTTAGCTTGAGGTGTAATAGAACCATCTCCTCTATTCTCAGAAGTTAGTAGGTCTTCAGTATACAGAGTGTACTCGTCCGTCTCGTCGATGGTGACTTTGGAGTTTTCCATTTGAGAGGTTTGCTCGTCCAAATCTTCCTCGATGTCCGATAGGATACGGACGGTGTGGAATTGCATGGGGTGTTGCATGAGGGATAATTCGGCGGATTCTATGGAGGTGCTTGGCGTGTTTGAGCCTCTTGGTATGGAATCGGAATTACGTAGGTGCATCTCGTTGGTGTAAAATTCGTCGTTGTAGAACTGCTCGGTGTTATCGAATACCTAGCACGGAAGTCGGTGTCAAGTTCTTTGCAGTTTAGTTGAGTAAAAAAAAGCCAAAAACTAATCATAATCTACTCTGAACGCAAAGCAATTTTAGATGAAAATATTACAAATGAGTAAGCAATTTATACAGGGTGTACAATATATACAAACAAATGTAAAGTATGGTAATAACCTGCAGTTAACAGAGAAGAATTAACGTATAGTGTTTTGTTAAAAATTGCCCTCAGAACTAAGGTTACCAGCTTCTAATTTATTTGATATGAATCTCATGTAGTATGATATTAACCTTTCATCATACATATGCTTGAAAATAAAACTTGGAACTTTGGAATACTTATGTATATCAAGTGTTGTTAAAATCACCTATAAAAAATGTATTAGAATTGTCATAATCTTTAAAAAACATAAGTCGGTAGTCCTTGTATTTTTTGAATTCCTATAAATTCCCTTGTTAGGGAACCAATTGGGCTTGTATAGCTTCTAAACAATTCGTACGGACTACAGAAAGGGGGTTTATGTGTCAAGAAGACAAGATTTTTGGATTTTTTATGGTTTTAATAGAAAAAATACACCCTTTCCAACGAACCCAAAACCAGCTTGGTAGCTCAACCATATTTTTCTCCAAAACGTGTTTTTGCACATAAACCCAGTTTCCCTAGTCCAGGTCAAATGAATTGTCAGCTTAATTAAGACGAAAATAAACTCAATTTGTTGCCAAAATGGCTTTTGTATAACTTTTGTTTTAAGGGCAACACCAAATTCTTGAACAAGTTGACTTATAAATATCAAAATATACAGTTTTTACTGTCAAAATAAAAATGTTTATGCAATCTTCAATTTTCGACTTTCAGTTTCTGGCAACCCCATAGCTTTTTTCTGGGGAACATTGATATTCTGAATAGGAAATAAGAATACGGTTTAGATAGAATTAGTTGCCCTGAATACGAATACGAACTCACGCGTAAGGTTTTCGAAAAATTGTGAGCTAAAAAATGTCAATAAGTTGAACCAAATGTGTTAGAAACCTCAAAGGGGTGTCATATTAAGCCGTAATCTTAAATATTGTACTTTTACCTAAAATCCTGAAAGTTTGTTCACAAAATGTTTTGAATCATTTACAGCGGTTCTTTAATTAACATTCGATCTCGGGTTCATATTCAGTGCAAAGAAATCTACCGAAAACGCCTATTCGTTTTTCATTCACAAACAAAAAGTTATCAATATTCCCTTTGTCAAGGGAATTTTTCTCGAAAAACAAGAGAAATATAGAGTTGACATTTAAAAATAGTATGTATGTTGGTCATCAAAAATAGACGTGTACAAAAATTTTTGTAAATAACAAACCATCTCCGAGATGTTTCCATACTTATTTCTTAAGAAATAACAAAAAAAACAATACACACAATATTTAGTAAAAATAATACATAATTACAGGCCCTTACCTTTTGAAACGCCTTTGAAAGGAGCAATTATCATCATAAAAAAATAGGTAATGCCGTGTTGTACAACAATGAAACAGTGATCAAGTTGATCAGTATTTCATATATTTTTATGATCTCATACATTTTAGTATAGGTACAGGCTGTCTCACGGAACTGGTACATTAGAAGTTTCTCATGTTCTACTACTTCTGGAAACTTGAAATTTTGGAATTAGAAATTACTCGATCTGAGCTCTTCAGCTCTTCTCAAGTTAACTGTCACGTCCGGTCACCGGAAGTCGATATCAACTTTGTTATTTTAAATGGAATGATATAATTTTAATTTTATTTTTGGTTACTACGTATCAAAATACATCATTTTTAATAAGGTTAGATATCCCAAATATATTATCTTAGTTTTAACAAACCATTTCAATATTTTTCTGTTTTCCTGCTGTTTCAAACTTGTTTGTTACATTCCTATAAATGAAGAATAAATCGTTTTGTATTTAGTTTGCATTTATACTGACAATATTTCAAAAATTAATAAAGATAGATATAGGGATAGATACCCTATACCCGTCGTTGGAATATAATAATAATAATAATAATAATAATAATAATCATTTATTGTTTCCCTGAGTACAGTATACATAAAATAATTACAAATATAAATATATTTCTGAAACAATCTCATGACGCGGTTCAGCTTAGAGCTGTTCTTCCACCGCACCATGTTTACCTAACAAAACAAACCAGATGTAATATAAGAAAGAATAAACACAACAATCATTTCTCAGTCTGCGTCCTATCACACATCCAAACCAAAAGCGACAATATTTAAAACTAAAAAGAACATTCCAGTTTCCAATAACAATCAAGCAACGTCAAACGTCAAACAGCAACGCCGATGCCGCCATGCCACCACACTGCCGACCCTCTAGTAACGACTCACAACAAATTCCCTTGCCCTCCGCCTAAATAGAACCTGCGACGTACCCACACCTACAGTGACACAAACATCATTATACAATTTTGAGATTTGGTATGTGAAACAGTTCTTAAAAAATGAAGTTTTGTGCACTGGTGGCGTTAACCTGCCCCTGAATCTAATATTGAGTGTGTGCACGTCGCCCCTAAACTGTAGTTTTCGAAACAGATAGGGTGGTTTAGCTGTCACAACAATCTTGTGAAACAAACAGACTGAATGCAATATTCTCCTACCCTGCATGTTTAACCAGTTCAGTTCAGGTAATTTGTGACTCACATGGTCTCTTCTCCTAATGCCAAATATTAATCTAATACAAGAATTTTGAACTTTTTGTATTTTATTTCTCAAGACGGCCGTTAGAAATGGGGAAAACAAGGTATCACAATAGTTGAAGTTCGATAAGACCAGTGAGTCACACAAGATCCGTTTGGTGTTCTTGTCTAGGTATTGCCTATTACTATAAATAACCTTGAGATTACAATATGATTTTTGAATGCATTTATTTATGTGTGTCTTGAAGGAGAGATCACTATCCAGCATTACACCAAGGTTACGCACACACGTTTTCAGTTCTATCGGTTGTCCATTAATGTAAATTTTTATTTTATTTGAAATTTGTTGCCGAAGTTTCTTCGGTCCAAAAAGAATAACCTCAGATTTTTTGGGATTAAGCTGGAGAGAGTGTCTATTGGAAGCATACACAAGCGAGGAGAGATCATCGTTTATCCTCTGACAAGCGATCTCCACATCAGCCGATGGAAAAGAGCAGTACAATTGGGTATCGTCCGCGTAGTAGTGAGCTCTGCAATGAGTTATACAACTCAACAAAGTCGATGTGTAAAGCGTAAACAACAAAGGCGAAAGCACTGACCCCTGCGGAACCCCGGATTTAATTTTAAGTTCCCCGGAACGACTACCGCCCGAGACAACCGTTTGCACCCTACCGGAAACATAGCTCATCAACAGGCCCGAAGCTCCCACATCAAAACCCAGATAGCCCAGGATAGCCGAAAACAGCTCATGATTGAGTGTATCGAACGCTTTTGAGTAGTCTAGCAAGCAGAGGACCGTAAGATTGCCCCTATCAGTCTCACGCACAATATCATCAACTATATGAGTTAAAGCTGTACCACAACCAAATCCCGCCCTGAACCCCGACTGCATCTCCGGCAAAAGGTTGCACCTCTCGGTATACTCATTTACTTGCCGCCAAAGAATTTTTTCTGCGACTTTAGATAATACTGGCTGAATACTTATTGGTCTCAAATCACCGAAGGACAGAGGATTGCTGATTTTTGGAAGCGGCCTTATCAAAGACCTCTTCCATACTGTGGGAAACTCTCCGGCATCCATACTGCAGTTCACAATCTCTCTGATATAAGGTATAATGTGTGGGCAACACATTTTTACAAAACCTATATTCAAGTCATCAATATCCGTTGCCATACTTTTGATTGAATTAATTACATGCTCAACCTGCACGTCATCAACATGCTGAAAACTAAATGTGCTACCCCGTGCCCTATTATTTTTATAGAATTTTATTAGATCATTGTCAGTCGCCCCCGCCTGGGCCGTACCTACAAAAAAATTATTAATGCCGTCCAGATCATGAAGATGACCAGGCAGCACCGGACACGGCCTGCAGTACAAGCCAGACCTTCTCAGAGCCTGCCAGCAGTTATCGGTTTGTCCAAGCTGATCTTGAAAGTATGCCTTTCGTTCGCGAATCAAAGCGGCAGTAACCAAATTTCTAAGATTTTTATAGTAATTATATTTTTCCAAAGATTTGGTTTGCTGAAATTTCTTAAAGGCAGTATCTCTCAGATGCTGCATTAGCCTTATGTTATCGGTTATCCACGGAGCGGGGGGCTTATTAATTTTAATTCTTTTAACGGGTGCATGAAATTCCAGAATCGCACATATGCTCGAGGTCAAAAACTCCGCCTTAGAATGAACGTCTGGCATGTCAAATATTGTAAAGAAAGGAACTCTGTACAGATCCTCCAGAAACAGTTCTCCACAAAAGCCCCTCAAGCACCTACAGAACTTATGTTTCGGTTCATTCTGAGACTGAAAAAACAGCTTACAAGACACCATATAATGATCCGAAATATTCCCCACCGGGAAGACACTGCTTGTTTCAATAAGTTCTCTGTCCGAGACAATAATCAGATCCAAAATACTAGCCGTTGCTGTAGTTATTCTTGTCGAGTCGTTAATTATTTGAGTTAGACCAAAGGAATTAATCATATCAAGCAACGCAACCGATTTAAATGCATCCGTATCCGTCATATCGATATTTAAGTCGCCCATTAAAATAGTCTCATCCACAGTCGGTATTACATGAGAAAGATACGTCTCAAGCTCATCTATATAACGGCGGTAACTTAAGGATGGAGGTCGGTAAGTGACTCCCACCAGAAAGTCCCTTCCTCCGAATCGAACACGGACGCACAAACACTCAATATCAGAATCCTGCTGAATAATAGTACAATGATAATTATCCCTTACATATAGCGCAACCCCACCGCCCCGCCCATCTCTATCCCTTCGCAGCAAGCTGTAATTTGTAATTTTTAAACGATCAGAGTCTACATGTGGCCCTAACCAAGTCTCTGACAGTGACACTATATCATAATTATTAGTAGCAAGGAAACCTGCAAGTTCGTCCAGGGACGGCAGCAACGAGCGAACATTTAAGTGACAACACATAACCATAGTGCTTAACAAATTGCAAAGACGCAACTAAAAATAAAAAAAAATTAAACGAATGAGAACCACGAAACGCAGAATAAGCAATTCAACAATCGTGCCGCGCGGCAACCCCCCAATAGTGAATGGGGAAGAATAAAAAAATAAACAGTATTGTAAGAATTACCATGTGTTGCACTCAAACAACAAATAATTAAACAACGCAAACAGTGCGAGAAAACAGACGCGAAGAGGGAAAAAACTGTAAAAGGGACATCAGAATGGTCCCCCTCACGTCGAAAAAGCATAGACAAAATCAAAAAGTGGTGCTTAAAGTAAATCACTTAGCTCTTTAGCGCAGGTAACCTTCTTCACCAGATCCTTCGCAACACTAATGCTAATCACACCATCCAAGGACCATACTTTTCCCCTACCGAACCCTTTCACTGCACTCCGATATACGTTGAGCCTTTCCTTGGTAAGATCCTCCCTGTTTGCCTCACCAGTTTGGTCACCTTACTATCAGGTTCATATGGGTACTCTTGAGCGGGTACAAAGAAAGTTTGCACGATGCTGTGGTCGAAGATTGGGTATCCTGGACTATAATTATAGTTATACGCGGTTCGTGGCTCAATTGAACTTGGATACATTGCAGTTGAGACGTGAGAGGATTGATTTGTGCTTATTTTACAAATTAGTAAATGGGGTGTACAGCTGCCCGTCAGTCCTCGCATCGATTGACTTCAATGTTTGCCGGAGAACGAGGAGTCCTGATCTCTTTTGTGTCAGAGCACCGAGAACAAATTATGCTTGCAATGGGCCTTTGCACAGGTTACTGCTCAATTGTAATAGGCGGGGACTGGATGTCTTCATGTCCTTCAGACAGTTTAGGTCTGAGCTGAATAGGATGGTAAACGGACGGTAGTGTCATTGTACCAGAGCCTGCTGTATTTTGGCTCCACGTTGTTTAATTGTGTGATTATTGTTATTATATTGTTGTGGTATGTATTAGTGAAGATGTAATATGTTTATATATATTTTGTGTTATTGCATCATCAGACCCAAGATGATATATTTTTTTTTGTAGATTGTATTTTTGTAAAAGAGATGTATATCGTTTAATAAATATTATTATTATTAATATTGATTTATAGGGAATAAGATTTCCTATCGAATGGCGTATGGGTATACAGGGTGGTCCATTTGAAAAAAAATAGTTTTTTACGTTTGAAAATTCAATGGTTTGTTGTAAATTTTGAACACCCTGTATAAGATATCATGATGAACTAAACTTCGTCTTATTTGGTTATGTTTCTAGTTTTAGACCACTAACAATGAAACTTCTAGTTTCAATAATAACCGAGATATTCAATTTTAAACGTAACCGCGGAAATCACCAAAAAATTAGTCAAATCAAAAAAATTCAAAAATGGTGTTGTTTACGTATAGGGAAACTAAAAATATAATAAAAATTATATCATTCCATTAAAAAAAGTTGATACCGACTTCCAGTGACTGGACGTGACAGTAAACTTGAGAATATTTTAGCTGAAGAGCTCAGATTGAGTACATTCTAGTTCCAAAATTTCAACTTTCCCGAAATAGTAGAACATGAAAAACTTCTAATGTACCAGTTTCGTGAGACACCTGTATAGTAGTACATACATGTTGATAAGTAAAATCTGGTAAATCTGCTACTTAGAACACATAGTTTGTCTGTTTGCCCATGTGACACCCTGTATGTGAACAAACGCCTGATCAAAATCTGAGCTGTTACTTCCCTACTAACCTGACAAACTTGACCATCATTTCTCAAATAGAGTTGGCAATCCTCCATCCTGCTGCCAGGTGAAGTATTGGCGACCTTTATGTTGTAAACGTTGAATTTCGATTTCGGCATTTCGCAACTCCTCTCACTCAATTCGCAACTCTTCTCCTCCGGTATAGTCTCCATGCTCTGAGTACGAACCACGGTATCGACCGGAATCTCGTCGAACGAAGCAAACAACAATATTTCCGCTTCTCCCAGAGAATCTTCGATGGGGTCATCTTCAATTTCCTCGCAAGTGGTGCTGTCAACCTCTACCGCGTCCGGGCTTTCGTAGATCGCTTCCTCCTGCACCATGGATGCCTCGGTGGTCACATCGGACGTAAGAGCCATCGAAAAGTACTCATTTTCCGTCAGGTCGGTGCAACAACTCTCTGGATCGTCGAGAGTCTTAAAAGTATCTTCCTCGTCGCCGAGTATGGGCTCATCCGTTAAAAAACTCTTCCTGTCTTTGAAATCAACCAACTTTTCAATCTCGAGGTTCTCTAAAAAATGCTTCGGATCGGTTTTCTCGCAACATCCCGAAGTGCTGGGTTGCGGCGTATCGTCGTACCGGTTCAAGATATCCTCGGCGAAAGAGACGTCCGGGAGTTTGATTGACAGTTCGATCATTTCCGGGTCGATCGTCTGCGGTTTCTGCTTTTCCTTCTTCGGTTCGTCGCGTTCTTGGCTTTGCTCGACGATTTCGCGTTTGTCCTCGTCCAGGATGACGACTTCATCGGAGAAGAGGACCTTCTTGGCGTGTGCAGGTTTTAACTTGCCCTGGAGGGCGTCTTCTATGTTCAGCATCGGCTGGTCGTAGTACTCTACCTTAAAGGAGGGTGGTTTGTCGTCGGTGTTCTTGCAGGACCAGTACTGCTTGTGGGCTTTTGACATCGTTTGCCTACGGCGTTCGTTATTCTCCTGGTTGCCGTCAAAAGGCGGGTTAATGGTGAAAACCTATACGGGCAAATTTCTGCAACGCGTCTTTTATAGTCTCTGCTCGAATTGTTATTACAAGCATTTGCTGATAAATCAAAATGTTCTCAAAAAAATCATCTACAAATGAATACTGTGCTAAATTATTTCAGAAATTCAAATGCAAGTTACGTATTCGTGCCATTATTGCTAAAAAAAATATACATTTGATAGGCACTGGGTCGTAAAAACTACTGTGTTTCAATAGCTATCCCATCAAGGTATAAATTTCAACAAAAAGCCTTCTTATTTCCATAATAATACTTGGGCGAGTAAGTAGTCTCTTCTAACTCCTAACACTTCCTAATATTTATTTGACAACAAGCCGTGGGCCTGCGCATGTGTTCCTATCAAAGCTGATATTTTGACAATTGTATTTCTTTAGGTGTTAAGTCATAGTTTTTACTTCTTTTCAATCTTAATCGATCATAGAACTTCTAAAATGGTTCTCTATTCAAATGCTGAACACACAGACATTCTATTTGTTATACAGATATTATGCTGAAAATGCTGTTGAAGCTAAAAGAGAACGTATAGCCAACGACACATACAGTTTGGTGCAGCCAGGAGACCCAATGGGGGAAACACGTGTCAAAATCATGGGCGTATCCTGTGGGGGGGCAAGGGGGCAGCTGCCTCCCTTTCGTATTTTGGTATTATGTTTATTACATAGCACTGTTTCCCTTTTGGACACTAGGGTGGTTATTTTTACATATTTAGAAAGTAACGATCCCCTCCAAATCGTTTCCAAATCAAAAAAAGAGTGGACACGTATTTTTTTTTTTCGAAATTTGGGTTTTTAATGGTTCCTTTCGATGGACTGAAGTTAAGTGAGGGGAAAACTGAGCGAATAGTTTTTCAAATGGACCGATAGGAAAAAACCGATAAAGCAGTTCGATTTCTAGGAATTCACATTGATCCACGTCTGACCTGGAAAGTCCACACCGAGCAGCTGGGCAAAACTCTTAGCAAGACAATCTTTGCAATAAGGAGAATAGAAAAAGCTGCTGGCTACCAAGCGGCAAGAACAGCATACATGGCACTTTTCCATTCGAGATTGACGTTCGGCATAGAAACCTGGGGACACAGCTTGCACACTAAAGATATATTAACACTCCAAAAGAGAGCGGTGAGGTGCGTGACAGCAGAACACCCAAGAAGCCATACTAAGCCACAATTCCGGAAGCACAAAATACTAACCGTCCATGCAGCATACCTTCTTCGTTGTCTCTGCAATGTGCACAAGTCCAACAGCAACATCCCAAAACAAACAGACCATCACAAGTATAGACCAGAAGCGAAAACAACTTACGAATTGATTTCTCCCGCTTAGCAACAACAGACCACTACAATAAGCCGGTCCGTATCTACAACACTCTGCCAACCAGTTGGAAAGCCCGAACACTAAAATATTTATTTTTAGATCGGTCTGGCCAACTGTTATTCTAAAGTGACATTATTTATATTTTGGGATGATTTCCAGTTTGAATAATAAAATAATATACGTTTTCAATATTTCATCAAATTAGAGTACAGGGACACAGTGGTAGGAAATCAGAATAAGAAATGGAGAAAGAAATGTAATTAATGAAATTTGTTTACTTTAGGAAATTTAATATTTTAAAAAGAAATGTTACTCCCCAATTTCCCGAAAAAAAGGATTTCAAATCATTTCAATTTTTTCGAATAAATTATATTGAAAACGAATAACATTTTGTTATTTAAACAATGGAAATCATCTCAAAATATAAATCCTCTCACTTGAGAATAACAGTTGGCCAAACTGATCTAAAAAATGAATTTTAAGTGAATTGCAAACAAAAATTGTTTGAACAAATGGATATGTCGAACATGAAATTTATAACTTAATTTCACAAAATAGCTGACTTTTCTACCATAATTAGAAAAAAAATTGAAAATGAATAATAATTGATTTTTTAAATAATAGGAAGAATTTTTTTAATGAATAATGTCACTGTAAGATAATAATTTGCCATTTCGAACTCAGAAAACAAAATTCAGACTGATTTTCGAGAAAAACGAATTATTTAAACAAATAGAATTTTTGTTTTAAACAAATGTAACAGTTAATTTAAATGTTCATAAACATTCCACTAGACTTATAGTAATAATTTCCATGAGAAAAAAGAGACTGAAATAATAAGCAGGATCAATTATCTGAAGAATGTAATTTTTTCATTTAAGCGTAGTTTTCAGGGCAGTATGGGGATGGGTTGGGGGCGTCAAATCCATATGCATAATAAGTCAAATTCTTCCTTGGAAAGTCCTCTACAAGTCCTTAAGTAATCTTAAGTTTTCCCAAACCCCTAACAATAATTTGAAAAATATCAAGAAATGTCTTCTTCCCATACATTTTCCCAGGTAAATTTAAGGCCTCGACAAACACAGTTAAAAATCAGAATTTCAACAAAAAAATACGTGTCCACCTTTTTCGGATTTTGAAACGATTTGAGGGGATTGATCGTTGCTTTCTATTATCAAAAAATTTTTGCAATGCATTATTGAACCACCCTAATGGCCACCCTCCTCCCATACAGCAAGTTAAATTTAAACAATTGCCCCCCTTCCGGTTTGAGCTGGATACGCCCATGGTCAAAATAATAGCTTTGATACGAACACGTGCGCCGCTTGTTGTCTTGGGTAGTTGTGGGACATTCATGAATAGCCAAAATACCATTTGGGACTATTAGGAGTTGGAAGACATGGAACAAAATTCTGTTTCGTGTCTTTATATGGAGTTAACTGTAGGAGACTACTTACTCGCCCTAGTATTATCATCTCTTTCTCGGAAATTAGAAGGCGTTTTGTTGAGATTTATACCTTGATGGATAGCTACTGAAACAGAGTAGGAGTTTTTACGACCCAGAGCCTATCCAATCTACATATTTTTTAGCAATAATCGCATAAATGCGAAATTTTTATTGATCAACAATTGTTACGCCTTAAAGACACCATTGACACAGAAATAAAATCTGCAAAATTATTAATTTTTGTGACTTCAAAGGGGTTCATATGCGTTTTCTTCAAAAATCGCAAGAATTAAAATATCTCGAAAAGTGTTGACGTTTGGAATCATCCATAGCATATGGAGGTGAAATAGCCTGCAAATTACCTCTACTCTCACGTGTTTAAAGGAACCAATAACCCTGTATAATTGTTTCTCCAAAACTGCCCATTACTACCCTGCTTTACTACACTCATCAATCGACCCTCCCAAAGACGTGCCACAGAAATTTACCACAGTAGGTTCCGTACCAACAATTACCTTGAACCTCTCCCGCCCCCTCTCCTCGACGGCGCACCTCCTCGTCGTCGACCTCCTCCTCGCGATAAACTCATCGTCCTCGTTCGTGTCCAAAACCGTGGTCCTCACGGCGACATCGCTCGCATCGCACCGCAGCTTCTCCAGAATCTGCGACGACTCTTCGAGCATACTTTTGAGCAGGTCCTCCTCCTCGATCACCGACGGCTTCTCGTCCAACGGAATCTCCTTGATATCGTCCAAGGTCGGGCTGAGGAACACCATCCTATCCAGAATCGTATCGTCCTCGATGCTCTGCACTTCTGCGATGGTATCGTCGTCGTCTTCGAGCGAATTATCCGAGATGCCGAACTCTTCCAGGTCGACGTTGCCGAGCTGCTCCGACGGGTTCACAATCATGCTATCGTTGACCGTGAACTCCTCGTACGTCTCGAATAGATCGTAGTCCTCGATTTTAAAATCTTCCTTGGTGAATTCGATGTCTTTCTCTTCGACCGTGATCGACTCTTCGGGCGGTTGGGCTGGAATGGGTTGGGTTGGGATGGGTTGTGTTGACTCTTCGAGCGGTTGGACGGAAGATAAAACGGGAGGTGGTAAGAAGTCACTGGATAACTGCTCTATATGCGATTTCGGTGGGGCCTTCTCGGAGGAGACTGCAGGCTCGGAGGTGTTATTCTCGGCGTACCAACTGCGTTCGCCGGTATTCTCTGGGCTTCTAACTTGCTCCACAATCTTCGCAAGCTCCTTTTTCTTTACCGGCAACAGTGATTGGATTTCCAGCTTTGGCTTCTTGTCTGCTTCCTTCTTCTTCGCCAAAGGAGGAAGGATCATCAGTTCCGTTGGTTTCCTATTCTTCTCGTTGGAGATTAACGAATCGTTCTGCTTGGTCTTTTCCGACTTAAGAGTCTTGCGAGTCGCGTCGACTTTTACAATTCCTTTATAAGCATCAATCGAAGGCTTATCTTTTTCTGGTGACTTGAGAATAATGTCGGGCTTCACAATTTCTTTATAGGCACCAATCGAAGGTTTCTCTTTCTCTGGCGATTTGGGGGTTGGGTCTGGCTTCACAATTACTTTAAAGGAGTCAATAAAAGGCTTCTCCTTCTCTGGTGATTTGTAACTCCGATCCAGGGACTTCGACTGTTTGCACTTGAAATCTCCGGGATGTCGTAGCCTCTCCACGGGTGACTTTGACAGTTTGAAATCGGTGTTATTCCTAAGGTCTTTGACGTCTTTCGTCAACTGTCGTTCTAGTTTGTACGTCTCGCTGTCGGGCTTAGGTTTCTTCGGTTTGTCCACTTTGCAAGCTTTCAAGGTAACCATGCTTTGCTCCGCATAGTTGACGACGTCCCGCATCACATCAACGTCCAAGAGATTCTTTACAATCTTAGCCGATATAGGGATAGGCTGGTGTTGGAAGATATCCTCGATTTTGATATCTTCAAGCAGATCTTGTTTAACAACCAACGTTTTGCTTGTGCTCTGAAAATCGGTCTTCGTGTTCAGATATAAGTCTTGTATACTATCGTCCACGCTGGGTTTGGTCGGGAGCATCTTGGTAAGGTCGTCTTCCGAGATCTGGGAATCTTCGCCAAATTTCTTCAGTTTCCACTCGGGAATATCCACATCGATGACGCTCTTCTTCATCCTCACCACTTCCTGGTCTAAATTCATTCTCGACGGGTCCATTCGAGCTGCCGGACTACGGAATAGGCTCTCGACTATCTTCAGGTCCTTCGATTCTGGCTCTTCGATCTTCTGGACGACTATCTCGTCGCTTAGCGTTATCCGTGGTATGTTGATTGTTAGTTTCTTCTTGCGGGAACTGTGCGATGCGGAATCTTCGTCCTCTCTGACGTAACAGGATAAGTTCTGGAACTCTTCGAATTTTCCCTTGAGGAAGTCGTCGGTTAGCGAGGCCCACTTGTCGACCGATTTCGGGTTTCGCTGGATGTCAGTGAGACCCGCGCGTCTTTTTAACGTGCACGTACCTTGAATAGGAAAAGGGAAGCATGGGATAAAAACTGGCTGGAAATTAATAGGTAGCTAGGTGGAAGATGGTGGTGAGAAACGTGGAATGTGAAATGGTCCGATCAAAAGAAAGCCCAAAATAAAAGAACACAATAACTGCGATTATGATGTTTTTGTTTTTTAGCGATAACTTCGATGCCTTGTGGTTGTCGCATGATTTGACCAAACATCCAAAAAATATCGCACCAACATGAGGTAAAATAAATGAAAATGTGGATAAAACTGGATTAAACATTATTTTGTGGTAAAAAAAAACATCAATGGTCTACAGAAACGTGGCACCACACCAGAAATAACGAAATGAGGACAAACGCTTGCGAGTATTTGAAAGGGAAGTAATGAGGATAGTTGTGGATCCAAAAAAGGCAAATGAAAGACGAAGGCCACCACAGTAGTGGTGGTTACGAAATGATTTTTTTCTGTGTTTACGAAATGAGTGCAATAATGTCTAGAGGTTACCTATACAGTATAACTTCAATAGTCCGGACACATATCGTTCGGGGCCATGTCCGGACTATCGAGGTATCCGGATTACTGAAGGTTTTAATCTTTTTTTTTGTTTGTAGGGGTAATTTTTTATTATATATATGAAAACAACTCGGAATATTTAAAAGTTATAGTTTATTGTACGTACATAGCATACATATAAACTAAACATAAAATAATAAAAACTAAAATCTGAACATAAATGAAAGCATAAGCAAAACACTTTAGGTATTTTTTTTAAAAAATGTATCAATCTTTGTTAGTACTCTTTTGGATATAGCCACACTAGTTGCTTTTTCTTTGAGCCTTTTGAGAAGCAATATCTTCCATGGGAAGATTATCAAGACAATCGAGTGTTTTGGATTTTTCAGAAAGAGTAAGTGTTCTGTGCGCTCTCTTGCACGGCGCCATTATCGCTTAGCGATCTATCGCGCTTGGAAACCTAAAGCAGAATGATAGAGACCGCTCATTTGCTCAGACAGCAAATTTCTTGTTTTGTTTTGTTTTAACTGCGAAATAGATTTTGTGTCCGGACTACAGAGGTCAAATTTTTAAATTATCCGGTTTACAAGAGTGTTCGGATTACTGGAGTATCCGTACTAGAGAGTGTCCGAACTATCGAAGTTGTACTGTATATCTTGTTAATTTAAGCAAGAAAAATGCAAAACTTCTGTTCACCGTCTCACACCAGTTTTGAATAATTGATGCAGTATTTATTATAAAATGCAGTATTTGAAACTTCACATTTTTAGGATAACTAGTAGTTAACCTACTCCGCGATTATCTGAGCCGTTTGACGTAATTTCACAAGTAGCAAGTATGTAGACATGATGCTCATTTATGGAGAATGTGGGCAGAATGCTGCGGTCGCTCGCAGACTATAGTTTATAATGACATTAGATGCTGCTGTTTCAGTGCAAATAGGGTATTTGACTTTTATTGGAAAACCATCTTAGTGTGTTATATACCTTCACTCTACATTGTAAATGCATTATTTTTCGTTATTATTTCCTCAATATTTCATAAAAATCAGCGTTTAAAATTGAATCACAAAAAGTCCCGCCAAAACGATACTTTCTGTTGTGTGACGTCACACGATAGTAGATGTCAGATCGGCCCATATGGTCTGTCAGCATCGGCATCGTCGCCGTTTGGAAATTGTGTTGTATGATGTGTTGTTTTCACATTTTCTACATTAAAATGGGTTATAAATGGTGTATAAATCAACAATGCAGAAATACGTCAATAAAAACTCCGGATAAACTATTTGTAGCTGTTCCGCAAGATTTGAAACTGCGAAGAAACTGGTTGGCTCGTAGAAATCCAAATGAAATAAATAGCGGCCAATACAAGTGTTTTTTGTTGTGAAGATTACTTCGACATAAGTAAAACTGACTAGAATATGTTATCTATCGTATTTTCGAACCAGGTATTATCTGATCTGACAGCTTAAGGTTAGGGCTAACCTAACCTACAAGTTATGCTTACATGGCACTTTAGTGCTATTAAATACAAACGGGAAAAGCATAAATGACGTCACTGGAGACTGAGCCAATTACAGAGCGTTTTCAATCACGTGATAGGACGAGAATAAAATTTCAATTTAATTTTGGTTTTTAATAAAAATAATGCATATTTGTTTGAAGAGTAATAACAATAAGTTTTCTTAAACTGTAATCTATTAGGATGACTATAATATAAGCCATATTTTTAATACAGTCAAATACCTTACTGCAGACAACGCAAAGAAAGCTGGTTGAGACCCCAACGGAGCTCACTTTGAGCATTTTGTTAAAATTTGACTGTTAAGTCAAATTTTAAGTCCCAATATGAAAACAAATGGGTAGCAATGATTAAATTTCCCACCGCAAAATTTTGAAAAATATAATTAATATTTTCTGTTTTGCATATTGAAGTTACATTATCCCTCCAAATTATTGCACTCATTTTGTATATACCCTCCTGGTCATTTCTTTTGCCTCTGAAAAAAACTGTAAACCTTGGAGGAGATTATTATGCTTCAGAAAGAAACAATTTTTGTCAAAATGCGTTAAGTCTCAACTCTTTGACAGAACAACGTACAATGCCGATGGAAAACGAGCATTTTTTCGGTTGTTTAGTGGTTGATGAAACAAATAGAACGACTCCAAAACCTAGGAAAGGTGATGGCCACTGTCTTCTAGGGTGTTTACAAAATCTTTATTTAGAAAGACAAAAAGATGACTGGGTAATATTACATATGAAGAAAAATAAGATTCCTTTCAGTGTGAAAACTTCCCAGTCTACGCTTCCCACTTGCTGCATGAAAATTGTTTGAATTACACTAGAAATTCCTATCACATTCCACATTTTGTTAATAAGAATATAAATAGATAGGAAGGAAGATTGGACCATCGTTAGGCTAAAGAAAACACAAGATTTTTTCGGAACTATTTAGTGGTCTTCATTTTTGTACGGACTTATCGAATAAAAAAAAAAAAAATACCTTTAACAACGTCTTCACTGGGATCATCAGAATCGGTCGACGTCAACCCCTCGTCAAGCTTCCTCAGATCCTCCAACTCCTCAATCTCCTCATCATCAATGGACCCAGTCGCGATAAACGAACTACTTCCCAAACCCGGAGAATCATTAAAGAAGATGACCTCTTCCTGCGGCTTCGCAACCTTATCGCCTCTCATCAACTTCAAATTCAAGTCCGACCGAAGATACACGTCGCCCTTCTCGTTCGACGACTCCCCTTGCTCCCTCTGAGCGAAATGCGAATCCGAATAAGTCTTCTCCACGTCATTATCGCTTTCGGCGGCATCCTTCTTGTGGACGCACCAGAACGTCGGGTGGCACCGGAAATAGCTACCGTCGTGATTGGCGCACAGGGGAATCGTATGGAACGAGCTTAGGTTGTTGAGGAACTGAGGGTATTGGCTGGAAATCTCCGCGTCGATTTGGTGTTTCGCGAGTTTCCGTTCGTAGATCGCCACGTTATTCTCGCCGCACGAGTCAACTTTGCACCCGTCGACGAACGTCGAGACTATCATCATCCGCCTCTGCTGCTTCACGGCTAATTCCCGTCTTCGGATTTGCTTCGTCTCGGTCGGTTTCATCGGATACTTCGGATTTTCGCTCCTAGGGAATTTATCGTCGTACGAGTTGCTCTTGGTTACGGCCTTCGTGGTCGGCAACTTCCTGGAGTCTCGTCGCTTTGGCACAGCTCCACGATTCCTCAAGCTCGGCTCGCTCCGCGGTTCCAACTCTCGACTTATAGACTTCTTCACCTCGGGTCTCAACTCCCTGGGTTTCACCAACTCCTTGGGGGCGATCTTCTCGTTTTTATTCCTCGTGGGCGACCTGATCTTTATCTCTTTGATTCTGGTCGTGGATAGTCGCTTATCTCTCGGGCTGAGCTCCGTTTTCTTCACCCAATACTTCAGTTTATCGTCACCTTCTGGCGATTCCGTGATCTCGACTTCTCCCTCGGGTAAATTCAAGACCTTCGCTATGTATGGCTCGCAGCGCGGGCTGACCATGCCGTGGAAGATCATGTAAGCGTTATCGCTGTTGATCTCGTAAGATTCGTTGAGGAAGGCGTACAGGCAACGATTGGTCGAGTTGCCTTTTCTCGTCAGGACCTTATTGACCGTTTCCTTCATGATTTCCAGAGGGATGCTTGGTTCGTGGACCGGGTTAGCCTCGTGGATGTCCTGGTTGAACTGCTTGCAGATCATGCATTTGTCCAGGTGGTCCATAAACTCCCCCTCTTTGATTTTAGTCGGTTTAAGGCGTTTGTTGGTAGCCTTCGGCGATCTTGCCGGATTTGGCGCGGAACAGTCCGACTTTCGACACGGTAACTCCGAGATATAATTGTGGACCAGCGTCTCGCAGACTTCTTTATACGAATCTAGATTCTCCAGATCGGTATCGGTATCGTCCGGGATGTCATATCGAAACGAACACATGGGAGTCTGCTTATCCGAAGAAGACTTCCTGAACAACTCCTCGGTTTGCTTAATCTCCTCAAAACCCTTCCTCAGCGGTCTATCGTCGCAGCGCTTCCTCGCGCCACCGTCCGATTGTTTGATTAATTTCCTATAATCTTCCTCCGAATAGATCGTCTTCAGAGCAAGTGACATATCCGAGTGGCTGCCGTGCAGCTCGTGGCAGGAGTACGACGTCAGCTCGGCGTGGTACTGCGACCTGGACTTGTGTCGCTTCTTCGGCGGACAGCCGAATTGTTCCGACTCTTTATTGTCGAATTTGACATAGACCTTGCCCATCCAGTCTTTGAACTCGAGGTCGGCCTCGGCCTTGTCGAATTTCACGTCGAACATGTGCTCGAGCTCGAAGCGATCTGGGTTTTGGACCATCGTTATATCGGTCTGGAGGATGCGGCGCTTGCGTTTGGCCGGGCGTGGTATGAGGGATTTGATGCTGGAGCGTAAGGTTTGGAGTTCGGCGACGATATCTGGATGGAAAAGGAGAAGGATGTGGTTAGTGGGTTATTGGATGTGGTTAAGTTGGGTTGGTTGAGATTTGAAAATTTGTTGGAGATGATTGGGATTGAATGGATGTGGACAGGAAGAATTTAAGTTGCATACTTTTGAGATGGTATCTTCTTATATTGTTCACTTATAGCAAACATATAGCAAACTACATATGGGTACACCAACATTTTTTAGTTCTTTGATAGATTGGGTACCACAAAATATGTAAAGCTCAGATTTTTCAAGAAATAATTTGTTACATGGTTGTGACATTAATACATATGGGTAACCACAATGTTGAAACTTGTTGAAGCTGGCTGAAGACGTCAGGTGCGTGTGGCAAAGACAAAAATTCTGCTATTGGCCAAACATAACCTCAATATCGTGTCAATATCGCGCATAATCGGCAAATAGAGGAATTTGTGAATACAGTTTCACAAAGTCATTCTGCTTATATATTTGTGGTGTCAAACAATGTACAATATGTCTCAGAATGGATAAATGGAACACTTCTAAAGAATGAATTTCTCAAAAACTCACAATAAATTTGACGCTTCTTATAAAATATAATAAGTACAGTCGTTTCAGCAAGAGTTGGCATGTGTGTCATTAATTTGCAAACCTAGATGAAAATAAAGTTCACTTCTTTGTGCTGGCTAATATGAACAGGATGTCCCCATTTTTTTCTGCAAACATATATTTTTAGAAAGTAAATGTCATTCTAAATAAAACTTTTCATATGGACCTAATTATTGTTTTATCAAACACAATCAGCAATAAAATGTAAGTAAAAAATTCAAAATAACAAAAAATTAAACAATAAAATCCATATGATACTTTTCTTTGTACAAGTGAGTCAAAAGTTTAATGTCAATCTATTGGGTGTTGCAATACCTAAAGAAATTAGGTTAGTAAAGTTAATGAATAAAAAAACTCTTTTCCTTTGCTTCTTTAATTTCTTAGGTACCAGTTTCGTTTTTTAATACATCATCAGCCCAAATCTACAATTATTAGAAAAATTGGTGGTAATAAAATAAAAAAAATTATATTCTAACATATAACTTACGGTCAGGTGATTAAAAACAAGCGAAAACGTCTGGCTTGTGTGAATGACAAGATAACACAACTTAAAATTCAAAAGTTTTGTAAAATAAACAAGAATAAAAGTTTTTGTTGGAGTTCTAATTAATAATTTAATAAAGTTATATTGTGGTTTCTTTTATACTTTTCTATCCCAAGTTGTTCTAGTAAATCTAAAGTTTTTACTCGGTATAACGTTTACTTGCTGGAAAAAAGTTTTGTGGGAAAGAAAGTGGAACATCCTGTATATTTTTTTGATATTTGACAGAGACAAAAAGTCAAAAAGAGCTCCAGCCATCTCAACTAGGAAATACATTATGTATGTATAATGAAATTAAAAAAACGTGTATTATTAGTAGTATTAAGATCAGTCCAAATGAGTCTTGAGTAGCAATGGGGTATTCCGGTGTTTTTGAAATTGTCATTTTTTACAAAGTATGGGTGCTACTGTTTGCTACTTCACAAGTAAAATATCAAACATTGTTTTAAATTAAGAGAAATCGTTGTTTGAAGTTTGAATTAGGATTGGTCTTTGTGACGTCACAAAGACTGCTCAAAGTGAGCGACTTGACAACGTTGCTATATCTAGGGTGCACGTAGTAAATTTTTGTCTTCTGTTGTGTCAACATTTAGAATCGCTCGTTTGTTGACACCTGCTTTGGTTATTGAGGTTATATCAAACACTTGTTCAAAATGTATAAACTCCAACGCCGACGAAAAAACTCCAACGAATTGTTCTGTGCCGGGCTATAACAGCAGTAGAACAGTAACTTCTGATAAGATTTTCTTTACATTGCCGACTAGCGAGATGAGAGATGTTTGGCTTCAAGTTTCAATGATCAAATCATCTCTCAAAAAAGGTACTTTTATTCGTTGTCAAACAACAGGGTCGCCAACCGTCAACTTGGCCGATCAGCTGTTCGAGAGCTGTCCGCTGTTGCTACCGCTACTAGGGATCGGTAATCATCGTGTATTTCCGAGGGTGGTCGGTGAATTCAAACGAAATGCACTTTTAATTGCAATTATCTTATAGAAAAACTAAATCAAAAAGTTCATAGCTTAACTATATGAATCCTCATAAATTGTACAATAGGTTAAACCGAATATCTGCTTAAATTTTGACATGACCGGAATACCCTATTAGGTAAGCTAATAGCTAAAATTGATAATCTAAGTGCCAAAACAGCAATTTAATTTTAATTTTAACCTTGTAATAAAATTGAGTTATGGACACTGAAACAATTGAACCAAATTTTCAAAAACATCTAAAAAATATAACTTCAAAAAGTCTAAGCTATGTTCTGAAAATGTGTGCTAATTTGCTGACAGAATATATTCATATTTTCTGAACTAGAACTTGTCTAACTTTTATGACATTTTTTTTCTGAGAATGCAATCAAAAAAGTTTTCCATTTGTTGCATGGTTTCTGGGACACATAGTACATGTTTGAGGTTTAAACTTTCAAGATTGGGTAGAGGACTTCATTACATAAACAATTAATAACAAAATATTGTATTTAGCACATTAAACTCGCAATATATCAATCAATATATCTCGCATCATATCACAAAGTTCATCAAAAAAGAGCAAACATGTGACACATAACATCAGATAACATAATAACATAACATAACATCAAAATAACATTGGACAATTCTCGCTGAGAGAAACCACAGAACTGCCCAATATGTATATCTCAAAATCAGAAACAATATTCGAAAACAATAATAATAAACTCCTGTTCAGATCTATTCTATCTAATCTCCTTAAAAATATATTCATTCATGGGGACATTTCACTAACCACCAACACATTAGCAAAAGAACAATTTTCAATTTTATATCAATTCCGTAATCAAAAGAAAAAAATATTATCAACACATACCTTTACAATTTGCTCCATGGACCTGCATTGGATGGCTAGCTAAGATGATTGCGAGGCACTGTGCCACACTAGGGTTTGGCGCGCAACACAGCGCTGGAGTCAGGCCATTGGCGTCCACCGCCAAGACGGAGGAGCCCTTTGATATCAGCTGTCTGGTGACGTCCACCAAACCGTTTCGAGCGGAAATGTGCAAAGGCCTGCAGATTACAAAAACTATGAAGGTAAAAACAAAAATTTGTACGTAAAAATCTTACGTTTTCTGTTCACCATTCACCATATTTATGCTGGTCGAGTCTTCTATGAATTCTAAGAGTAATAAGGCGGCGTGGTTGTGCTTCTTCAGACAGGACAGATGTAACGCCGTATTGCCATTGTTGTCCGAAGCTGTTTTGTCGGCTTTGTAATTTATTAGAATTTCTGAAAAATGATTGTGGTGTTATAGTTTTTCATAATGAATAAGTCGAATAAGCAATTCACCAGTTAATTACTTTTTATCAGGCAAGTAGTTTAAGTTACTTTCCTGATGTAAACATTTTATAGATCGGATCTACCAAGTAAGTTTTACCGTTGATTGTCAACGAATATAGATAGTCAGCCATGGGTTAGTTGGGGCCTTAACATCCAGAGGGCATGGTTTTGAGCAAGATTCATTAACAAATTATTATAGCCTTTTCGACTTATATATTTATTATATATTTATGCTCGACCTCAGCCAGTTCGCACCAAGTGTGTGCATAAAAGTGTATAAGTCGAATACACTATAATTTGTGAATGAATCTTGCAGAAAACCCTGCCCTCTGGATGTTAAGGCCCCAACTAACCCATGGTTGACTATCTATATTCATTGACAATCAACGGTTTTACTCTCCAAGTATTTCTGGGGATTTTTGTATTTTAAAGTCACCAACCAGTTGCCTATTTTGATTTGACAACTGTCAATGAAGATTTTGTGTTTGTTTGTTTTATCTTACAAGGTAAAACAAAGGTAACAAACTCGCTAGACTTGAAAACAAGAAACTTGTAAAACCCCGCAGAACACACTACAACAGAACAGTAGAGTACATTTCTTTCTAATGGTTTGCCGATATCGATCATGAGGCTGTAATAGAGGCATATAGTAGTGAAATTAGCGATCATGTTGATGTTCCAAATATCGTTAAGTGAGAACGAGAGATGAAAATAAAATAATATTATCAGGAATGCAGTTATCAATGAAATACTTACTAAATAAGGTAAAATTTGTGCTTATTCTACTAATAAAAAAAGCAATGAATTTTTTTGCAGATAATTCATGCGGAATTATGGTGACATGGTTCCAGAACCGGAGATGATGGTTGGAAAATAATTTCTTGCAAAGCGTTTTACATTGTTATAAATTTAAAAAGACAACTTATACGAGTTTTTTACTAAATCTAATCGTTTTACATTGTTATAAATTTAAAAAGACAACTTATACGAGTTTTTTACTAAATCTAATAAACAAAATACAATCATCAACAGTTGTTGCACATACTTTCTTTTAAATCTTGTTACCTACTTCAAACTAGTGTCGATTTACCATAGGTTATACAAATTTGATCGTGTTTTGTACCAATTTTAACTGTATTCCAGTTGAAAAAGTAAAAAGTGTCATACATTTCTTTTATATTGTTTTAAATCACAATACTTTTTCAGTTTTATTATTATTATTAAACGGAAAATAATATGAATTATAATTTGCTGGCCGAATAATAAATTTTTACTCAGTCAAATTTCAAGGTATACTTACTTACTTCCTAGTTCTGCTCTCTAATTTACGTTTCTAATACCAACCGAACAAAAATCCTAATCTAATATACAAAATTAGATCTACAATATAGTTTTTCTACTTTGCATTCACAATGCACACATTGTAACACTGTTTTCGGTGTTACAATTAACAAATTGTGACACCGTTTTTAGTATCTTTTGTTATAAGATTGGTACACATTGATATCGATTGATATCAAATGCCATATGTCAAACGTACAACACATAACCACACACTGCCTCTTTTTAATCGCTTGCAATCGCATAAACTGCAAAATATCAAGATGCTATACATATTTAAACATGCGTGTAGCCTGCTATAGTATGGCCAAAGGACTGGGGCTTTCTTAGTTTTGCTGTGTTCATCAAAATACGCCAGCATGACATTTTCGGTGATGTTTTGCGACTCTGGTAAGTGATCGTCATCATTCTTTTCAACTAAACATCAAATCCTCTTTTCAGATATAATTCAAGGACCACATTTACTTTAATAAGGGATTATGCGAAGATCAAACCTACACCGTAGATATGAACAATTTTAATTACTGCGGCGTGATTGTATATGCGCAATAAATGGTTTATTGAATATCAGCATACACGTAGGAAGCTATAGTACATTTAAAGTGTTGAGGAGTTCTTAGTTTATGTATCGTATAAGTTTTCGGTAACTTTATGAACCGAATTCTGCTCCGTTCAATACCGTATTCGTTTTGTCCATAGCTTTCAACTTCGTCTTAGTTCTGGTTGTGTGCAACGTATTTGTATTACCTCCATCACATGTAATTTTACTAAGTATAATTTATTCTAATAAATTGTTACACCAAAATTAGAATTTGGTTTCAATTATATGTGCGTGTAACCTTGTATAAGCCAGTGGTAGAAACTGCTATTCAACGTTAACTGTTATAACAATTCTTTAGTAAGTTCTTATTCTTTGAAGTAACTAATCAGTTACTGCCAAACACGTCTACTCTGATTATTTTACTTATGAAACCACTTTTTAGGTTATGTTTCATGTATTTATCACAGTAGGGTTAAGAGTGTTGCCGCAAACTCCGCGCGACCTTTGCGACCTCGCTAATTATTTAATAAAACTTGTAGGCTAAACTAGAGTAAAATTATTCACAATTAGATTTTGTCAGGATTATGAAACCTTCCTTATGAAATTGACAATTACTACAGTACTGCCACGTGGTACCCGCAGAATACCCTAGATTGTAATTTAGCGCAATATAGTAACCACAATTTCTAAATTTATATAAAATTAATGACGCAAAATTAATGAACAAAAATATCAAAAATCCATCACTAGACAGCAAACTATTAACCTTTCATCTTTCATTTTGAGTATTGCTTTTACGATTCTGTCAACCAATAGCACAGAAAACCCCTCGGAAGGAATTTTACATGTGTTGCGAGTAGAACGTGGGGGCTACGTATTCCCCTTAAGTCTATTCTTGACTTATTTTAACAATTAATCTGTTACAACCCATTCTGCTTTTGTTATTCTTTTTAATCAGACTATAACTCACCCATAACTTGGGTTTGGCCATTCATCGCTGCAGCCATAAGGGGCGTTCTACCATCCTCATCTTTACAGTCAATCTCGGCACCGTGCTCCAGCAGATACAACGTACAATCGGAATGTCCATGCAGCGCAGCTATATGAAGTGATGACCTCTGCTTGACGTCTTTCAGCTTAACGATATCAGCCCCGTAATGTTTAAACAGCATATCAAGGCACTTTTCCGAACCAGCGGATCTACAAACAAAATTTAAAAAACGTTATATAACCTCAAAATTTATTTAAAAAAAAATCTACTCACGCCGCACAATGCACAGCTGAAAACCCATTACCCTGAAGACTCTCAAAGACACCCTCTTTGATAAAATGCGCCACACAGTCGTAATTACCTAAAAAAATGAGGTTATGTAAATTTTTTTTAGGTTAGATACTTTTTTTTGTTTTACCCACCACTATAGCAAGCCCAATGCAACGCTGTGAATTTCTCTTTATCGACTCCTTTCGATACGCTAGAATCCATAAACGGTAACAGTCTTTGTATGCACGCTAACCTGCCGCAAGCTGCAGCGACATGAAGAATTGTCTTGCCGTGAACATCGGGACTGTTGACGACAGTACTTCGTGGAAGAAGCATATGTAGTACACTGTGCTGACCAGTGACAACCTAAATAAATATATGAAAAAGATTGTGAAAGGTTTTTAAAAACTAAATCGGTTGTACTTACAGCTCGGAAAAGGCAGGAGTGTCCGTCGTTGTCTAGAATATTGGGATCGGCCCCGGATTTAATTAACGTCGTGACGCAGTCTATGTGTAAATTTGATACGGCTAGCATTAAGGCGGTACGTAGCAAGCTAGAAAATTATTAAAAATAACTTGCATTGAGAGAACCATGTCAAAACTATGCTGATAATGTCAGAGTAGAACAGCTTTAAGAATACTGATGATCAAATACAGGAATATGTTAATTCATGTTGCCAAGAACTTTTTGTCGCGGTGCGACCTATATGTCTATATACGTTAGGTTGGTTACATACGGACCAGAATAATTTCAGGCATATTCCTTATCTCCCCCCTTTGCCTCTACATTAGTTTTCCTGTTTTCCAACACTACGGACGAGTCTTGAAACGAGTACTGAACTAGCAATTGCCCGCGTATCGTCGCCCCAAAAATTGTGTGAAGAAACCCATAGTTTGCGCATAATTGTGCCCTATTATTAGTATCTTTGTTGAGAATAATCTCATTGCCGCGCATCAGTACACCCCCAAGATTGTCTAAAGACAAGAACCCCACCGGATTGACCAATTAACGCAGCGTGATCCAGTGAACATTGGTCCGACCCAAAAGCACCTATAGGACGTCGGTAAGTGGTTTCCCCCTTTTACCAAGTCTTCAGGTACATCACCGTATTCAGTATTCCATCAAATTGCCCGAACACTTTCTTCCCAATTTAGTGATGATAAATGTTTATCTAATATGTATTAGGACCGCTACTTTAGTTTGGGACCGTCAGTCTGTGAAAGTGCGTGCTCTTTTTGATGTATGCTGCAGATCCTTTCAAATTGCATTTCAAATAGTCTTGAGATTTCCCAAATCATTCATTTGATTGTCAAAATAAGAAAAATGCGTGTTTATATGAACGTTTTTCGTTGTTGTGTAGTCAGTGGCGGATACAGGGCGGGGGGAGCAGGGGGCGCGCGCCCCCCCGTTGGCGTGAATTTGTTGGTACGGCGGAGAAGAAAGCGATTGTGATGTTACCGGCTAGGTCTTGTGTGTTTTTATTCGGTTGATTGTAGGAAACAGTTATATATAAGGGCGGTCGCCCATATAGCTGGTGTGGCGGAAGTGTGATAGTGACGTGGCAGTGATATGGTTCATTGGCCAATGTAAACAAATGCATGAACGCCCACCAAGGTGATGCGGCAGTGCTATGTAACTGTCGTGGTACTGGATCGGATTCCACTCGTCTCTCAATGCTTAATCTCGAGTGGCAAGCGCGCCTCTCGTCCGTCGCCGCTCCTGTCAATAACTGCAGGCTCAGCTTCGTGTGCTCTTTTGGATTGTTTACTATTTTTGTTTTTTTTATGTTTATTGTGTTATGTAACAATCGTTTTGTAATGAGCAACATATAAATGCAAGAAATAATGTATGTGATAAACGACAGAAATATTTTCATAGGTGAGTAAATATTAAAATCATAACCTATACCTATCTGATGACCTGTATTTTTCAGATTCCATTCAAGCCACCCGAATATATTAAATATATAGAATAATAAGAAGCAAACATTGGAACTCTCTAAATATAGCAAATTGTCTTGTGCGTTCTCATGCTAGACAACGACTATGACAATTATACTACGTTCAATAGGTTGGCTATTGAACATAGCTGCACCTGCATCCAGTGTTTTTTTAATTTCTACCACATATACAACAAAAACGCAAAAGACATCCCAAGACTCATTTTGGTCTCTAAATCTTGATCTCAGGCTCTTGCGTTGATATGTCCAAGCCTGCCGTAAGTAATTATTTTCTTAACCTATATTATTTCAAGGTTAGATTTCACGAAGCAATGACAACATTGTTTTATTTTCAGATAATTCAATCCTACAAACCTCATCAATAAAATTTGAAACGGACCCTGTAGAGACAGAGACTGTCCGAACTAAAGGGAAAAATATAACGCTCCAATAAAAAGTTTGCCGCACAAGATATCAACGTTAAATAATTTTTGTAATTATTTATATTTGTACCGGTAAATTTACCAATATCAGATTATTCTTAAAAGAAAAAACAATAATTGAATATATGTATTACATTAGTAATTGTTTTTTTTTTTATAACGATCCTATCTCCATACATTTTCAACAATTAAGACTTATTGACTACTACAATAACTGTCAAACAAATATTATCTTTAGAGACTGACTAGTTTACCTAACTAGTAAATTAACTAAAAAACCTAAAGTTAAATGGCATAACATATTATTTATGTACAGTTCGATCGACATAATATGTAATGAATGTTCATATTTAGGAAATTGGTGATAATTCATACCAGTATCGGAATTAGCGCCATCTAGCGAACGTACCGCGCACTCATAATATTACAGTTTACATACATATTTGACTCTGACTTACCGATTAGTAAGTATTGGCGAACTGTACGATTTTTTATTTCGCAGTGGGATATAGGAATAATGTGGGAACGTAATGCAAGATTTAATTTTATGTTTGTTCTTCATATGTGTGAAATTAGTATGAGCGGCATGCGAAACAATTCCGTCTAGCGGACTATTACGATATTACAGAATGAGACACGGACGCAGTGAAACAACAAGCGCTGCGTGCCGGCGCGCCACCTAAGTGGGCGTTGAACCACGCACTCGTCATTTCACAATCTAGCCACACTTATACCTCCCCAATATCACTTGCCACTGCCACAACCACGCTTCCGCCATACCACCTATATGGGCGACCTGCCTAAAACAGTTTTTTTAAGCTTTGCACCAGACTTAATGACACCCATAGCTCAAGACAGTGGCGTAGCTACATATTCAGCGCCATGGAGCAAGAAAAATCTGTGCGCCCCCTTGTTTTTCGGAAGAGGTCTGGCATTTTGTGAACATTTATTTTAATGTATCCCACTTTCAATTCCAATTTTTAATTGCAGAATTGAATCAAAAACGGAGTTTATATATACAAAAGCTTTGAGAAATTCAGTTTAGAGTTTTATGACAATAAAAAAACAATTAGTAAGCTGGCTGTTTTCGATTTCTAACAAATTAAACTAATCCCAATATTCTTCAGATGACAAAAGTGGTTTATATAAATACCGGCATAGTAATTTACGGCATTTTTCTAAAATTAGTATTTTTATTAGCGTAGATTTAGCAACATAGTTACACTAGTTTTGCTTTGCGTAGAAACATAGATGGTATTACATAAGCCATTCGTTAACCTTCTGAAGGACTATCTCACAAATGGTCAAGTTGTAATTCCATGCTTTTGGTCTTCTTATTATTAAATATTATGCTCACTCAAGTTTTCAAATACTTCGGACACGGAATGGATCGCCTAGCATATAATATATTCATATATTCATTACGATGAATACACATTTTATGTAGAGAAATCAAAGATTTAGAAGTTAAAAAAAAAAATCCATTGTCATCCGATTAACAAAAAAATCCAATTCGCTCTTCTTTGACAGCAACTTTAACTTTAACTCGCAACCCAGACACCATATCGATGGAAACTTTTTACTCGTTATTTCTAATGCCCAATCAAAGACGTATTTAAAAATCCAGTCGGGTTTGAATTTTTCCGAAGTGAAAGCTTTATTTGTTTAACTTCACTGGACTCAGACGCGATAGTCTACTATTCCCGTATTTTGAGTATGCTATAATGTAAATAATCAAATTTTATTTTCTTCTTTTTTCGTTCTTTGTAATTTAAAAATAAAAATTTAAAAAATTCTAATGTCTACAAAGTTACAACCGGATTATACAAACGCAATAAAATAAAATTACCATTAAAGTAATAAAATAACTTACAACCTTGAAACCATTTTTGCAGTTCAGGTGAAGATTGGTTGTGATGCTACAGTACGCTTTTCCAACCCCATTCAAATGATATATAAGGACATTTTTTCAACTTTCTTAAAAAGATTTTTTTTTTAATTTTTATCAAAATTATTTGGAAGTAAGCATTTTAGGCAATTGAAACGTTTACCTACCACTAATTTTTTTTGATTGGCAATTTGTTTCTTTTAAAATAAGTACCAGTACTGTATTTCATGTGAACAAGAAAATACTGAAAACACTTACATACTTATAGGTTTATGAATAAAAAACACACTAATTTAGTAAAATAATAGCCATTTAAAAGTCATAACAGTAATTTAAACTAAACAATGTACTACAATATAGTACACTCAATTAGTAAATAAATATTGCTTAAAAAAAAACGAACATTTACAGAAGTTAAATGTACATGTATATATGAGTAAATACACCGCACCAATCTGAAAATAAAAATTATGATAATCACCTTAGAGTTTTATTTAGAAAATTTGACCAATAGAATTATTTACACAAAAGTTTTTTATTGCCCACCCAATTTTGCGCCCCCTCTACTCGTGCGCCTGAAGCAGTTTGCTCCCACTGCTCCCCGTAGCTACGCCCCTGCTCAAGATGTCTTTTAGCACCCCCCCCTTGAGTTTTTTCTGTATCCGCCACTGTGTGTAGTGTAGTGGAAAATAGACTCTAATTATTATTATTTACAATTACATACATAATTTTTTGCCAAACAGTGGCGTCAAGACCTTGAAATGGGCTTACCAAACCTTGGCGCAAGAGAAGTTGGGCATATAACTATTCTTGTGAATTGAATGATAGAAAAGATAAATTTTCTTCAATATGAAGTACTTTTATATGGTCTAAAAGAACAAATATAGAAGCGGGATAATGTCATCATTGTTTTCGGCTTTCGTTATACAATAAATCAATTTGGCTTTGATTGAGGTGAGCCTTGAGTCACATTTCGTATTTTTTTTACTTTGCTTTTCATATTATATATTTGTTGGCATTCATAGCCATCTTATTATTGTAAACTACTGGTAGAGGGGTTGAAGAAAAGAAGTTATTCCTCTTAACCTACACATATTAACCTCCTAAGATTTTTTTATTTTTGTAACATTTTATTTTTTTATTTATTTTTTGTATCGGAGGTTAATAAAAGCATTTATTATTATTATTATTATTATTATTATAAGCACCATTTTAAAAAAACTTTTGGGGTTGGACATGTAATTTGTTGTGGTTATTTTGGCAAGCATATACAGTAGAGCGTCGATAATCCGAACTAATTGGGACCGAAGGTGGTTCGGATTATCAAATTGTTCGAATTATCAAATTTTACATATAACTAGTAGAAAATACGACTATTGGATACAAGATAGATACAAAAGCAATATTTTTCTGTAAACAGGAATCGACAAAAATGGCTTTTCCCTCAGTTACTCAGTGATTTATTTTATTATTATTTCTTTTTGGGCGTTCGAATTAGCGAATGTTCGGATTACCAAGGTTCGGATTATTGACGCTCTACTGTAATAGCAATGCATTTAATTTGACCAAAGTTGTCGAGAGAAGTAGAGTTGACAGTTAGAGAGAAGAAATGAGAGTATTTTGTATGAGTATTGGCTTGTCACAAAATATAGTTACTTATCTATCTCAACCTCTGTCGAGTTAGTATTCTTATTGCTCTATCTTCTACTAAAACTTCATATCATTTTACGCCAAAGATGTTTTTGAAATGCTGCAGAAACTATTGTGTGGTTAGAACTGAAATATTAAAATAATGTTGAATTTGATGTTGAATCAAAATTGTACTCAACTCGATTAAAAAACAGCATTTTTTAAAATGTTTGTGAATCTGTTTATTTCCTATTAAATAAAATTTTGACAAATAGACGTATGATTCTGAGTAATACTATGCCATAACCCGCATCATATCACTGACATTATTAACTCTTTGTTTGTTGAGTTATGTTCTGAAATTACTGCTTTGGGCTACGTTCTACCACATTTTACCAAGAGGGGAATAGTTACTCACTCGTCAGGTTGATTTATAATACTCTTATCCTCGGCGTTGTCTACGAGCAGCGCGA